>QEPC01000801.1:1783327-1811012 GCA_003113815.1 Sphenodon punctatus | reverse complement strand
GGGAAGGGAATGAGGGATGGAATATGGAGGGAGAGGGAAAGGGAAAGGAATGGATTCAATGGAGTGCAGGGAGAGAGAGAACACAGGGATGGGTAAAAAATAAAAACAACAGCTAAATCTAAATAAATGAAAATATGGAGGTAAATGGGTTGGATGGGTGAAATAGGAGGAGGATGGCAATGGATTGAGGAGAACAAAACTGCTGGGAGAGGAAGCCTTCTGAAACGCCTGCTGTTCAGGAACAGTGACTAGCTCAGAAGGTGTTGGGAAGGGGGGAGGCAATCAGTTTTGTTTCTTGCTGCGCCCGCCTCACTGCAAGCCCCATTGGCTCCGTACAGCCTAGCCCATGGCCAATCGCAGACTGCAAAGCCAGTGGTCTGAGATGAAAAGTGATGTTGATTGGGCAGGTTGGTTGCTACTCCAAGCCTCTCCACCCCTGGTGCCTGGAAGTCTGCTCCTCAGCTGACTCACGTTTGACCTTCCAGTGACACTTTTTTTGCCACACGAACTCACCCGAATGCGATCTGAACTGACCGAACTGTTCAGTCATTTCGACATTCGGATCTAGTTCGGTTCAGTCAGTTCGTGTTCAGATTCGGTCGTCCGAACAGACCGAGTTCGGTCTGAACTCCGAACTTCCAAACTGTGTTCGCCCATCCCTACCTGAAAGTACTGTTCTCCAGTTCAGCTTGCTAGTTATAATTATTATATCTAAATGGCTTGTCAGCCTCAGTGCATTTTTGCTATACATTCTCCTCACAGTTGTACTGAGTGTCACTATTTTGCTATCAAAAACAGTTTATGCAGAGCAGAGGTCAGTGCTGTAAGGAAATCCACTGTGTAACAGTGATCTACCTATCATCCTGTGCCATGGATTATTTTACGGTCTGCCTTATGATTGCTGGGAAGTATTGATTGAACAATACAACCTATCTACACAGAATGGCCTTGGCTGGGAACTATTCATTCCATGACAGTAGAGAAACAATGAGAAAATGCTGGATGGAGAGATGAGCCTTCCACATACAGGGGAAATGCCATGAAATGATAACTATATGAGGCTCCTCGGCCAGATCATTAATTAGTGTAAATTGGTTTTCAGTGGAACAATGCTGGTATCCATCAGCTTAAAATCTCTCCACCTTCTTTTCTCCAAGTTCCAACTGAGAACACTGAACTTCAGATTGAGAAACCTCCCACTACTAGGTGCAATCAAAACACAAACATGCAGGAAATGATCTCAAGTAGGCTGAACTACAGCAGCACAACTGAAACAGTCTGAATTCTGATGTGTAAAAGTCAAGATCTGAAATTTTGGTTACTTCAGACCCACTCTCTTTCTCCAGTTCTTAACAGGTAGAACAGGGTGTGAGTCAGAAGAAGAAAAGGCGGAGAGGCTAGGATACCAGAAGTATATTTATTTTCTTCAGTTTATACACCTCCCCCCTCACACACAGATGACTTGGGGCGGCGAGTATCTGCTACCCTGATGAGTAGAGGGTGTGTGTGCTGGACCCCACTATATAAAAATGATTCTTCCAGAATAACGCTATGGCGTAAGTCAGAGATTCCCCAACTTTTTTCTACCAATGGACCACTGCCAGCCCGCAAATGCTCTTGTGGGCCACCAGCCAAAAATGGCTGTGGACTGAAGCATGATCACTACTGGTTGACCTCAGTGGCATAAAATGGTGGTCCTGGGCACTACTGGCACCTGGCGCTGTCTTCCTAGGGGAGGGCATGGGGGTAAGGGAATGATCATAAACTGGCTAGCATCACATCTGTAGAGCAATACTGGGAGAACAGCCACAGTGCTGGCACCAGTGGTGATTGAAAAGTATGTTTTGCTGGTTCTGAAGACCAGCTGTAGAACACTGATAATTCCTTGCAGACCATCAGTAGCTTGTAAGTCACAGTTTGGGAATCATGGGTTTAAGTGATACCATGGTTCTATCATGTGATCAGGAATGCATTTATTTAATTTATTTATTTATGTTATGTCAGTATTTATAACCCATCCCCTTCTGCCCAATGGCAGCTCGAGGTGATATACAACAATAAAGAGACGGTAAAAAATATAAAATATCAGATAAAATCATAAGATCATTCAAAAACAGGTTGGATAAATACCTCTTCCCCCAACCCCCCCAACCCCTACTCACCCATTATCCATCTCCCGAACACCTGGAGAAACAGCCAGGTCTTACATTCTCTACAGAGGGAGGGGAGGTCTGGAGAGAGGTGAAACTCTATTGGGAGAGAGTTCCACAGCCTTGGTGCGGCCACCGAGAACACCCACTCAAATGTTGCCACCTGGAGTATCTCCAAGAGGGTGCTCCAAGACAACTGCAGGGGCCAATCCAGAAGACGGGGGATGAGGTGGTCACACAGGTAGGTTGGGCCCAGGCCATATAGGACTTTAAAGGTAATAATAACCAACACCTTGATTCTGACCTGGAAGACTATTGTCAGCCAGTGGAGAGACGAGAGCACTGGTGTTATGTGTTCACAGCGGCCCGTCCTCATCAGGAGTTGGACTGCCATGCTCTGCACCAGCTGCAGTCTCCAAGTCGTCACCCAGGGGTAGCCCCACATAGAGTACGTTGCAGTAGTCCAATCTTGAGGTGATGAATGCATGGATGATGGTGGCAAGATCAGAGCCCGAAATGTATGGCCAAAGACAACAGACCAGGTGTAACTTACAAAATGCACTCCTTGTCACAGCTGCCACCTGGGCATTAAGGCAGAGCTGAGAGTCAAGGAGGACACCCAGGCTCCATACTTGAGGGAATAAGAAGGAATGTAACCCATGAATAATGGGGCCCTCCAACCCCTCATCCTTTCCCACCAGCATCATCTCTCTTATCAGGATTCAGCTTGACTCATCCAATCCCCTACAGCCAGCAAGCACGGGGTAAACACTGGGACTGCGGGGTCTGGGCAGATGGAAATGAGAGGTAGAGCTGGGTGTCATCAGTGTACTGAAGACACCGAACCCCAAACTCTCTCATGATCTTGCCCAAAGGCTGCATGTACATGATGAACAGGAAAAGGGCAGAATGGATCCCTTCAGGACTCCATATGTGAGATCCTGGGGAGGATGATGAAGAATCCCCCAGTACCACACACTGAGGCCGCTTTTAGACGAGCGGGTTGCCATCGTGGGACCCGCTCACATGGTATTTCAAAGTCCCGCGAGGCAGGATTACATGAGATGCCCGGCGGGGATCAAGCGCATGAAAGGTGGTCATGCATTACATACCTCGATTGTGAACAAGGGTCACACCTCAGTCTCCTTAAGGTACCCTGAAACCCTGTCCTCCCCAAAGGAGGCACTGCTAACCCCCACCAGCAACATCCCCAATGTCTCCTGGCTGGCCTTAACCAGTCAGGATGGGCATGGGTCAACTTCACAAGTTGTGGCCCTCACAGCCCCCAGCATCTCCACTGCATCAGCCGACGACACCTGTTGGAACTGATCCCACAAAACAGGACAAGACGGGGCATCCATAACCTCAGGTTCACCTACTGCATCAAATGCAACATTGAAATCATGATGGATACGACAATTTTATTCACAAAATCGTCAATAAATAAGTCACAGCGAGTACTGGAAGATTCCAGTTCCAGGCAGAGATAAGACCCCCCCACCAACAGACCCCTCCGCCCCACCTCAAGGTCAGTGCAAAATACCAAATCCAGAGTATGCCCCCCCTTGTGAATCGGGCCACTTACCATTTGGGACAGGTCCATGGTTGCCATGGCGGCCATGAACTCCTGCTCCACCCCATTGAGGCCGGTATTGGTGTGCATGTTGAAGTCCCTCAAAACAACCAGCCTTGGGGATTGCAAGACCACCTCTGACACCAGATCGGCTACAGCAAGTAGAGATGCTGCTGTACAGGAAGGTGCACAGTATACAAGCAGCATCCCCAAGCAATCTGTCTCCAGCCAAATCAACCACGAGATGGAGGCCCTCTATTCCAGATGGTGTTTGCATTGGATATCTCCGAATGGACCATGTCTCCCTGAAAACAATGGTTACACCCCCCCACCCCATCCCTCTGACCGCAGTTGATGCTGGATGGAGTACCCAGCTGGAACAAGGTCAGCCAGAATTGACCCTGACTCAGTGTCCAGTCAAGTCTCCATAATACACACCAGGTCAGCCACCTGGTTCAGGATCAGCTTCCGGACCATAAAGGGCTTATTTGCGACCGACCTGGCATTAAGCAGCAGCAAAACGGGGCCAGGAGCCTTTCCGACCTTGAAACTTGTGCTGGGGGTGATGAGGGGAATAGGCAACAAACACCTCAGCCCCCTCTGAGATTGCATATGCTCCCCAGCAGGCCCATAATTCCCCAGGCCCATTACGACCCCTATGGTTGTGGGCTCCCCCCCTGCTCAGTCCCCCCTCATGGCTGAATCACAAGGCAGGTGAGGGAGACCCCCCCAAATTCCCCCTCTCATAGGGAGGTGTAATCCTATCCCCCATCCCAGGTCTAGTCCCCCCCTCTCACAAGGGGGCAAAGACCCCCAATCCCAACTGCCCCCCTGCTCTCACCAGGGGGGCAGAGCATCCCTATCCCTTTAACCCAACCAACAAAAGACAATCCCCTCTTCCCCCAGAAACCCATGCTATACCGTTCCAGGTCCGCAAAACCCCAGCACCCACCCAGTACCACCCCCTGACCCTCAGTCCCATTCCGTGTTGTGATGCATGCGATGATGAGTCAGGTAACAAGCATGTTATGTATGTACAAAATCAAGTCACCACCCACTGCTCCCAACTCAGACACATTGGGTGTTTTCAGACATGACTGTGGCCCACTTTGCCACAGTATTCCCTGCTTTGGCATGGGGGCTACTGTCCCATTTGAAAGCCGATGCATCCCAAGCATCAGATGTTGGCATGGGATAGATCCTGGCTGTGGTGGCAGCTAGCCCTGGCAGTGACTTGTTGAAATCTCCGAGTCACCACCCAGGCCAGTCACCACCATGGTTGGGATCCAGCTGTCAGACTCAGCGTAAAGCAGGCTTTCACGTCTGAAAGCCCACTTTACTTGCCATGGTCTGGAATGGCAGGGGGGCAGACACCGCGGTGGCTGTCATTGCAGTGGGGGGGAGGGGGGAGAGTCATGTGTGTGCATGTCTCCTTGACCTGGCCGTCACGTTTGTTTGGAGGATGGGTTGATTCCCGACCAGAGACACGGCTCCCACCACCGCCTGGATAAGTCCATGGCGGAGGTGGGAGCCATCACATTTGAAAGCACCCACTGTCTGCACAAGGACTGATTTTAAGAAGGACACTGACAAATTGGAGCAGGTTCAGAGGACAGCAAAAGATGATGATAAAGGTTTGGAAAGTGACTTATGAGGAAAGGTTGAAGGAACTAGGTGTGTTTAGCTTAGCAAAGAGGAGATTAAGGGGAGACATGATAGCCATCTTCAGATAGCTAAAAGGGTGCCACCAAGAAGAGGGCAAGGAACTGTTCTGCGTTGCTTGCTACAGAAGGCAGGACTACAAATAATAATGGGATCAAGCTACAGTAACGTAGATTTTGTTTAAATGTCAGGGAAAGCTTCCCAACAGTAAGAGCTGTTGGGCAATCAAAAAAGTTGCCTATGGAGGCTGTAGGCTCTCTGTCACTGGAGGTTTTGAAAATGAGGCTGGACAGCAGCCATCTGTTGGGAATGTTGTAGCATTAGTCATTCAGTATCCAAGCAGGGGGTTGGATTAGATGACTCTCAACTCTATGATTCTACCCAAGCTGAGTATCTCTGGACCTCTCACTGTAATGTAGCGCATCACTGCCTGATTCAGGCAATGTGTAGCTGGCTTTGAAACATGCTCAGCAATACTCTTGCTTCCTCTAGGCAGTTTCTCAGTTACCTTTGCTAGCCAGTCTCTGCATTCCCCCCCATCCTCCCTCACTCTTAACAGTGAAATAGAAACCCTGTGCTTAGGCATTTCCCACAAAGCCAAAACCCTCTGAATGCCGATTTGCTGTTCATGTGTGAACAAATAAATTCCCCAGAAAGCTGTTGTTTTAAGGAGAGTGCGCACACACACACAGCTTGTCTTTGCAGCTGTGCAGCGTGCAGATGAGGTCACCCATATCACAGAGCCAGCAATGTCAGTAGGCCTGCTGCTGCCTAAAACCTCCAGAAAGCATGGAACAGGAAGGGAAAGAATGCATGGAAGATTAAACAAGGCCTTTTTGATGATGATAACATTCTGATTATTGCAAGCCAGAGGGATTCTCAATACGTTTTTTGAACACTGATGACACATTTAGCTAACTCATGAGTTTTTATAGATCTAAGAACACCCAGACACCAAATCCGGGGAAGTACCACATCAATTACAATTTCCTTGTAAAACAAATTCATCTTGACAGAGCTGTTTACAGGATGTAAATAGATTCCCCCTTGCTGTGCTACACATACTGCAACGGCGTATGGTACTTCCTCTTCTCAGAACTTGTTTTTTTCTGTGAAGCCCTGTTTAAATTTCTCTATTCTCAAGTCTATTCTTGGGAAAGTATCTGTGTGCATTTTATAATTTGTATGTCTATGCTTTTATACACCTCCAGCTTACTGTAACTTTCCTAAGTGTATGTATCTGTAATTTGTCCAAAATTATGTTATGATTAATTCATAATCATTCATTTATAGATGGATAATTTATTATGAATTAATTTGCCTATAATTATTTGTCACTCTCATCCCTTGTAGGTTCCTTCCTCTTTTCAATTTCAGATTGCAAGCTTTTAAGACCAGGGATCTATTTTTTTCAAACATGGTAAAGTGTCATGTACATCGATAGTATAATAAAATAATAAAATAAAATAATAATAATAATAAATAATAATTTCAAATACACTCTCTCACCTGCCAAAACTGAAAATCTGCCAAGATAAAAATATATTTACATGTATTAATTTCACACAGGAAAGAGATATAGACTTTAGCAGAACAAAGAATCCTTATAACTTGTAAATGTATGGTAAATAAATATATGTGAGCAATATGCACCCTAGAGATAACAGCATTAGTCTTACTATATGCTAAATGAAATAGACGTGAGTTTTGTGATCTATAAAGCAGAATAGCCTTGTAATAGGTTTTGATTTCACTCATTAAACTTTAGAGGATGGAGGTGTTTTTTATAGGTCCATATTACTAATGAAGCTCCCTTTGATTTGACTGTTTATTTGTATAGCATGGACCAATAAACTGCATAGGCTGGGATCCTTCTTTCGCAGGTAGTAATTCCAGAGGCAACCAACTTGCCTCTCCAGCATACAGAACATTTAGGCCTTTTTTACACGACCCTGCTGGGTGGGGAGTCCGTGGGCATGACAGAGCGTGGGCGGTGGATGGGCGGAGCATGCATACAGGCGCACCCCCACCCCTATGCACGGAACAACCTCTGTTTTCCCCGGTTGCTTTATGAGTGGGGCAGGAGCGCGCCTACACCCTCACTCACCGTGCATGCCCGTACCACATCCTTCACACTGGGCTCCTCCACTCATGAACACCCAGGTTATCTATGCCGCACCTCAGAACACCCAGGAGTTGTGTGGTGCCACTGTTTCTATTGGCACCCGGGCAACTTCCGGTTCACAAAGCAGTGTCTAAAGCTCCCCCACGGAAGTTTCCAAGAGCCGCAGGTTTAAACTGCGGGAGAAATCCTGCTTTTTAAAAAAGGCCCTAAGAATCATGTATAACATGCATATATAAGTCAAGCATATTTATTTATTTATTTATTTTCATTATTTATATCCCACCTCTCCTGCCTAGGCAGCTCGAGGCGGCTTACAAAAATTAAAATATTAAAAAATATACATAAAATACATAAAAGGGAAGCATAAGAATAAAAAAAATAAAAACCCATCCTCCCTACTCACCCTTCACCCACCTCCCTCACCAAAGGCCTGGTGGAACATCACTGTCGGCGAAATGAGGCAAGGTCCGGGGCCACCCGGGCCTCCACTGGAAGGGAGTTCCACAGCTTAGGTGCTGCCACCAAGAATGCCCATTATAGCCCCCCGCACCACCTGGGGAACATCAAGAAGAGCTCTCCCTGCGGACCACGGGGGTCAATCCAGGGCACGGAGAGTGAGGCGGTCTCGCAGATAGGAGGGGCCCAGACCGTATAGGGCTTTATAGGTAATCCACGGTATATGGATATATACACAGTTAAAGGTTTATCCATTAAGGGCTGGCAGGGCCAGCCTTAGAGTTTACAGGGCCCAGGACTAAGATCCTTTTCAAATGGGCCACAGTGGGTGGGGGGATGGGTGTGCACTCTGAGTGGGTGGAGGTGGGTGCGTGCCCATTCCCACAGGCGTACACCCATCTACATCCATCTCCACACACAGAGGAACTGGCATCGGAGCCTATTGCTTCGTGCGTGCGTGATGGGTGGAGGTGGGTGGAGCGCAGGAGCCTGCATGCAAACCCACCCACGGTATTCCCATGGGCGCCCACCCATCCCCCTCCCCCGCTGTGGTGTTTGCATGGGTGCCGCCCCCACCCCCACATACGTGTGTGAGGGGTGTGTGTGTGTGCCCATGTGAAAAGGGCCAAAGATAAAATGAACCCTCTTTGGCTCTTCAGTCCAAACAGCCCCCTTTCTCCCTCACCAGGCTTCCAGCCTGCTACCTGCATCTCCAGCAGCCTCTTTATTTATTTTAAACAATTAATACCCCGCCCCGCCCGCACAGTGGCTCAGGGTGGCTTACAACAACAACAATAAAACTTTAAAAACATCAAAACATCACATAGGACAATTAAAACAAATCCTGTCCCCTAACCAGACCCTCCCAACCCCACCCTACCCATCTTCCCCACCAATGGCCAGGTGAACAGCCAGGTTTTATAGCCCCCTTTACAGCCCTTTAGCCCCTGCCTGGTTACAGCCCCTTGAGCTTACCGTCTGTAGTATCTGCTCCCTGCAGCCCCCTCAGTCTCTGAGACAGACCTCTCCAGCTATGACCCTTCCCAAAGTCCTGGCAGCCCATAACTCAGGCATTAACCTCTCTCAACAGGAAGACTCATGCCGAAATCCTGCTCTCTTCACAACCTCCCTAGTACTATGGCTTCTCCCAATGGTTCTCCCAATTAAGTGCTGCAATCCCAATTAAGTGCTATCCTACACACCTGGCAGAGCCTGCAGCTCTGCTTCCGCAACTCTTGTGCTGGCGCTAGCTGTCTTAAGGGGCCGGTAGTGTTCAGGGACTCTGGCCTGCCACAGGGTGCTTAGGGGATGCGTTCAGGATGGGGAGAGAAAAAGAAGGCCCAGATCACAGATCTATGCTATTGATCCATCCCCTGTCTTATATTTATTTATTTATTTACATTTATTTGCCGCCCCCTCATGCCCATGGCATCTCGAGGCAGCTTCCAACATAAAAACCATCATTAAAACAACAATATGACACAAAAGTATTCACATTTAAAACCCTCTAAAAAACAACCATCTCCCCCACAGTTTTATCCCAAACCACCCTCCCCCTTCCGAAGGCCTGGGAGAACAGCCAAGTCTTGCAGGCCCGGCAGAAGACCAATAAACTTGGGGCCAGACGGGTTTCCTCCAGGAGGGAGTTCCATAAATGCGGCATGGCCACCGAGAATGCCCTCTCCATTATGGCCCCCTGTTTTACAGTGCATTCCCTCCTCTCTAGTATCTTTTCCTGAGCTCACTCATTTAGAGCTTGAGGGATCCACAGGCCAGATCCAGGAATTGGAAAGGAGTCAAATAAAAAACAGCCATAGGTCAGATTTGGAGATTGAGTTGGTGGTTCCCTATCCTTGATATACAATATATATTTAAAGAAAATTCTTCCCTTTAAATTAGACTGCTTGTCCATGTTACAGCGCTGGGGGAAACTTACGAGAAGAAAACTCATGGCGGGGAAACTAACATGAAGCTTGGAATGTGGGCACGGGGTTAAAAGCGCCAAATGACACGTCTCGCGATGTTTTCAATCACAGAAGGCAGGGTGCAAAATCCAACCCTGCCTTCTGTGATTGAAAACAACACGAGACAAGACATATCATAGGCTGCATTCAGACGTGTGTTTAATTCGCACAGCAGCGGCGGCGGCATCGTGCAATTTAAAGCAACGCGCACTTCCGGGTTGGTGTGAATGCACCAAGTGCGCACATTTCAGCGTAACGCGAACTGTTGGAGTGCGGTTTTAAAAGCTGCTCCGAGCATTCACACCAACCCGGAAGTGTGTGTTGCTTTAAATCACAGGATGCTGCCGCCGCTGCTGTGCGGTTTAAACGCACATCTGAATGCGCCCATAGGATGCTTTTAACCCTGTGCTCACGTTCCTAGCTTCATGTTAGTTTCCCCACTGTGAGTTTTCTTCTCGTACGTTTTCCCTATAGTTTTCCCTGACACTCCCATAGGCCAAAATGGAAGTGATGGGTAAAAAACTACTGAAGGTGCGATGGCAACCTTAGTTTCCTCCGGTGCCGTAATGTGGGCAAGCAGCCTACGCTTTCAGTTCCTGTTGCAAGGGGCATGCTGGAGAAGATTGTCCATTGATTACACATGCCGCCCCGAGCTGTTCTCAGAAGGGGCGGGGTAGAAATCTAGAAAATAAATAAAATAAATAAATTTCCCCCACCCCTGACCTATCTGGGATGTTTCTTCCATGTTTATGAAGAATAAATCTAGTCAGGAGGGCTGGGATTTACTTGTGAAAAAGCGGGAAGTCCAGAAATCCTATAGAGGATAAGTCTGCCAGATTCATTTCTCTGGTGCGGCCGTGTTTTGTTTTCCAGTGTCTTGGAGGAAGTGGAGTGACTACTCATTCTGGTATCTGAGACCCGCCAGCTACACAGGCTTGAGGATTCACTTGCTACCCCAGGAATGTGCCTGCATTTCAATTTCCAACAAAGTAGCAAACATCTGTGTATCTCCTATGGTCGATGGAAATTGAAATGTGTGCATGCTGCTGAGGTCACAAGCAATTCAAGAAGAGTGTGCAGCTGTCTCCGTTTCTCCAAAGCAGGCTGAGCGTTTTTGTTTTTTTTAAAGGTGACTGACTGCTCTAAGAATAATGTAAATATTTAGTGTGGTCCAGCTAATAAAATATTTCTTTCCTTAGGATATTTTTGCTTTTCTGTTCCCCCTTCCCTGTCTCCCCTCCCCCTATCTTTAGATTGTAAGCTCTCGGGCAGGGACCGTGTCGATCTTATCTTCTATAAAGTGCCAGGTACCTTGCTTGTGCTATATAAATGTTAATGCTAATGCTAATGCTAATGCTAATGCTAATGCTAATGCTAATAATGCTAATAATAATAATAATAATAATTAATAACCAAGGTGAGCTTATTTTGAAATTGAATTTTGTTGTATTTGCATTGTTCTCTGCATTGCCTTTAATGCACGGGTCAGTGGTTTGATGGTGTGATTTCTTAGGGTGATTTCAGACGTTACGGGGCCCGTTGGCCCCGTACCGAAATCACCAAATTCCTTCCCCACCGGGATCACCCCGTCACGCCGCAACAGACATGCCGGGGGGATCCCGGCGGGGAATTGGGGAGGGGGAGGGGCCGCGCAGAGCAACGTGCAGCCGCACGGCCCCGCCCCCTCCACGCTCCCCGCTGCCCGCCCTCTGGGGAGACGGGCGGGTGGCGGGGCCAATGCGGCCGGCGCGTCGGGCCGGATTCGCCACGGCCTGGGGTCCTGCCGGTGATCCCGGGCCGTGGCGCCCGACCAGACGAGACGCCGGGGTTCACCCCGGCATGGGATTGCATTCGACACGCGGCGGCCTCAGGTCCCGCCGCTTCGGCCGCTCACGTGTTGAATGCAATCCCATGCCGTGGTAACATCTGGGGGGAAACATCCATTTCCCCCACCAGACGTTATGCGATCACAGCCACCACGCGGAATCGAGCATGGTTCACTGTGATATCGTAACGTCTGAAATCACCCACAGTCACTTGTTTGCCCTTTATCGCTATTTGCCATGTGACCTCTTTCCCTCGTATAGGGATGCAATGACTACCCAGAGCTGAAGGAGGAAGTCAGAAATGTAGTAGCAATGTTGTTGGAAGAGCTGAGGAGTGGGCCTGTCATTATTTGTTTTCTTTGATTAAGCAATACTGACATAGAGACTGACACATGAAGCCATTCTTTGTTGATTTTTAAATCCATGCCATGGTCTTCTTCGGCAGGCTAGCAGTCATTACATTTCTCCTTTCCATTCCACGTTTTTTGGCTACCCTGGGCTGCCCGACAATATGATTTTGTTAGTTTGTTGCATGACATCTTGGATTTTGTTCCTCAGTAGTGGTACTACCTGAGGAACTATTAGAGGTCAGTGTCAATGGTGTGGGAAATTGTGACAATACAATATATCCAAGTCTTGATTCTGGTTCCCTGCTTACAGTCTCCAAGGCAATTGTTGGTAGGTGTGTTTGGAAATTAAAAGTGGGCCATTTTTGCAAACTACTCAGGTCAGGTTTCTTATCACTTGTATCATACACAAAAGTCAGAACCAGAATCCTGTCATTTAAACATCTCCTAATGGCATAGGTGGGGTAAAAGGGTTGAAATCTAAACCTCAGTCTGAATTTTGCAAGTGAATCCTCTTAATATATGAGATAAAACAGATCATTAGATCTGAGCACACTCAGGTTTTGAGTTCTTTGAAAAACAGACCCAGATCTCAATTTTTTATGTGGATCCTGTCTTTAACAGGTGGTAGAAGAAATGCCCAAAATAACCAGAAATGGCAGCTCCTATGTTCTCCATCCTTTCTCTACAAAGACATAAATATTCTAATCTGGCTTTCTTTGCAGCAAGTGAGTTACAGCATGCAGTTTCATAACTTTGCACAATTTTGCTTTGAGTTTATTTTGGAATGCCTAGGACTCTTTGGATATAGATATAATATAAATATTTTGTTTCATGCTGGAATTTTTGGAAATGTACCAACGACTGTATAAGGCAGTTTATATGAAATCATAGAATCATTTCACTTGGAAAGGGCTTCCAGTGGATCATGCAATACACATTCCTGAACTGCGCTACTTCTGAAGAATGGCTTACATTTACTATGTTTATGCTTATAATTCTCACAAATAGGTGCCAAATTGTACTAATTTCACATCTACTCAAGGTAAATGTTTATGCAAATATAGATATACAATTATGCTTCAATGTACATATGCAAATTAGCCTCTATTCACTGAAAATATGACGTATTATGCCCACTATTTTGATTTTATCCTTTAAGTGCCCAATGCTGTAATGTTGATTGATGCTGAAAGTATTTAATCACGAGTCATCTGACAATGGACTACTTATCTGTCTAAGCACTTATAGGAATTATCTCTCACCCTCCTAGATAAGTGTAAGGGTAAGGACTACTTTGTATCTGTCAAGAAACCGCGTCCAAATTTAAAGTTTGTCTCAAAGATTCCTGTTTAATCAGTTTGCTCGAGCGCTTTTTTTTTTTTTTTTAACTAACAGAGTTTGACGGTCATTTATCCTCCTCACCCTAATTTACTCTACGAGGTGCTTACAAGGTGATAATCTCGTTAATAGTTTACCAGCTATTAAAGTTACATTTATTGGAGTTTACTTGTCTAAGTCTCCCTTTACCATACATCAGAGAAAGCAGAGCTAGTATTATTTTTGTCCATAAAATGTATCATTTTTTGTATAATACACAGCAGACAAGTCTTTTACATTTGATGAAAAAAAAATACTGAAATGATTCTGGTGGGACATAAAGGTGCTTACCCTAATTTTAGGCTGAAAATAGTAGACAGTGGGACTTAATTACGCCATGTGCAACATGACATATTGGTAACAATCAATAGTTAACAATCTTGAGAGAGGGAGATAAATCAGAAAATTGATATATTTTCCAAATCATGAGCCCCAGACTTTATATAATATAATAAAATAAGACTGTACTGGATGTCATTGCCAGCACTTGCCTCTCAGGGACTTGCTGGACCTGGCTCTATTACACAAGTAAACTTTACACAGTGATGAACTGTTCTTAGAAAGGCAACCACAGTTAGGTGCAGGTGTCCTCACATGTCATGTAGCAAGCATGTCTCCTCCGGAATTACTTTGAGTTTGTACATAACTGAGTTGGCAGGATAGAAAAGTTTCCCCTCATAGAGATAAAACCTGGTCTCCCCAATGTGGCAATGGCTTCAGAATGCCAGCACTGGCCATTTCCCAATAGCCCATTGAAAGTGGAAATGTTTATTGCAAATATAGCTCAAGCAAAGAACTGTTTTTGGATGATGTTCAGACTTAGAGAACTGACTTTAGAGTAAGTGTGAAGAGAGATGGATTAATCTTCTGACACAGAGAACATTAAATGGCCCTATGAATTAATAGCTTCTTTGAGCTAAGACTGTTTATTGCTTTTGGAAAAAAAGGTTCCTATAGCTCAGTGGCAGGGGATTTTGCCATAAAGTTTTGGGTCCTAATGCTTCCTCTTCCTTTGACTGTTTAGTTTAATGGAGACTCTTCCTGTCTAAACTACCATGTCTAGAAATTGAGCTGAGAGAGTTTGTTTTGAACTTAAGAGGTTTGGTTGTGAAAGAGCAAATGTTACATCTGAAATAAGAGGTGCAGTGAGCTGGTGAAATGCATCTTAGCCTAAGAAGTCTTTTGACCAGTGGGGAGCATGATCCTCTGAGTACCAATGAGTCTTTTTTATTTCATGCCAGTGCCAAGTGTTAGCATTAGGGAGAAGCACAGCTAGGTTAGAATGGGCCCTGGTGCTGAAAATGAAATGCTTCCCCCCACCCCAATTTGGTTTCTTATAGCAAACCATGGCCAACCTACACACTTGGAACAGAGCCCTCTGATGGAGCATTCATTGGTTTTCATAGAGCAGAATGTATTGCAAGCAGAAATTCACTAGCACTATGGACTGTGATTAGCACATTGCACTGTTGCGACCTGATATAAGGCTTTCAATCTACTGTACTTCTGGGCCTTTGAGCTCCACATAACCAGCTCCCAAAGTACTTGTTGCCAGACTACTTCATATTATAGAAGACAGACAGGCATAGGACTTATTACGACATGGGATGCTTTTAGGCTATTTTAAAAAGAGCACCACTGAGTGGGATAGCTATGGAGCGCCCATACAAATGGAGTGAATGGAGAGGGATTCAAATTGGCGGCTCCCAGGGTGGGTACCCTGGCAGCCTCCACATGCTCCCCCTACCATGGACCATGGGGTAGGAGGAAGCATGACAAGTTGGCCTCCAATATTGACATGTCTCAGCCGAGCACTGGCCAGCACTTCTGGCCAGTTCCCTGTGCCTTGCAAAGGCTGGTGGAAGCAATGAGTATTTTCAGATGTAACACGTTCCCGATTCATCACAGTGAATCCCCGGTGGGGGTGAACCGAACAACCACCCCCCGTGGTCAAAAAAAGCCCCGAACAGACATGACGGGACCGGGACCATGGCAGGGAATCGGGCCGACAGATCACTGCCTGGGGCAGCGCAACAGATGTTATGCCGATCACGGCCCGGACCGTGGTCAAAGCACCAGGAAGGCGCTGGGGCGGTTCGTCCCGGCTGCTGCTGTGTGTCCTTTAAATCTCCCTTCCTGGCCTGTGTTGTTGCTCGTTGCCTAGCAGCAATGCTGCGTGCTTTGTCCCCGGCTGGGAATCATTTCCTTTGATTCCGGCTGGTGGTTGCCGGCCAGACGTTACTTTTTGTTGGTTCCCGTTGGGAATCTCTTTGACCACGCTTTTGGGGATTGTCCGACGGGAAGCCCTGGAAGCGTGGTTGAAATTGACCCCATGTGGGTATTGACCGTGGTGAACATCTGGCAGCCGCCAAACAGACGTTTAGGGCGCTTTGGCCCCGCCGCGGGATTGACTGTGGTTCACTGTGGTTGAGCGTGATCTTGTAACGTCTGAAAATACCCAATGTTAGAGGCAGCTTGAGGCCAGCATCATCCCCCCATGATGTTTTTATGCCTAGGGCGTGCAGGGAGGCACTCTCAGTAGCTGCTCCACACTTATGGAACTCCCTCCCCTTGAAGGTCCGCCTAAGCCCGATCCTGCACATCTTCTGGAAATTATGTAAGGCCTTTTTATTTGACCAGGCATTTGGTAGGCAGGGATTGGGTGGGAGGTGTAGGGGTGAGTTTGGTATCAAGTTTTTTTTCAATGACTTTTTAATTCTGTTTTTGATTGTAAGCTGCCCTGAGCCTCTGCAGGAAGGGAGACATAGATGGATGGATAAATAAATAAATAAATAAATAAGGAAGGCGGTGGGTGATACACAGAGGCAGCCAAAAGCCAACAGCAAGTAGCTGGGGTGGTAAGCGGAGGCAGCGACAGCCCTGTTCACTGCAGATATGGTGCAAGAGCCACACATCAGCTGCTGAAGAACTGCATGTGGCTCATGAGCCATCGTTTCTCCACCTCTGGAAGTAAGTGGAAGGGATTTGCTAGCACTGAAGTTTTCATATGCTTAAAAGAAGCTTAAGATATTAGCTAGAGCTGAAAGGAATAATGTCAGAAACAAACATACTCAACAAATTTGCCGGGTTTGAGTTTGTTTGGATTTGAATAGCTATTGTTTCCCCTTCGTTTATTCATTTCAGATATTTGTTTTGTGAGTTTAGATAGTTTGGGTTATTTATTTATTTATTTATTTGGATTTCCCCAAAGACTCAGGGCAGCTTACATAAAAACGTTGCATAAAAATAAGACCCATAACACAATAAAAGGTGCCCACCCATAAAACGATAAAAGACACCCACCTACCCAAGCTCACCCCAAACCACAAATCTATCCCTACGAAAGCCTGGCTAAATAAACTCATCTTACACATAGTTATGATTCAGTTATTTTGGTCACTTTGGTGTTTTCAGTTATTTTGGTTCAAAGAAACAAACCTTTTTTTTTTTTTAGGGTATAGATGTTTATTTGAATATTTGGAGGACTATTCAAATATGCACAATATGATTTGTGACTGAGAAATTAGCTATTCATTTAACCTCTAATATTAATAAACACTAAACCCATTTTCGATGTAAATGAAAGCTCCAGATCCTCTTGACGGTGCAGGCAATACTGTTGCATCTCCATGATAACCTTACCATGTGAGGAGAAAATCTGACCCATAAATATTTGCTGCACAGACCTCTGCAATTTCAAATGACAGATGTCTGAGTATTGACCCTATGGATCATTTCAATTACCTGCTTTTATAGAGACACATGATCCTCCACCAGCCTGCTGCAATTTGGGTCAGATATCAGATATGCAAGCTGAGAGCAACGCATTCTCTAAAACTGCTGACATGCTTGGTTATCAGTGATAACCGAGTTCTAAGTGATGTCATGTTGGCTTGCCATGATGTGATGAAAAGAAGCAATATATATTGGGTATGCAACAGGAACAAAAAGAATGAACATTTTCTGTGTGATACAGTAGCTGCTAACAGTCTGGATGATGAGGTTCAGGTTGTGGGAGGCAGGAGTGAGTCATTGGGTGTTTTCAGACGTTACGGGGCTGGTTGGCCCCGTACCGAAAACACCCTATCCATCCCCCGCCGGGATGAGCCCGTCACGCCGTATCAGACGTACCGAGGGGATCCCGGCGGGGGATCTGGGAGGGGGCGGGGCCGCACAGCGCAACGTGCGGCCACACAGCCTCGCCCCCTCCACGCGCCCGCCGCCTGCCCTCTGGGGAGACGGGTGGGTGGTGGGGCCAATGAGGCCGCCGCATCTGGCCGGATTCACCATGGCCTGGGATCCCGCCGGTGATCCCAGGCTGTGGCGCCCAACCAGAAGTGAGGTTTTTTTGGTCCCCGCCAGGGATCACTTTCACCACGCTTCCCAGGAAAGTCCCCCAGGGAGCCCGGGAAGCATGGTTGAAATTGACCCCACGTGCAGATTGAACATCTGGCGGCTGCCAAACAAACGTTCGAGACACAGTGACCACAGGTGGGTATTCACCGTGGTTCACTGTGATCTCGTAATGTCTTAAATCACCCATTGAGACTAGAGTCCACTCATTAAGATTTTGAAAGCGAAAAGGAATAGCAAAGATTATAGTTACAAATGGTTAATTTGCAGAATTTGCTCACATATGTTTCCGAGAGACATGAGATGAATCAAATACAAAGAAAAGAATGACGATATGTATAACTTACAGTGACGGTTTTGGAAATTGGCACTGACAGCTTGTACCGGAGCTCACAGATTCGTTTTTGTTTAAGACAGAAAATGTTCAGAGGAGAATCAGCTTTCTCTTTGAATTTCACCCTTCTGCCTGTCTTAGATAATAATTCCAACAATCTGAATTACTGGTTTTCAAATTGCTTTTGCTTTTATAAACTGACTTTGTTTACACTTAGAAATTGCAACATGGCAGTGATTGGTTGTCAACAATCAGCTGAGCCAGTGTTGGACAGGCAGATAAGACTCCTGTGTAATAAAGGGTTAGCCCATGTGAGCTGAACCAGCACTGACTACGATTTGCACTTAAAGCTAAATCATGGCTTAGGACCAACTAAGGTTGCAAACCTGAAACCATTGAAATCAGTGGGTGAGGAGAGGACTGCAGTCTAAGGGCACTGTTAAACGAGTGGGTCGCTGTTGCACGTCCCGCTTGTGTGATATTTCAAAATCCCACAAGGCGGGATTAGACAAGATGGAAGTCCGGGATCATGCGGATAGAAGGCGGTCACGCATTGTTTGCAGACTGAAAATTAAATACCTTTCAATCAAGGTTGTGATTCGCGGCGACCCGCTTGTTTAAAAGTGCCCTAAGTCAGTGACTGAAATAATGCTATTTCAGAAGGCTGTGCTGTGTGGATAGGGGGCTGCTGTAACTGGAGGACCCGCCTGCCACTCTGCTCTTCCCTCTCCCTCCTCAGGTAATAACATCCAGGGTGGGGCCCTTTGGGTACGGAAGGCTGTGTCTGCTGCTGTGGGGATAGGGGGCTGCTGTAACTGGAGGAGTTGCCTGCCACTCTGCTCTTCCCATCCCTCATCAGGTAATAACATCCAGGGTGGGGCCCTTTGGGCGCCAGCTGAAGGGCGACACCAAAGGGTGCCGGCTATTGGCTGGGCCGTTCGCTGGATTGTGGCACCCAGGGCCCCCCTCCTTCACTCTGCAGACAACAAAATTGTCATCCTGCGGCTTACCTTTGCTGTTGCCACTGCTACCCCAACGTCATTGCCGCTGTTGTTGTCATTGAACCGGCTGCTCAACTTGCTGCCGCTGCTGCCATCATTTGGAGCTGTGCTGCCTGGCCCCAAAGGCGCCAGCTCCCCCCTCCCCCTTTTGGAGGAGCGGGGTTGTGTGGGGGCGCACAGCCAGGACTTTCGGTGTTGTAGGTGCACACTGCAGGCAGTGCGTGGCCCTTATTGGGACTGTGGGATTAGGGGCTGGAAGCTTGTATTGTGTTTTTTAGCTTAATAGTTTTAAGGGGTTTCGGGGGGGGGATGAGGCGGGTGTGGTATGAGGGTGGGGAGTATGGGGAGTGGGTTAGGGAGGAAAAGGCCCACCCCATTCATGAGAGGAAAGGAGGTGGCCCATGGGGAGGGTTGGGGGGGTCTCCCGGTGAGACGGGGGGGAGGGTGCCGCCTGAATAATTTATATTTATTTATTTATTCAATTTGTATCCTGCCCCTCCTGCGAACAGCTCAGGGTGGCTAACAAGTTAGTTATAAAAACAATTTATAAACAATATACTAAAACAATCCATAAAAACACTACAATAAAACAGGCTGGGATAATAAATAAATAAGGGTGGGGGAAGGTAAAACACCCCCTAACCCACCCCACCTCCCTCCCCAAAGGCCTGGGTGAACAACCAGGTCTTACAAATTCGCCGAAATGTCAGAAGGCTTGGGGCCAGGTGAGCTTCCTCCAGGAGGGAATTCCAGAGGCACAGCCCGGCCACCAAGAATGCCCTCTCCATTGTGGCTCCCCGCTTCACATGAGGGACTTCCAAGAAGGCACCCCCGGTGGACCGAAGGAGCTGCTCTGGGGCACAGAGGGTGAGGCGGTCCCTGAGGTATGAGGGGCCTAGACCGTGAAGAGCCTTGTATATTAGCACCAATACTTTGACCTGGCTCAGCACGCTATTGGCAGCCAGTGCAGAGTCCAGAGCACAGGTGTTATGTGCTCCCAACGGCCCGTCCCCGACAGGAGGCAGGCCGCCACATTCTGCACTAGCTGCAGCCTCCGAACCAGGAACAAGGGCAGCTCCATGTAGAGCGCATTGCAGTAGTCCAGCCTTGAGGTGACGAAGGCATGGATGAGGGAGGCCAGGTCCGGGCCGGAGATGAATGGACGCAGCCTCCGCACCAGATATAACTGGAGGAAGGCGGCTTTCGCCACTGCCTCCACCTGCCGCTCCAGGCGGAGGTCCGCATCCAAAATCACCCCCAGACTCTGAACCTGCCGAGCTATGGGAGGGCGAACCCCCCCAACCAGGGGGGCTGACACCTCCCTCGCTCTCCTCACCATCACCTCCATCTTATTGGGGTTGAGCTTCAGTCTGCTCTGCCACATCAACTCCGCCACGGCCTCCAAACACTGGGATAGTAACGAGATGGCAGGGTCTGGGTTAGCTGAAAAAGAGAGGTACAACTGAGTATCATTAGCATATTGGTGACATCGCACCCCGAACCCTCTCACAACCTCCCCCAAGGACTGCATGTATACATTAAACAGAACAGAATAGAACCCTGCGGAACACTGCACGATAAGGTGCGGGGGCAAGATGACTCAGCTCCCAGAACCACCTGCTGGCTTCTTCCTGAGAGGAATGAGTGGAACCATTCAAGAACAGTCCCGTCCAGACCCCGCAGGTCATGCAGCCATCTCAGCAGCAGCCCATGGTCCACGGTGTCAAAAGCAGCCGAGAGACCTAGCAGGATGAGAAATGTCGAACATCCTGCATCCATCTCCCAGCGGAAGTCATCGACCAAGGCTACCAACGCCGTCTCGGTGCCATAGCCGGGGCGGAACCCAGATTGGAAAGGGTCCGGGAAACCAATGCTGTCTAGATGCGCCTGGAGCTGGGTCGCCACCACCCGCTCAATAGCCTTCCCTAAAAAGGGAAGGTTAGAGCAGGATGGTAGCTGGCGAGCGTGTCCACGTCCAACGATGGTTTCTTCAGCAGGGTGTGCACCACAGCCTCCTTGAGACTAGGCAACAACCTCCCCTGCTGCAAGGACGCATTGATCACCCTCACCGGCACCGTCCCCAATGTCTCCCTGGAGGCTTTCACCAGCCAGGATGGGCACGGATCGAGTTCACAACGAGTGGCTCTCACAGACCCCAGGACATCCATCGCATCGTCTGGCATCACTTCCTGAAACTCCCCCCACAAAGTTGGACCAGACGGGGTCTCCACCCCCTTGCGCTCTCCGGCTATTGCCCCTAATCCAGCATCAAAGTCGCTCTGAATCTGAGCGATCTTGTCTGCAAAGTAGTTGACAAACTGTTCACAGCGGGCCTGGGACATGTCATGGTCCAGGCGGAGGGAGGCCGGACTGACCAGCCCCCGCACAACTTGAAACAGCTCCGCCGGGCGTGACTTCGCAGATGCTATGAGGACAGCAAGGAACTCCCTCCTTGCTGTCCTCACAGCCTCAACATAGGACCGCAAATGGGTCCTATTGAGAAGTTGGTCAGAGTCAGATCGAACCTGACGCCAGTGTCGCTCCAGCCTCCTGCCTACTTGCTACCAGCTCATCGACAGAGCGACCATCCAGGTTCAGGGATAACTCCCCCAGGGCTTCCTGGAACCACTGGGGTTCCATCAGCCTCTGGGGGTGGATCATCCTAACTGGACCATTCCCCTTCTGGAGGGGGTGTGCTGAGAGACTGGCCTGAAGGAGATAATGGTCCATCCATGACAAGGGCACTACCCTAACCTCCCCCACCACCAGATCCCCTGCCTCAAGGCCAGAACCGAATATCAGGTCAAGGGTATGCCCCCCCACGTGGGTCGGGCAGATCACCACCTGGGGCAGATCCATGGTTGCCATGGCGGCCATGAATTCTTGCTCCGCCCCGACAAGGGCAACAGCATGAATGTTGAAGTTCCCCAGGACCAAAGTCCTGGAGGAGCCCAATGCCACCTCTGAGGCCAGCTCTGCTAGAGCGGTATGGGATGCTGCCGGACAGGAAGGGGCCCGGTATACCAGCAGCACCCCTAGCTTGCCCCCAGCCAAATCAGACACCACATGGAGGGCCTCAATACCTACAATCTCCTGAACTGGATACCTCCTAACAGCCAGTCTTCTCTAAAAACAATCGCTACACCACCTCCCCGGCCACCCGTGCGGGGTTGATGCTGCACGGCATACCCAGCTGGAACGAGATCCACTAAGGTTGGTCCAGCCATCTCGTCCAGCCAGGTTTCCATAATATACGCGAGGTCCANGTTGGTCCAGCCATCTCGTCCAGCCAGGTTTCCATAATATACGCGAGGTCCACAGCCCCCTACGAAATTATATCCCGTACAATTGGGGCTTTGTTCACAATGGACCTCGCGTTTAGCAGCAACAGCCCCCCACGCGTGGACCCTGAACCTGGCTCCTCCCTCCACCCCCGGGGATGGCAGATTGCACCTCCTGCAGGTACCTAGGTCTCCTTGGGGCACGAGCCATCCAACCCCGTGGACCATACCATCCACGCCCAAGAACCACCCCTATCGCCATCCCTCCCCCCCGTCCACCACATCCTGGCCCCCCAGACCTGGCTGTTCACCCTGCAGCCCTTTCGCCCCTCCCCTCCCCATACATTTATCCCCCAATCCCCCTGGCCATCCTGCTGCCGCCAGGGGCTGATGCAGGACATCCCCCCCCACCCAGCTTCCCTCTCTCACAAGGAGCAGGCTCCCTTCCTACCACCCCAACATCCTCCCCACACCCGTCCCTGCTGCCACCAGGGGCTGGTGCTAAAAACCCCTCCCCCCCTCTAACCACCCCTCCTACACTCCCCACCCTTCCTCCCTAGTCCTAAGTTAAAAGACGCCTACCCACCAAAACCCCTGAGTCCCCAGTGGCCCCAAAGTGCCCCTAAGTGCTGTGCCCTTTGGCCGCGGCCCTTTGGCCCCAGGCTTGTGGCTTGAGGCCTGAGGCGACACCGCTGGCAGCTGGGTTAAATAGCCCCAGCTGCTTCCGGGTAGGGGAGGGGCCAGCCCAACCCACACGCCCAGCCTCTGCGCTTCTCCCCACCCCCCAAGCTCACAATGCTGTTCACCCCCCCCACAGGTCCCCGGGGGAGCGATGGAGCAACGGAACAGCCAGGCAGCAACAGCAGCAGCAGCGGGTCCCTGCCAGTGACCGTAGGATGGCTCACAGTGCTGCAGGTTGGTGGAATCCCCTGGCAACACCACTGGCAGCTGGGCTAAATATCCCCAGCTGCTTCCGGGTAGGGTAGGGTAGGGGCCAGTCCAGTCCACATGACCGGCCTCTGTGC
Organism: Sphenodon punctatus; assembly: GCA_003113815.1. NCBI lineage: Eukaryota > Metazoa > Chordata > Lepidosauria > Sphenodontia > Sphenodontidae > Sphenodon > Sphenodon punctatus. The sequence continues at coordinate 1,787,535 of QEPC01000801.1, read as the reverse complement.
TTCTCCCCACCCCCAAGCTCACAATGCTGTTCACACCCCCACATGTCCCCGGGGGAGCGATGGGTAGGGGGTAGGGGGCTCCCGGTGAGAGAGGGAGCCTCGGGGGAGGTTTTCAGAGTGAGATGGGGGGCATTGCCTGTATGATAGGGAGATGGGGGGCATTGCCCGTATGATAGGGAGGGACTCCCTGTGAGAGAGGGAGTCCCAGGGGTAAGGGTGGGAAGGGATATTTTGGGGAAGGGGGTGGGGAACTCTGAGGGCTCTGGGGGGCAGCTGATAAGAGGGGGTCACAACGGTGTAGATGGGAAGGGAGGAGCGGCTATAGGGGTGGTTCTGGAACGGGAACAGTATGGTCCACGGGGGTGTGTGGTTTGGGCCCCTAGAGGACCTAGGTCCCTTGTGGAGGTCAAAAGAGCCTCCCTCACACTGGAGGTGAAGGAAGAGCAGGGTCTAAAGTCCACCAGTGGGGGGCTGATGCTGTTAAATGCAAGGTCCATGGCAAATAAGGCCCCAGTAATCCAAGATCAGATCTTGGATGGGGCTTCGGACCTTGTATGTATCACGGAAACCTGGTTGGACAAGGAGGCGGGGCCAATCTTGGCCAATCTCATTCCAGCTGGGTATGCCGTGCAGCACCAGCCCCGCACTGGGGGCTGGGGAGGTGGTGTAGCTATTCTCTTTAGAGAGACATGGCCTGTTAGGAGGTATCCAGTTCAGGTGATTCCAGGGATCAAGGCTCTCCATGTGGTGTCCGATTTGGCTGGGGGCAATCTAGGGGTGCTACTGGTGTACTGGGCCCTTTCCTGCCCAGTGGCATCCCTTGCCGCTCTAGCAGAGCTGGTTTCAGAGGTGGTGTTGAGCTCCTCCAGGACTTTGATCCTGGGGGACTTCAATGCCCATGCCGATACCGGCCTTGTGGGAGCGGAGCGAGAGTTCATGGCCACCATGGCGACCATGGACTTGTCCCAAGTTGTCAACTGCCTGACCCACGTGTGTGGGGGGGCATACCCTCAACCTGGTGTTCTGTTCTGGCCTTGATGTGGGTGATCCGGTAGTGGGGGATGTGAGGTTCACTCCCATGTCATGGTTGGATCATTACCTCCTACAGGCCAGTCTCTCGGCACACCACCTCCAGAAGGGAAAGGGACCAGTTAGGTTGGTCCGACCCCGGAGGCTGATGGAATCTCAACGGTTCCAGGAGGCTCTGGGGGATTTAACCTTAGACCCTGACGGTCACTCTGTTGATGAACTTGCCTGAGCTTAGAACATCTTGCTTGGGGAGGCCATTGACAGGGTGGCTCTGAGACGTCTCCTGCCACTGTTTCATCACCGCAGGGCCCCCTGGTTTATTGAGGGGCTGTGGTGTATGAAGCAGGCAGGCAGGTGACTAGAGTGTCCCTGGCGTTGGACTCGACCAAATTCTCCATAGGGCCCATTTGCAGTCCTATGTTGAGGCTGTAAGGATGGCAAAGAAAAAGTTCTTTGCTGCCCTCATAGCATCTACAAAGTCGTGTCCAGTGGAGCTGTTCCGGGTGGTGTGGGGGCTGGTCAGTCCAGACTCCATCCGCCTGGACGGGGACTTGTCCCAGGCCCGCTGTGAGGAGTTTGCCATCTACTTTGCAGACAAGATCGCTCGGATCCAGAGCAACTTTGACACTGGATTGGGGGCAGTAGAGGTGGAGCGCGAGGCTATGGTGGCCCCGTCTGGTCCCGTTCCTCGGAATGAGTTTCAGGAAGTGATGCCAGCCGATTCTGTGGGTGTTCTGGGGTCTGTAAGAGCCACCAGTTGTGAATTAGAGTCATGCCCATCCTGGTTGTTGAAGGCCTCCAGGGACACATTGGGGACGGTGCTGGCGAGGGTAATCAATGCGTCCCTTCGGCAGGGAAGTCTGCCCCCTGGTCTCAAGGAGGCTGTGGTGTGTCCCTGCTGAAGAAGTCATCTTTGGATGTGGACACACTCACCAGCTACCAACCTGTCTCTACTCTCTTCCCTTTTTAGGGAAGTTCATTGAACGGGCGTTGGCACTGCAGCTCCAGGTGCATCTTGATGGCATCGGTTTCCTTGACCTATTCCAATCTGGGTTATGCCCCGGCTATGGTACAGAGATGGCGTTGGTGGCCTTGGTGGATGATCTCTGCCGGGAGATGGATGCAGGACGTTCAACACTTCTTGTCCTGCTAGATCTCTCAGTCGCTTTTGATACAGTGGACCATGGGTTGCTGCTGAGACGATTGCGAGCCCTGGGGGGCCTGAACGGGGCTGTCCTTGAGTGGTTCTGCTCATTCCTCTCAGGGAGAAGCCAGCGGGTTGTTCTGGGGGCTGAATCATCTAGCCCCTGGGCCCTGGAATGTGGTGTTCCGCAAGGTTCTATTCTGTCTCCATTATTGTTTAATGCAGCCCTTGGGGGAGATTGTGAGAGATTTGGTGTGCGTTGCCACCAATATGCTGATGACACCCAGCTTTACCTCCCTTTTTCAACTGACCCAGGTCCTGCCATCTCAGTACTGTCCCATTATTTGGAGGCCGTGGCGGATTGGTTACTGCAGAGCAGACTGAAGCTTAATGGTGGGTAGGGCGAGGGAGGTGTCGGCTCCCCTCGTAGAAGGGGTCCGCCCTCCTGTAGCCCAGCAGGTTTGGAGTCTGGGGGTACTGTTGGATTCAGATCTCCGCCTGGATCGGCAGGTGGAGGCAGTGGCTAAAGCTGCCTTCTGCCAGCTGTATTGGCTATGGCAAAGCAGACTGAAGCTCAATGATGAGTAGGGCGAGGGAAGTGTTGGCTCCCCTCGTGGGGCTTCCCTTGACACTGGTTCGGAGACTGCAACTAATGCAGAATGTGGCGGCTCGTCTCCTTATGGGGACAAGCCCATGGGAGCACATTACCCCCATGCTCCGGATGCTGCACTGCCTGCCTATAGTGTACCGAGCCAGATTCAAGGTGTTGGTTTTGGCCTATAAGGCCCTACATGGTCTTGGCCCTTCATACCTCAGGGACCACCTCACCCTCCATGCCCTAGAACGACCCCTGCAGTCTGCCAGGGGCACCTGGAGAGGGCGTTCTCAGTGGCCGTACCATGATTGTGGAACTCCCTCCTAGAGGAAGTCCATCTGGCCCCAAGTTTGTTAGCCTTCCGCCGGGCCTGTAAGACTTGGCTGTTCTCCCAGGCTTTCGGAAGAGAGGAGGGGATGTTGGGATAATTAAAATGTGTGTGTGTGGGGGGGTAGTGGGGTCTTTTATCTGGGTTTTAAAATGTTTTTATTTGTTGTGCTTTATTGTTTCTATTTTTATGTTGTACGCTGCCCCGAGATGCCATGGGCATGAGGGGGTGACTGATAAATGTAAATAAATAAATAAATAAATATTTTCATGTGGAGATAGGGGTCCAGTGGGCTCAGGCTCCCTCTTTACATAGGCATATGCTGCCCAGGTCCTGACCCCAGGCAGTGCTTGTATGCTGTCTTTCCCTTTTACTCCCCATTGCTGCACACTACTGAGTGAAGCCACAGGAGCTGCCGAGGGCCCAATCCCCACGTGGCCCTGTGGTGGGCAGGTGCTGCCACCACACTGTGAGGCCAGTGTGGGGAGCAGGGAAGATGGTCCCCCCCACCCCCTACTATGAGGAAGTTCGAGGGACTGGCTGCTGTTCGAGCTCCTGCCATGGCTGGGGTGGCAGGCTGGGGATCTGGACACACAAGTGGGCACCTGGCTCTGCCCTGTCTCCCTCCCTCAGCTCAACCAAACTCCTGCCCCTGGCCACGATGTGGTAGTGCATGATGGGTGACAGTGCCAGCCTCTCAAAGCCCCACAGCAGAAATTGCTGCATGGCAGAGCAGAAGGGGCCCTGGCACATGGACTGCCACGTATATATATATATATGGATATATATACATCCATATATCCATATATATGGGTATATATATGGATATATATACAACCCATATATATGGGATGTGGGGGAATCACAAATAGAAGAGGAGTCTGTAGTGAGATACATACATTACATACTCAATGAGTCTGTACAGTGCATAACACAAGGTTTCAGTTTATGGTTTAAGTTTCATTTCATTACAAAAGTGAAATGAAACTTAAAGCAATCTAAAAATCCTACTCAACACCTGCTGTTCAGGAACAGTGACTAGCTCAGAAGGTGTTGGGAAGTGGGGAGGCAGATAATTAGTTTCGTTTCTTGCAAGCCTCTCCACCCCTGGT
>QEPC01000801.1:1708682-1767665 GCA_003113815.1 Sphenodon punctatus | reverse complement strand
GTCCGTGTAAAAAGGGCCTATGTAACTAGAGCCACTTGCCGACAAGTGGGGGTGGGGGGGCGGGGGAACTTCTGGGATCGGAGATCCTGGAAGGAGCGATTCCAGGAAGCTCTGCTCATGTGCTGAGAGGATTAGCCCGTTTCTAGCGTGATTTCCATCATGCAAAGCAGGGCTGAATTTTTGAGCCCTGCATTGTGTGATGGAATTGACACTAGAAATGGGCTATACCCCCCCGTGCATGAGCGGAACTTCCTGGGATTGCTCATACTGGGATCTTCACTCCCGGAAGTTCCCCCGCCCCCCACGCTCATCTGCAACCATCCAGAGCTAAGCACATGTACCTGCAACCTCATGCTTTCACGAATGTATCCTCGTCTCTCCCTCTGTTGACCCCATCCCTTGTCTCCCCTCCCTTGTCTTTCTTAGATTATAAGCCCCCCAGGGCAGGGACCCTGTCTATTTTCAACAGTTGTAAAGCACCAGGTACATTGCTTGTGCTATAATAAAATAATAATAAAATAATAATAATAATAATTATATATATATATATATATATATATATAACCTCTAGATAAGCACGCCAGTCAATTTCAATCTGTGGTCATCCAAAGGACTATGGAGAGAGACATACATTTTTGTGATGTGATGCTACAGAGCCATTCTAGCTTCTCCTGGTCTCCATGGTGCCTTAAAATAACTTTTCCCCCCCATGCTATATAACTCCAGAGCATGTTCTGAATGTTATTTCTTACTTCTTTACCTCCCACCTTGGATTGAGTCTGCAACTGCTGTAAATACTACAGGAGAATACATACTTTTTCCTGCCCCCATCAAGGTATTGAACAGTTTGTGTTGTAAGTGGGCCCAGCAGCAACCACTGTGGCAGCACCAAAGCAGACTGCCTGTTCAGTATAATGTGGTCTACAAGAGTGAGTGAAGGTGGAGGGAGAGCAGACCATGTGCATGAGGGTGAGCCAGAGTGACCACACCATGACTGCATTCTATGTGACGTCATGACTTCCTGTACAGTATAATGTGTGTATCAAGCACCACAGAAAGTGGAGGGAAGAGTGGACCAAAGATGTGGGGATGAGCTACCATGACCATGGTAAATTTGTGTACCAGAATTTGGGACTAGATAGCATGGGCTGCAAGTATTCATGAAGGTGTGCAAGCTGACAAAGTGAACAGGATCCAGTGGCTGATGTGTGGTTGGCATTATGTGTGGTACCACCTCAGGTCAAGGTCTTTGGAAAAGTTGGAAAAGTTAGTTCTGCTTTTGTAGTTACTGCAAGTCACTGCTATTCCATTCTTGCATCCTGGTTACAGAGAGAAATGGGAAGATACACAGATCAATGAATACATCCCAGCATCTGTTGAAGTCATACTGCTAGGCAGAGTAGCTCCAGAGAACTGAAGTATTGGATTTCCCTGGTACGTGAGGATGGACAGTCATCTATCAGGGATGTTGTAGGTGTAATCATCCGCCAACCAAGCAGGGGTTGGAGTAGATGACCCTCGGTCCTGATTAAGATAATGGATTGTATGTTTTTCTTTTATTCTTTTTTGTATTTGTTATTGATGTATTTTTTGTTTTATTTTGTGCTGCCAAGTTGCGATCACAATAAAGTTTGATGATGATGATGATGATGATTGATGAGATGTCCCTCAATATCTCTTCCAACTCTGACGTTCTATGATTCTTTGAAGGCTTTGGTGACCATACTTTTGGCATGTTTCTTGAGTGACCATTCAGAGTTACAGTCCTTTAAAACCCCATTAGTTACCTGAAGGGACTTCTAATATAGGCTATTCCAAAGCTCCTACTTCCAAAGGAATCCTAGTTAATGTTATGATAATCCAAGAGAACTCATCTCTGCTACTGCTGTCACTTCACAGTTGAGATTTAAGAATAACCATTTGATAATAGGAATGTATACATTTTTTCCCCCTTCTGCGAGGTCTGTCTTCTTGCTTTTTGAACTGAATTAACTCCCATTGATATTGTTGTCTTTATTTGTAAGAGGCACTTTGCAGCAGAAACCACTAGCAATTATTTAATGTTTGCTTTGATCATAAATCTTGTTAGGCGGTTTATTGCCATGTGTAGTCAAATGAAGTTTGCTTTAACGGCAAATGAAAGATTTTCAAATCCTTTATAAGTGCCACAAAGCTAGTTTGACTGTCTGAAGCTTATCAGTAGGTTTACTGTTCCAAACATAAATGGTTGATTAGGTGCTTTTACAGGGATCTCACTCACACCTCTGCTCCGATGCACACCCGGGCGGGTCATCCACTTAAAGGTGGCCCACCAGATGTGCAGGCGGAGCGGAGGCAGAGCAGGAGCTGCCTGCTGTGCTCCAGTCCTGCTTGCAGTGCTCCAGGACATCATGGAGTACCGCCAGTGGAGTGGGCTTCCCAAACCTGGGGCACCAGCTACTGGGCAGATGGCAGCTGCAGCTCCATTCTTGACACTTGCCCGGGGGTTGCCCCAGGCAACACCATAGATCTGCAGGCAGCAGCCTAGAGTGGCAGCTAATTGACACACAGCTCTATGGTGTGGGGGAGGGGACTGGATTGTGGGTTGCAGCAGTGCCGGGTCTGTTTAAAACAGATGCAGGCGCTGCTGCAAGTGGGCAGACAGGGGTGTACCCCCACATCCATCTAAAGGCACCGATTGTGTTAGTTGCTTTTTAGTTTTTTTCTCAGATGACAGTGATTTATTTGCTGATAAAGGGGATGCCCTCCTGTGGATTCTGCCTGTTATCCTTGTCCGTGGGGCAGGCGAGCACGGGAGGGCATTCTTGGTTGCTGCTTCCATTTTGAGGAACTTCCTTCCCTGAAAGGTTTGTTTGAGCCGGAGCCTGGGCATCTTCTGGAGGCGGTGCACATTTTTTTATTTGGAAGAGCATTTGGCAAGCAGGGATAAATAGGGCTTGGGTGGGTTTTTGGGTTGGGCTGTGGGGGAAGGTGGGAGTTTGAGGGTAGGGATGTGTGTTATATTGTTTTTTTATGGATTGTGAGCTGCCCTGAGGCTTGTGGGAAAGGCAGCATATAAAATAGAAAAATAAATAAATAAAAGAAAATGCGATCCAGTGTCATAGGTTTAGGGAGTAGCTAATGGGACACAGAGTGTGGTTGCCCTGTTGGTCCCAAATGTAAAAGGTGGAGACAAAATAGTTCAGATGGTATCTTTAATTGGACCAACGTCTGTTGTGAGAATAGGCAAGCTTTTGAAAAGCATGGAGTAGAACTGAAACAAGTACCTGCAAAACTGGAATAACCTGTCAAATTCCCAGAATCTAACCAAACATTTTGGGTATTTCTCAGTACCCAAACCGGTGTTTGATTGGGTACCTTGAACAAACAATAGATTTTGTCCAGGATTTCTTGGTATTTTTGGTATACTGTTTGTCAGTATGTCAGTATTTCGGTAGTCGGTTGACGGTATTTTGTTTTTTTCAGGTACTTAAATGGTATTTGATGGTAGAATGGTACCTGAAAATGTAGGCATTATCCATGCGTACCAAACCAGGTACCCACTGCAGCTCTAGCATGGAGCTTTTCACAACTAAGGACGCACAATTCCCTGTCATTTTAGTCAGTGGCAAAACTCCCATGCTGCAAGCAGTTGTATGTTGGAGGGATGCTACGGACTTTGAATGGAATTGTGACTGTCTATGCTGGAGTTTCAAGGCATGGTTTCAAGGTGTGTTTGGAAAGCCAGGCCCAATTCTGATCCAGCTACTGGGTTCACTGAGATAAGGTCAAAGAAGCAAGTTCTTTAAAGCATTTCTCTCTTACTGACAGTGGCCACAATCCCAAGCGGGATTCGCACGGGATCCGCGTGAGATCCGTGCAGGTCCCGCACGGGATCCATGTGGCACAATGTAATCCCTATGGAGATGCGTGCAGTTTGCATGCACATGTGCGCGTAAAGTGCATGGAGCATGGGATCACCCCCAGTATCACTTGGCTAAGTTGGCCTCTAAGTTGGACAAGGTACTGATCCCATCTGGACATTCAACAATATGAATTTCGTGTGTCTGATGTTAAGGAGATGTAGAGCAGGATGCTGCCTATGCATGCTTCCTAAAAGTCCCTTATTAGAACGGACAATCCTTCTTTGTTTGCTGAATTTCACTGTCTTTCTTCAGAAGGTCAAGGTCCCTCTTTTAGGAAAGCGAGACAAGCACGTCTTTCCTGGTTGCCTCCCAGTAAAAGTACTTGAGAGGACAATGGTGGGATGGCGGAATGATAAGAAATTAAGCGGAATGACAAGCAGGGGAGCTTCTGTCCCTCTTTATGTACTTGAGATGTTGGGAGCTTGGCGTGTGTACGTGTGCGCATAAGGCTGCAGACCTTATTTGCAGAGCTTATTGGCTAAAGGGGTGTGACTTGTCCATTTTTGGCAGCTCGAACTCTTGGGACACATATGACAAGATCGGTTTAACACCTTGCCTTGTCTCACGAGCTCTCAGTTATTAAAACTGATCCTGAATAACAGAAGTGCAAGAAATGACCCATGTGCTACTGTCGGTGAAGGCTTTCAAGACGGTGGAACAACTGCTGATGATAGCCCATGTTATTTTATGGTGTTTCCATGATGCAGTTTCCTGGAAGCAGACAGGTAGAACTGGTGATTGACATTATTAAACTCCACATCCGGGGTGTAAGCTGGCAGTTTCAGTGTAGAAGAATGGCTATGGAAGCCCCAGATCAAGGCACTAGGGAGAGTGCATGGGTAAACTCCTGCTGCTTACAATGGCTACAAGGGATGTCTGGAGAGCCAGGCCCAATTCTGATCCAGCTACTGGGCTCACTGGGATAAGGTCGAAGAAACAAGTTCTTTAAAGCATTTCTCTCTTATTAACAGTATCACGTGGCTAAGCTAGCCTCTAAGGGCGCTTTTAAATGATGCTTTGATCAGCCGCATTTCTTGGCGCTCGTTTAAACATTGCAGCCGGATCTTCCCCCGCGTCAGACCGGGCAGGCGATCCTGCCCCCTCCGACGCGGATCCCCGAAGTGCCGGCTTTACGCCGCACTTCCGGGTTCTTTGGACAAGTGCGCAAGCGCAGAAGGGAGCACATGCGCACAAACACTGGACGCCGTGTCTTATGCTCTTCTGAGCATCAGACATGGCGTTCAGAGGAAGGCGGGGGGAAGATGCCGGCACTGAACGATCCCGCTTGTGAGGAGGATCATCTAACAGCGCCCTAAGCCTGGCCAGTGGCCAGGCTACAAGGGGCCCTGCTGTGCTGTGCTCTTTGCTTTGCATATAAGTAAAGAATTGGCATTTCTTGTACTATTCATCGAACAATTCTTAGGAGCTCTAAATTCACTTTACAATGAAACAGAAAATCAGAATGTAGTACAGCATGCATCATCCCTAACAAAACAAATCTGGGTGCTAGTCTATAAAGTTTGCCAAGTACAATACCACAAAATTCAAAACCCTTTCCAAACATCACTCGAGACAACATGGGAACGTGAAATGCTTCAACAGTCACAATTTTATTCTCTTTTACATCCATAACTCCACTGAAGTCAGCAAGGCTGAGTAGCTGTAATTGAGAAACAGAATATGACTCTTAAGATGTCTGTTCATCTGCTCAGGCAACTTTTCAGACTTCTTTTCATTTTAGAGTTTATCGTAGAAAAGAAACCTGCTGTGTAAAAACAGACTGGCATGTATCTAATACAGATTTAACAATTGCTATGATGCTTTTACTATTTCAATTCAAAACAGACAGAATAAAAGTCCTGCTAACAATAAGTTGTCTAAACGATTAAAAAACCCTTAAAGATCACTATTTTCACAGCTGTCAGTCCATGATTGTTTTATTTATTATGGATCACTTAAAATAATATTTGGTACTCCAAACCTTATACCAACCAATGTGGAGCTACTGGAGAGGTTCATTCGGCATCTCTTTTCAATTTGATTTTCAGTCCCAATAGGTATTCTAAATGCAGCTGTGAGCAGAGTTGGTTCTCTGGCTAGATAGTCATCTGAATTTTTGTCTTCTTTATTCATGATTAACCAACGTATTTGCATGAGAAGGAAATTAAATTTGTTCTCAGTACTGCACAGATGCCCCAATGGGATATTAATTCTTCTTCTTCTTCTTCTTCTTCTTCTTCTTCTTCTTCTTCATCATCAAGGAAAAATAAACTCAAAGAAGAATAAGAGAAGCAAAAGCAACAAAATTCAAACAAGGACTGTAGAGTTTGGGCTAGGATTTAGAATTTTATCTTATAAATACCAGAGAGGACTAGCACTTACAGATAAGGGCAGATATTTTCAGAAAAACTCAGTTTCTACCTAATTAAGTGGCCAGTTTTACAAGTGAGGGCCCTGATCACTGGGTATGAGCACATGAAAATTTGGCCCCACAAAGGGTGTCTTTCCTGCTCCGGGGGTGGCCAGACCCACGTTCCCCCATGCAGCTCTGACTATGTTGGGTTTATATGGACCCGTTAGCTGCTGTGGTCTACGATACACCTGCATGGTGCCTCTCTCTCCCACACCATAGAGCTGAGGGTGGATCGGTTGCCACTGTAGGCTGCCACCTGCAGCTCTATGGCATCGCCTGGAGCGATCCCTGACTGGGAACAGAGCTACAGTGGCTATCCACACAGACTGAAGCTCCATCTCCAGCCAGTGTCCTACGTTTCGGTGGCCCACTTTGCTGGTGGTTCTCTGGGATGTTCCAGGGCATGGCTAGTTGGGCTGGAACAACGTAGGCATCACCTGCTCATCTCACATATCTGGCAGCCTGCCTTTAGACAGATGGGCTGCCCGGGGATGAGGCCGAGCTGAGCCGTGGGGGCTGTTTGTGTGAAAACACCCAAATGTACAGCTCTGAAGAGAAGGCAGATTGTGGGTGCCATCAAATGGTTCTCCTTTGAAAGTTATAGATTGGATGAACACCTTGGTTGACTTACCAATGGAAGACATTCTCTGCTACATCTTCCTGGAGACAGTATTAGCACAAGGCAAACACCAATGTAAACCAGAGGGGGTGGGGGTGGGAATCAAAGGTAAAAAGATAAGAAGAAAGCGAATGTTGCACTAAACTTTGTAATAATGGCTAGCGTCAAAGGGGATTTAGTTATTATTTATTTAATTTTACATTTTTACCCCACCCTTCTCTAGAGACTCAGGGCATCTCACAACATCAACATTAGAATATTAGAAATATAGAATACATTAAAACTCCTTGAAACCCCATCATCCCACCCACCCTACCACTTTTTTCCACCGGACACCCACCAATCCTCCTCCCCAAGCCCCTCTACCCAATCTCACTGAACCCTATTCCTGCCCGCCAAATGCCTGGCCAAACAAAAAGGTCTTACATCTCCTCCAGAAGATGAACAGGCTCGGGCATAGGCAGATTTCCAATGGGAGGGAGTTCTATAATTGGGGGGCAGCAACCGAGAATGCCCCCCTGTGCACCCTCATTGTAGCAACTTCATGGGCAGTTGACACTCGCAAGAAGCTGCCTTCGGATGCGTTCAGAGGCCACGACAGGACACAGGGGGAAAAGGCGGTCTTTCAGATAGCTGGGGCCCAAGCTGTTTAAGGCTTTGTAGGTTAAAAGCAGCACCATGAATTGTGCCTGGAAAACTATTGGCAGCCAGTGCAGACTGGGGATGGGGATGCCAAAAGAAGTTTGTACCATGAAGTGGTTTCATTTTTTAAGTTTGGTTCAGACAGCATAAAATCGAAGCTTTGTGGAAACATTTCCCATTATCTTCCTTGATATTTTTGTTGCCTTTTTTAAAAATCAAGAAGCAATTTGGGAAAGAATCTCTAATGCAGCAGGCGTTAGGATTAGAATTAGAGTGAACAGTAGCCTGCATCAGCCCAGGACTCACCTGCTCACCAGTTAGGTCTCTGCCAGATGTTTATCATCTATGGCCTCGGGGTGGGTGGTTGGCTGCTACAAGATGTGTTGTCGGGAGAAGGGTGGTGAGGCAGCCTGGACTAAGGCTCACTCAGTCAGGCTAATCTGAGCTAACATACGCCCTCCTATTTGTTTGGCATTGCCCTACCTGACATCCCCGGGAGGCAAGGTCCCAGGATTGGACTCAGAGGATCCTGCTCAGCTGCCCCATTAAACAGTTGGGGGGGGGGGGCTGGAGGAGCATGCTTAGTTGGCTTACTGAATAGCTGATTGGTGGGACTGGAGGAGTGTGCTCAGCTAACCCACCAAACAGCTGATGGTGGGGGGACCTGGACTTAGCTAGCCACCAAACAGATGATGGGGGGGGACGCTCCTCCAGCCCCCCTGATCAGCTGTTTGGTGGGACGTCTGAGTGTGCTCCTCCAGGTCCCCCTGATCAGCTGTTTGGCAGGCCCCCAGGAAGACCTGCCACAGAACAGCTGATGGGGAGCTCATTGGGCCTCCCATCAGCTGTTTGGTGTGTGCACCCAGTCCCCCATCAGTTGTTCGGTGGTCCCCCAGGAAGAACTGTCACGGAACAGTGGATCGAGGGGGGCTACTCGAGCCCCCCCATCAGCTGTTTGGTGGATATACCCACCCCATTAGTTGCTTGGCGGGCCGGGTGTGCACACTAAGCAGCTGATGGGGCCCCCCAAGGAGCAGGGAAGAACAACTCTTTCCAGGGGCCCAGTTCTGCCAAGCAGCAGGAGTCCGGGGTCCTATCCCTTGTGGACAGGTCCTTGGGCTGACCCATGGGGTGAAGGAGATTGTGGCAGCATCCCCCATGCCCAGGTTACAGTGGGGTAGCTGTAATAATGGGTCTCACATGAGCAGCCCTCCCCACCTGAGCTGAGGACTGGCAGCTGCAGTGGCCTTCCCTGGAGTGGGGAACTGCCTTGCTGTTGTCTCATTTGTTTTCACCCTTAGAGTAGTCAAACCATTTTTTATTTTTTTTTAAAAAGGGGCACTATGAAGGTGTGGGGCTCTGAAATGAGGCACACTCATTATGTTCTATGGAACTGAGGGGGTCTGAAAGAAGTGATGTCCATTATGTTCTATGGAGCGATAGGGTTTGAAAATAAGGGATGTCCCTTTTTATTTCTCAAAATAAAGAACATCTGGCAACCCTAGTTAGCATGCAACATAACTCTGCTGGATGTAGATTTTTAGAGCAGCTGAGGGAAGAGTGTGAGCTTGCCTCATCTATGGCATTTACGCACTCCCTAAGGGCATTTCTTTTAAGATGGGTATGTTTGTTTCCTGCTCTCAATGTACAAAGAAAGCAATGGCTTTGATTGACCTCTGTGAACTAAAAAACTGAAGGAAGAATTTCCGACTGACCTTGAAACATTTATTAAAAGCCAAGTAAAGATTATTTAGTTTCCGCTGGGGAAAAATATCAGCAGAAACTTCTTCCATCGTGCTTCTATGAGATGATGCAGGACCACAGGGAAAAGTAAAGGGGTCAAACTTAGAATGTACAAAGGAGAATGCAATTAAATAGACAACACTTACAAACAGCTATATATGTTGGTACCTGTTTACATCAGGGGTACTTGGATTTTTGCATAAAGGGTTCAAAAACTTTTGGGGACTACTTCCTTCTGTTATGTTGTTGCAGCTTTCTAGGGTCAGAAATATTTTTGCTGAAATGATAATGACAGGGGGTATTTTCAGACGTTATGAGATCACAGTCAACCACAGTGAATCTGCACAGGGTGAAAGTGATTCCGTAATGTCTGATGGGGAGAACGGACGTCCCCCCCCAGATGTTCACCCGCGTGAATCACGGGGGGGAATCAGATTCACTGCGCGATCAGAGGTCCTGCCCGAACTATCCCTGATTGCGTGGTGAATGAGATTCCCCCCCATGATGAAGGGGACGGTAATGTCTGTCCCCTGACCACGGGCCGGAATCCAAGGCGGGATTCCGGTCCATGGTCAATGCTGGGGGGGGGGCGGGGGGCGGCAGGGTGCTGCAGCCACATTGGCTGCGGCGCCCGCCCGTCTCCTGGTGAGCGGGCAGCTGGGGCAGCGTGGGGGGGCAGGGCTGTGCCGTGCAGCCACGCCCCCTCCCCAATTCCCTGCCGGGATTGGCCACCGCGTCTGTTAGCCCGTGACGCAGGTCCCGTCACGTCTGAAAATACCCAGGGTTGCTAATTGGCTTAACCGCAATCTGGGTCTTGTGATTTTAGGTGTTAAAGCCATTGCTACTGAAATTGTGAAATTCTCAGATTTCATTTACTCGACCCCTCCTCCAAATTTCTAAGTTTCATAGTAATAGTGAAAAAAGCTTGATAAATGTAGCATACCCTAAATCCAGAGAAACCAAAAGACAGCTAAAAATCCAAGGTCTTCAAAGTCCCAGATTTTTGATGGCATGACTGCCATTGCTGAATGCTCAACACTGTCAGCCCTTCAGTCATGAAGCTTCAGTATCCATGAGAGGAGAATCTAGGCCAGGGATGAGGAACCTCAGACCCAGGGGCCAAATGTGGCCCTCAACAAGTTTTTATGTGGCCCCTTTCCAGTGCCTGGATCTGGCTCCTCAGTCCCATTCCTGCACCAAAACAAAAACACTGAAAAACTGAGTTCAGGTCAAATGAGCAGAGATGAGGGCATGCAGACAAATATAGATCCATGGCACAGATCCATGATCTGGATTTCTTTTAAAAGAAACTAAAACATTTCAAACACAATAAAGGTCAGGCAGTGCAGTTTGCGTGTTAAAAAGCCATGTATTATACAGCCGTGGCAACAGCTGTATGTTAAAGCTATGACAAGTGATCAAACCTGTTGTGCTGTTGACAGTTTTTATTAAGGCTTTTAAAAAATCATAGCTTCACAGTAGGGACAGTGGCTGTATGTACCCAGGCAAGAAAGAGCGCATGGCTGCTTGGTGGAAATGGGGTTTCCTAGTGGGAGGTCCCAGTAGCATCTCATATCATGCGCTGTTCCTTCCCTGGGTACATACAGCCACTGCCCCTACTGTCTCGGAACTTTAAAGAAGCTGTTTGAAAGTTCTACCAAGCCAGAAAGTTGCAAAGAACCCAGCTGCTGCAGCTCCCCCTTAAGGTGCAGGAAGTTGCTGTAAATTGAAGTCAGTCAGCATTTTCTCAAAGCCCCCTCTCTTTATAATGAGGGGACTGTTCCCTCTCTTTATAATGAGGGTTCACTGTTTTGAACTTTCTTCTTTGATGTAGAAACGCTTGCATAGTAATGTTTTAGTGCACATCCATATCTTTGGCTGAATTTAGAACTGAGGCGTACAAATCGGCATATATGTAGCCAGGGCAGTCATTTCAGTGCTTTTTAATGATTGCTTGTGTTTCTTGGAGTAGATGCAATTTTATTGCAGTTTAAAAAATTGGTACCTTCACGCATACATGCAGGCTTGGATTCCATAAGCAACTTAATACATGTCCAGCAGTTACCATGGTTCCTAACAAAACATTCCATTGTGTTATCAGATCTTACTGTCCTACCTAGGGGCTTCTTCCAAGGATGTTATGCCCATGTTCCTAGGACCTACCGCCATGTCCTCTCCTGATACAAGACAGCATACGCCTTAGTTAGATTATCTGAAGTCCCAGTTCAGCGCATCTCCAGCTCATCCCTGATATGGTATACTATACAGCCATCAGTGTTAGCCAAGGTGTCCTGGACTGGGGCCATGTGGGTGTCCTGGGGCTGCTGGCTTGAGCAGCACAGGGGGTGGGTTCAGCCGGGGGAAATTAGGATCAGGTGGCCCTAGACCCAGGATACCCGTGCAGTCCCAGGACAGCATTAACGCCAGATGACTCCAAATCCGCTGCCTTGAGTGGAGTCGGGTTTATCCGGGTGTCCTGGGGGCTGTGTGGGTGTCTCGGGGCTGCCAGCTTGAGTAGGACGGGGGTGGGTTCAGCTGGGAGGGGCACCAGGGTCAGGCAGCCCCACCCCCAAGATACCCACATATGGGACAGCATTCCTGCCAGTGTATTCTTTCTAGCTACTTTTTCAACTGTGTGTCTCTTGCCCTTCCCTGGATTACAGCAGCTTCACACTGCAGTCTCTCCAGCTCATTTCCAGTTTGGCCTAGATCTTTCTTCCCTCCCTTTGACTCCATTCCATGTTTTGGGGGTTACTTTCCCCCCTCATTCTTCTTGGCAAGATGCAGTTGGGAAATGGGCGGAGGGAGAATTACCCCACCCCCTTCTTGACTTCCCGCTTGTCATGTGTGCCAGTTTGTTTCTCTGCATTCCCGCAATTTCTGCAATAAGACTTTATTACATTTCTCCCCCATTTATTACATTTCTCCACCCCCATCTAAGTCTCTCTAGAAGGATGTGCTGTGGCAAATGATCAGCCCTGCTTGTGAAGCCATGTAGGGTTTGTGTCAGGAAAGCTTTGTTGGGGGGGGGGGGGAGGGAGGAAGTGCTGCAGCTCTTAAAGGGGTAATGGCTGCTCCCATGAGAAGCTTCGGGGGCTGGTTGGGAACTGTGAAAATGGGTGGAGGCTGCCTGTGTGGTCATGGTGGCCACCCAAGGAACTGCCTGTTAGAGCCCCTACCTTCTGGGTGAAAAAAGACATGACGCTAACCACCCTTTAACCACCCTTGGTGGTAATATTTATGCATGTTTCAGGGCTGCATAGGGCACCAATACAGCCCTGCAACATGCATAAATAACCACCAAGAGTGGTTAGCGTCATGTCTGTTTTCACCCACTCACTCCACATGCATGGGTGCTTCGCGGCCATACCACTCAGCGGACACAGACCCACTCCTGAGCTGTGTTCATTTACAAACACCCACCATGGACATATGTTTGTCTGTCTGAAGGATGTTTTTTGAAATATAGCATAGGTCTATATAACTAAAAGCATACTTTTAAAGGCATGTTCATTTTTCTCATTGATTATGAGATGCATGATCCCTTGGCACATGCCCTAGCCTTTAGCGTTTGTGTGTGTAAGTCTCATTCATATCAATAGGACTTGTCCTTGTACTAGCTAGCACTAATCTGTTGGAGAACTGCAGCTGAGAAGTAGGTCAGACAAAAAACCCCCCAGGCGTAGCTAGGTTGGAATTGGCCCTGGTGTGATGATAGAATGGGCCCACCTCCAGAAGCAGAGGACACAGTTGCACTAGGGAGCATGGGTCCCCAGGCTTGTAGGTCTCAGTGCAGCTGCTCCACCGGTCCATATTCGAGCTATGCCCTCACTTTGAAAAGTCATAAAAAATGAATTGCTGGGGCCCAAGTCTGCCTCAAGCCAGGCCTCCTGTCCCAGAAGCCACACCTCCTGGCCCAGAGCTTGCCAAGACAGGGAAATAAATCTTGTTCGCTAGTAGCAACCCAACCACTAGACTAACATGTCTCTCTCCTGCTACAACTCTCTATAGCAGGAGTTCTTATGATTTAGAATTTATATGGTGACCAGCAGAGGGGGTGGGGGGCAAGAAAGCCAATAAGGAAAGACAAATAAACCATCCAGGGGTTTTCTGACTTTTGTTTCTCACCCTGAAACAGGAAAAATCAGACTCTTTCTGGTCTTTCATATTTTGGGGTGCACATTCCTACTGGGAATATTTCTCAGGACTCAGCTCCCTTTGAGTTCAATTGCTGGGGCTGAGCTCTGGCAAGTCGTCCCTCAAATGAAGTCCTGAGCATCACCAAAAGCACCAAAAGCACATCTTAATTTATCACTTTGATTTTTCTCTCCATCCTACCCTCTAAAAATAAAATGAAATAGGCAAAACAGCAGTCTGATTTTGAAATGTATATATCCATATTATGCTCTCTCCTATCATACTTTCACTTACTACATGGCTCTCTTTGCTCTTGTGAAGGCTGCCATTTTACATACCTGAATCTGAAGGGCGCCCTCCAGAGTTGACAGTGTATGAATTCCATAAACATACGAACTGTTTAACCAAGGGCCTTTTTACACGGGCAGTGGTGGGTGTTTTGCCATGGTGGGCAGAGGTGGGTTGGTGTCCGTTACCTCCACCCACAGAACCTCTTCCAGTTTTCCAGAGGGCTCCATGGGTGGAGGTGGGTGGAGATGAGTGTGTGATGGGTGGAGATGGGTGTTGTGCGGGAGCATGCACCCCCCCATATCCCTCTTGGTGTTCACACGGGCGAACACCGATCGGACACACATCCCCCCCACTTACACGGACGCCTGCCCAAACACCGAGAGAGGTGGTGGGGCGTCCGTGTAAAAACAGCCTATGAACAGTTAAAAAGCCAGGCCTGTGACAAAGTCCCATAACTTCTGTTGGTCAGGCACAGAGGGTGACACAACAGAAACTCAGAAATGGGTTACACATTGAAAGCAACACAGAGTGATAATAATGGGTGTTTTCCAACAAGCAAATTGATATAGGGGGTCCGTGGCCACTGCCGCAAAGCACCCATGCATGTGGAGCAATTCAAATGGGCGTGGCTGCCCAGCCACAGAGGTAAACCACCACATACTCCCCCTGCCATGGACTTTGGGGGAGGGAGAAGCGTGCTGGGATTGGCCTTTACAAGTGATATGTCCTAGGCACGAGTGCTCGGGAACCTGGGCTCCCCAGTGCTCCCAGCCAGTTCCTGTGACTTGGAAAGGCTGTTCCCCCCCACCCATAATGTCTATGGGTGTTTTTAGACAAGTGCCTCCCTACCCACTACCCACCAATCACCCACCCATCATGCATGTTGCAGGGCTGCTTAGGCACCCCATGCAGCCCTGCAACATGCATGATGCGTGGGTGATTGGTGAGTAATGAGTGGGGAGGTGCTTGTCTAAAAACACCCTCTGAGTGGCGGACCTGTCTGTTGATGTGAGTGGCTGCTGCCCCAGTTCATATGGGCAGGGGCTCCATGGCCGCCTGTTGCCACAGATCTCTTTGGCTTGCCCCGTATGGAGCACTCGCAGTGCTCCATGTTTGGCCATGAGTGGGTGCTTTGAGGCTCACGGGACTGTGCATCTAGCTGCTCCACCTTCAGATGGGCGGTCTTCTCCATGGCAGCCAGTGGGGGTAGCATCTCATCTGAAAACACCCGATGATAAAGCAAATCAATGCATGCAATGGAGCTCTTGTCTCCAGCAGAGGTGAACACCCAACAAAAGGAGGTAGAAAAAACATAGAGAAGCATTTGGAACTCCTGTCTGAGCTCTATGGCCAGGTCCAGGCAAGCGTAGGTGGTGCAGCTGCACAGGGCCCATGAATTAGGTGACTGCACATGAGCCCCCAAACACATGATCCAGGAATAAACTTGAAATTGACAACAGGAGTGTGAGAAGCACTGGTGTAAAATACAGGCCCACAGAGCCTCAAACCCATGCCTATGGATGGCACATAGCAATTTAGGAGTGGGTCCCCAAAACATAGGGCCCATGAATAAGTGAGAAATAACATGTGTGTAATGTATGGGTCTAAACGGCACCTCTTTCTGAGGGGTGAGTTTGTGTGTGTCTACCCAACATTCCTTTATCAGGGGGAGTTCTCCTCACCATTTTGTAGGGGTCCCACTTCCTTGGATCCAGCACTGCTGAGCTCAGTAAGATGTCCCCAGGATATGTTGTGAAGTTGACTGTTAGTCAGCGGTGCAGCAAGGCGGGCTCATATATAGACCTCCTTAAAGGCAAGGGTAGGGTTGCCATGAAAAATACATGTTGCAGGACCTAAGGCATCAATGCAGGCCCTGCAACATGTATTTTTCATAACTGTCACCCAAAATTTACATATATGGCAACCCTAGGCAAGGGGTTAGGTCTTCCTAAATGGCAGCCCTCCCAAGTTTCCTGGCCAGCCTTGGCTGCTCACCACAAAGGTTAGCACTGACCCCACTCCCTCCCCCTGTCCACTCTGAAAATTTCCTCTACCACTTGCAGAGCCCATCCCCACTTAGAGTCCAGGGCCTGGGCAGGCTCAGCTGAGCCCCTTTGCTCCATGGTAACTATGCCCCTGGTTAAAGTGCTGGGTGGCTTGAAAGTGACCATTATGAGGCACCATGAGACCATTTCCTTGTGCCACTCAGCTTCAGCTTTGGTGTTCTGCAAAATCCAAAATGCAAACTGGTTAGCCGCCCTCTGTGTTTTAAGATGGTGTGATCTACAGTTTGTTTATTGCTAGTGTTTGTCTTCGCCACTGTACACAAAGGACCCTGATGGCATTATTACTGAGCCGCACACAAGCTAAAGCATGAGACTGATTTTCCTTCAGATGAAGGGAGTAGTCACAGTCAATGAGTTTAACAGATGTCTTGGATCCTCACACAGCAGTCAGGAAACATACGGAATCAGATTCTCTTAAAGTGCTATGTGAAACTTTATTTAGCTGCTTTTCCACAGGAGGAATTTTGGAGCATGCAGATGGGCGTTATCCATTTAAGATGTTTTTCTGTGTTGCTTCATTGGATCCTGTAGACAGATAGGAATGGGGAAAAATAGTAAATGGGCTGAGCTAATGTTAAAAACAAGAAAGGCTTGATTCTCCTTCCTCCCCCCCACAACACAATTGACAGTGAAATAAATGTTGTATTACATTAAAAGGATGGTTTAGTCATTTTATAGGAACTTAAACATCCAAGGGAAAAATACATTGGGGAGTGCTATTGAGCAGCCACTCTTTGTGGTATTATTGCCTGGGCTCAAGTGAGTAGCTGTACTCCAAGAGTTTGGGGAAGCACAGATGGAGAAGCCAATTGCAGTCTGAATGAGCCATTCTGCTGTTGAGGAAAAGTAGGCTAGGTTCAGGCAGCAAAACAGAATGGCTAGCTAGGCTGGAACCAAGTATCAGTCTAGCTTGCAGACTAGACACCGACACACTGGTAGGTTAGAATTTCTCCCTTTCTCCAGGCAAGGCATGCTTTTAACACACATCGAGAGTAGGGCTGAAATGAGTTTTTGAGCCTCTCGAGAATCTCAGTGAGAAAGGGGTTCTTGCCAAGATTCTCCAGCTCGAGAATCTTGTGAGAATTGGCGTCTCACAAAATTCTGAAAAGGCCACCCAAAATGGTCTCTGTGCATGTGCAAAATGGCTGCCGGCATGTGCTGCGGTGGCTGCAGTGGCCATTTGCGCATGCGCAGAGCATTTGGGGCTTTCTGAGAATCCCACCTGACCATGGCAGCCAATGATGGCCACCATGGCCGCCTGTCATGGGAGCCACTCTGGAACGGGTCAGGAAGAACAGGCTATCACACGTGATAACTCGTTATAGCCTGGTTGGGCAGGCCGTTGCGTGGGGGTGGTAGTGGCTAGTCTGGCTATGAATCCAGAGGTCTCCTGAGTCAGAGCCCAGGCTAGCCACCACCACCCCCGGTAGAACTCTAGGCCAAACATTTGGATGGTCCTTAACAAACGTGACAGTGGGCAAAAGCAGGCCACAGTGGGCCACCGTCACGTTTGTCAGCACCAAGCTTTCAACACTTCATGTCTATTTTATTTGCTGGACTATTATACTACAATGACAAGAAAAGATGACTAATATGAGGCTGCTAATGGCAACTGGCCCAAAACCAAATCTTGAGATTGGCTTAAAATCATGAAATTTTAGAAACAACAACTCGGGGGGTGGGGGTGGGGTTGTCTTTTGGTACCACTGCAGGACCTGAAACCTGTATTGTTCATCGCCAAAGATTTCCTCAGAACCACAAAAGCTAGAAATGTATAGTTTTTAAAATGAGAGAGATTCTGCAGACATTTTGGCAAAAATCCCATATTTGCTTCTTTGCTCTGTTGCTGTGATTTCCTCTGCCCTAGGTAAGCATTCAACTTTACATACAGCTGCAACTATTTACACGTGTGCTTAACTATTCAAAATTATTTGCATACTTTTATGGGCTGGTCTATGCGCAGTGGTTTGGTCTCTGCCAATATCCCCCCCACCCCCGCCTTCCAAACAAACTACTGGTAGCTCCTATTGGTAAATGAGGTGCCCCAAGGCAGAAATATTTCAATCTACGTTCTGTAGTCTCCTTGCCAACAAACCAGCATTTCTTCTCCTCCTACAAGATGAACACTATTGATGAAAACATAAACAGGTGATAAATCTTTGCATTATTTTTCCAGTTACAGGTAAATTAGTCTTACTCTTTTTTGATGTAACAGTGCACTGCTAGCAGTTTCCTCCTCTGCGTATGCTTCTTCATAATACAGGAGCAATGCTTCCTCTAGGCAAACCATCGTCTAGATGAGATTTGGTTTAAAGGGTTGTGTCTGGGAGAGAAGAGATGAGAAAAAAAAACTAAAAACAAACCCAGATGTTTCAAGCCCCAGAAGTTTAAAAATATACAACGTAAGATATTAATAAGGTATTATCAGAAGATCTATAGCATGAAATATGGTGGAGAAAGAGTGATCTGGACAAGGTGCTAAGCCAAGGATGGGGGAAAAGACAGCCTGTGGGCCAAATCTGGTTCATGGCATTTTTTTGTTTTGTTTGTTTCTTTTATTTCCCCCCTTTCTAGGGGCACAGCTATTAAGTTAGTGTAACCCCCCCTTTATTTCTTGAGACTAGATGAGGGGTGCCAGGTATGGTTGGGAGAGCTTCAGATCAGCCCAGTGACAGAAATGCCAGACCTCTGTTGACAGAACAATTTAGTTTTATATTTATTTCAAAACCACATGGAAATCAGTCCCAGATAACACAAGTATAAACCTTATGGCAACCTTGCTTAAGGATATGTGACTTTAAAATAAATCCCCCAGATTGCAGAGATAAAAAAATAAGTACTCCTATACACGTTCTCACATAGATCTACAATGATATCCCCTGCTGTAGGAAATGCGAGAGGGGTCCACTGAAGATCCTACCTCTGGATCTTTAGGCCCAGTCAGCTTCACCCAGGTCTCGTGGCTCCAACTATCCACCCCAGATGGAGACCCTTCAGTGCTTCACCCACAACAGCTATGCTGTGTGTTTACACGATTTCCCCACTGATAATTTTACATGTTCCTTAGAGGTCTTGGGGACTGTGAGCACATTCCCACATACAGAAAATCAGCACTTGTTTCTTTCCCCCGCATAATTTAATGCTGTGGGAAAGTCTCCATGCGCTTAATTTGCTGTACTTGCGTTTGTTAAACAAATGCATGAGAGGGCAGCAAAAACCTACCTTTGTAGAAGCGCATGTCCAGAGACCCGCATGGCTCCTGCTGTGAGAACGCTGCATGCCCCTTGCGCATGGCCGGAAGTCCTCTCTTCACTTCCGGGTTCCCCCGCCACTGGGCTTTCTGGGCTTCAGGTTGTCATCCAGCTGGTGTCTGCTTGAATGCAAGTCCTTGCAAGAGTCTCTTTTTCATCAACACTTCTATCATATTGGTCTTGCAATGCTTGTATTTGTTCCTCCACTTGTCTCAATTTCTTTTGCTTGTCTCAACGGGTAGCCATGTGCTGAGCTGAGAGAGATGCAATTCAGCCTTTTGTTCTACTACAGAGTCCCTGTATGAAATTTCCCCTTTAAAAACTCCTGAGGCAGGGAAGATTTAATCAAACATGTCCTCAAACATCCGCTGCCCCATAGCTATATAAAATTCTTTCTCCTGGCCACCGTCTTTGATATCATCGGGATCATAGGCTCCTTGCACGGTGCATTCCCGCAGCCACTGGTCTCTCTCTGGCAGGCTTCCCTTCATTTGCTGTCTGATGAAGATCTTCCTGGTCTTCCATGCTGATTACGATGTTCTGGGTGTACATGTCTTCGTAGGATGGTCCTTTCGTAGCCCATGTTTCCCGGTGGGGGTCCGCCAGTCAGGCCAGCTACTCCTGCAGCAGCAGCAGCAGCAGCAGCATCAGTTCGCTCCTTGCTTTGCTTCAGTGCAGAAAAAAGCTTTTTAAAAACTTTCCATTGCTTGAATGGATTTCCCCAAGCTGCCGTAACCTGTCAAGCCCCTGTAGTGGCCGCTTATGGAGCTGCTGCCGCTGCTGCCTCCTTCCCTGCATGGAGCCGCCGCCGCTGCCTCCTTCCCCGCATGAGCTGCCGCCGCTGCCTCCTTCCCCGCATAAATCAGATTAGTAAGAATGTCACTAGCGCATTCTGTAAAGTAGCTTGAATGCGCTAGTGACACGCTGGTGTGAATGAATGTAGGCGCATTTTTAAATTGCCTGCATTCACAAACACCAGCATGTTTCTGTATGTGGGAATGCACTCTGCAACTTGGAATGCCAATGCTGACAAGCATATGTTAGTGGATGCATAATCCCCCCAAACTCCCTCCCCCCACAATACCCACTCCACCAAGGATACAAACAGATCAAAATACCCATCCAGCTGCTACAAAACCCAACCCAATCCCCCACCCCCCTGCCCACCCACTCTTGTCCACCTCCCTGGCCTGGGAAGGTGGGGAAGGAGTCCCTGGCCATACCCCCTCTCCCTCTGCAATGGGGGGGGGGAGGGGGAGAGTTACCAACAATCTTGGGGGACTGGGGATACCTTCACCTGCTCTGGCAGGTCTTCAAGCCATTTGGCCAGGTCAGGCCACTCTCTCCACAGGCATCTGCGCCACTATTGCACAGCCTCAGCTCTCTCTCTTCTTCAGGCCTTCCCCACTTCTCTCTACTGAGAGCACAAAATGGCCTCCCTTCCTCCTACGCAGCCACCTGGCCCAGGAAATGTAGTTCTTTTGCCCTCCACAGTTACTGATAAATTCCCAGCAGGCTCAGCCTGCCAGAACCTGACACCGTTTTTAGTCGAGCGTGGCGGCGCCCGCACTTGTTTTCCAAAAGACCCGGCAGTCCTATTTACACGTGACGCCGACGCTGCATACGCGCATGCACGGGCGATGCACATCCATTTCTGGCCGAGAATTGACCGGGTCGGCGATCAAGACCGGTCAGTTCGCGACCGGAAATGGATGCACATCACCCGCGCATGCGCATATTCGGCGGCGGCGTCATGTGTAAATCGGACTGCCGGGTCTTTTGGAAAACAAGCGCGAGCGCCACCGCGCTCATCTAAAACACCTCAGTCTCTGTTAAGACTGTTTTAAACAGTCTCTGCATTACATTAGAATGGACCCTAGTACAGAAGATAGAAATGAGCCCTCTTCTCTCCCACTGTGGGGACTCACCCGAGGCTGTCCCCTGCAGCCATCCTGGGGTCTAGGTGTGACCAAGACAGGCTGAGGCCACCCACTCTGATAGTGGCACAGCTGCTGAGGAAGAGCTCCACGGGCATGACCTACTACTACTTATCATTTCTATAGCACTACAATGGACATTTTTACACACATGTTAAAGTTCCAGATTCTTCAATCTTCTGGGTTTACAAGTCCACAAGTAAGTTCCAGATGCATTTTTCTCACTCACACACTGGCCTGAGGCAGTTCCTGGATGCATTCTTCACACAAACACTGCCCTGAGGCAGCCTAAAGTAGCCGCAGCTGTAAACGTCAGAGGTTGCCATGGAAACCAAGTGACCACAGCTGCCTGGAGCAAAGCAGTTTACCAGGAGAACATTTTACACACAAAGGTTCTGGGAGAAGTTTCATGCAGAAGTTCAAAGATCTGGATGATTAAGATCTGGGTGAGTGATTTAGACACACAGAAAGTTCAGGATGTAACAGCAAACATGCAGGAGAAATGTGTGTGTAAAACCTCCCCATGCCCTCTGTCGCTCTCCCTCTGCTGTCAGACAATCAAGTTGATGGGTGGGGAGGCTGTGTCCATGGCTGTCTTTTGGCCCTCGAGAAGGACCTTCTATAGCCTGAAAGCTTGCATACNGTATGTCAGGGGGAAGAGCCTAGGGTCATCCAGGAAATGACAGGCTGCCAAGGGAGAGGGACTGGCAGAAGAGACAGGTGAGGAGGAACTGGAGGTGATCCAGGGCTGCCCTCACTGACACCTCACACACGCAGCTATAAACCAGTCCCTGCACCGGAGGGAGCAACTCCAAGGGTCTGTGACCACAGACCAGGGGGATCCCACCTAGGGGTCGCCATCTCAGAGACCCTAAATACTTTGTAGGTCATAAGGGGAGCGAAAGCAGGGCTGTCTAGCTGAGGGGGCTGGAGTGACTGTCTTCAGAGTCCCTTCAGATGAGCTTAAATCGCCCTCCCAGAGCAAATAACACCCAGGTCGAACCACCGAGGACACTCCTAGCAGGGGCGTCATACCCTCCCATTGGCAGAGGCCACAGCTGCACCAGGGAGTGTGGGCCCCTAGACTCATTGGCCCTGGTGCAGTTACCCCACCTGTCTTCCCTATTATAGCTATGCCCTTGCCCCCTTTCCAAGTCCTGGATTTGGCCCATGAATCCAAATCCAGACCCAAACCTCAAGCACTGAAAGAGTGAGCTCAGAGGAAGAAGGGAGTAGAGATGAGCAGTATATAATCAAGGAAAGGGGATGGATCTGTGGTACAGATCCATGACCTGGACCCTCCTTTTCCTTACCCCAGCCTAAGAAACCCATCAAGCACCCCCACCTCCAACTCCTGTCCAGGCCATTGAGCTTGTACTAAGTTTGAAAGTACTTAGTACAGGAAGGACAGTACAGGAAGGAAAAGATTCCCCACTCTTGTTCTTGACGGTTTGTCTGCTCAGTATAGTTCCAAGTGGCTGTAATGACAGCTGCTGTGCTACCAAACAGATATTTACTAATCAGAAGTCAAGCTCTTCCAAACCATCCAGGTTCTAGTCCCCAGAGTGCTGTACCTGTGACGAGGCCCTGTTGTTTCAATGGGGCTTGCGACAGCATGCATCTCTCTGTGTTGACTTCTTTTTATTTGTTTTCTGACAGTGGCCAGCACTGGATGTTTTAGAAACAGGTCATATATGGAATGATCCATTCTCTGTCATTTACTCCTAGCTCCTGCCGGATAGAAGTGTTATCCTTTGACCAACTTAGCTAATAGCTATTTCTGGACGTATCCTCCCTGATCTTGTTCAGTCCTTTTCTGAACCCAGCCATGTTACTTGCCTTCGCAACCTCTGCGGTATCTCATCTAAGCAAATGCCTTTGCGCCTCATCGTTGTCCTCTCCTGCTTCCCCATGTGCTGGAGAAGAGCTGGGTTTGGCAGGAGGCTACATCAGTTGTGGGTGTCAGAAATTCCTTCATTGCTTTTGCTGCCTAATAATGATACTTCAGTGACACCTGCAATATTGGTCCATGAGAGACAAAGC
This sequence comes from Sphenodon punctatus, assembly GCA_003113815.1. NCBI lineage: Eukaryota > Metazoa > Chordata > Lepidosauria > Sphenodontia > Sphenodontidae > Sphenodon > Sphenodon punctatus. Next base: position 1,744,618 of record QEPC01000801.1, on the reverse strand, counting down.
CATTTGCAAGGAGGACAGGCTCTTTGTAAGATGTTTGTAGCATAGTCTCAGATCTTAGTTGGGGGGTGGGGGTCATTGGTGCTGCTACTGTAACATTAGTAATAAATAATCATGGGGCAGGTAGGTCGGTAGGTAATGGAACATTAGAAGCATAGCAGCAACCAGGGCCTTATTGAGCCAAACAAGATTAAAAGCAAGAAGGGAAAATAATGAAGCTATGGAGGTACATTATCACTAAAAAACCACAGAAAAAAATGGAGCATACCATAAAAAGGAAACTAAAAGAGTGGAACTAACTGATATCCTTCAGAAGGGCAAAAAGAGCATTGAAAGCAGCAGCCTCATTGCTGAGAAATGAAAGCAGGCTGATGGGTTCAGCAGAGTCAGAGCAACTGTATAAGCGCACCCAATGAGCATTGCATGAATTCCCCTCCCCCCCCTCCAAGAACATACATGAAAATTATAAATAAAAAAGCCCCTGTTCCCTTATTTTCAGTGAGGTGATTAAAGGAAAGATTTCAATGAGAAGATGAGGAGAGGTTAGTGTCCCAGTGGATCACCTCAGAAAGACTGTGGAAAAAGCCATAACATTGGCTGCTGTAGTTCACCGTTAAGCTTTTGTTTTCGAGATCTGTTTTTGATATAGGCTAGGACAAAAACTTGGAAGAGATTTTCTTTTTCATAATTAACTGTTGAAAAGGTAGTAGATTATTGCTGGCCTGTGGGCCAACTTCGGCACATAGCTGTATTTTATTTAGCCCCTTTCTAGTTCCTGGATCTGACCCATAGACTGAGTCCTTGCCCTCAAGCACTGTCCGATATTGCAAGATTTGCATCAGAAAAAGGGCAGGATCAGGGCTGGGGCAGGGTCAAGATTGGATCCAGAGCAGGTTTACAGGCAGAAACAGGTTAGGACAGAGCAGGCCGGATAAGGGCAGGGCAGAATCACAATAACAAGCAGTCAGTGAACTTCCCAGCTTCTTTTGGCCACTGGGTGGACTTTTTTTTATTCAGGCCAGAAGCAACCTCCCAAAAAGGCAGCTGGGAGGTTATGGCAAGAGGCCAGAACCAAGAAGCAATTGGAGGGCTCTTTTGGATGGGGTTGAGTTGGACCAAGTAACATCTTATTGCTACTTAGGTTTATTATATAATGCCTCTGCTTCCTGGCAATGCCATACGGTGGCTGCCAGGTTAAAAATGAGACAGGCTGTGTTGGGACTCTTGAGGTTTTGGTGATTTCATGGGGATCGTTCTATTCCCCCTGCACTGGACATTTTTAATGTGAAATCCAAACCCGGTACCTTGTTTGGAGTTGAATTGTGGGGTCATTTTGCTCCTGATGCCCTCGAACTTATACAAAACGTTTTTCTGAGATCTCTTTTATGGGTTCCCAATTGTACTCCGGCTTGTATTCTGCGGTTAGAAACTGGGACCATGTCACTGAGATGTAAGATAGTTGGTCTTTCATTAACATTCTGGTCCAGGGTGGAAGCCATGACAGAGGACAGGCTCCCTCGCCAATGCTATGAAGAAGCCGATACATGGTCTTCTTCTAGGCTTTGGCAAGATAGAGTGGAGATCTACCTGCACGACTTGGGGTTGTCAAAGCCAGTGCTTAGGATATTACCACCCAATGAGAGGAAAAGGCTTATAAGGAAGCAACTTGAAGATCAAGCTATCTAGGCTGATTTAAGGACTGTTCGGCTCCTTAGATGTGCCCCTTTTTATAGCGTATTTAAAAGTCCTTTTGGTTGTGAGCCTTATTTAAAATTGTTAAGTGACCCTAAGATACATAGAGCTATGACCTTGTTGTGTTTTGATTTACTCCCTTTGCACGTTTTTCTTGGGAGACGTAATGGCACTCCATATGGAGAAAGGCTGTGTAGCTGTAATTTAGGTCAAGTTGAGGATTTGTTACATATGCTGTTTTTATGCCCTCTGACTTCATTTCTGAGGGAATTGCGTTTGGGCCCTTGACTTAACTCACGACCCCACTCTTCTCCACTACAGCTACTTCAATTTTGTCTGGGGTCAAATTCCAGTGAGATGATGCATAATGTTGTCAACTTGGCCTATAAACTCAGCTAGCGTGGAGGTAGTTGATCAATTGGAGGTCTCTCTTTGGGGTATATTTTTCATGATATAAAGCTTGGGTTACTTAAGAATATGAGATGGATTGAACTATGGATAGATAGCTATGAGTGGGTGTTAGTTTGGTCAAGGTATTACGTGACCACTCTCTCTAATTTCCACAAAGTAAAAATTTACAGTATGCTCACAATTGTCTTTAATTTATATGTTATATTGGATTTTATAGTGGGTCCTGTTTATGTCATAAGTTATTTATTATTTGTTTCTTTTAATATTATCAAGTATATGCATTCCTGTAGACTGTGTTTTTACACTATTTTATCTGTGATGAAAAGGTTTTGTGTATATTTTTGTGTTTTAACTTTTATTGCAATGACTGATGGTCACGCAAATAAATAAACTATTGTATTCTAATTGGAGGGCTGTAAGGATGTGGCCTGCCTGGTAGAGATGCCCCATAGATAAAACCTAGACCCCTTCCAGAGTGGTAGTACGGCTCCAGCCATCACTTGCAGGCCTCAAGGGTCCGACTCCTTGCTCAAGGCCTAGTTCCATAAAATCTCTGAAAGAGCGAGCTTCACTTAAGAATAAAGGGGGATCTGGTTCGTTCCCTTTCTCTGTGCATCTGAGCTCACCCTGCCCCACAGCTCCCATGGTTCATGTAGTTTATACTCATTTACAAAATGGCCTGAGGGAGGAAAACATTCCCAGTTCCTGTGCTAGAGGCTGCTATACACAGGTATTTACACAAAGATGATCCCAAATACAGAAACAAAGGGTGTTTTTAGACAAGCGCCTCCGCATCCAATACCCACCCATCATGTATGTTGCAGGGCCGCCCTATGCAGCCCTTCAACGTGCATGATGGGTGGATGAGTAATGGGTGGGGAGGCGCTTGTCTAAAAACACCCACTGGTAGCTCCTCTTACTATTATATTAACCACTTCCACATAAGAAATGGAGGTAATGGTGTATATGTCATTTACCAGCTCTGTCCTGCAACTTCACTTTTAGGGATCCTGTTAATTGATCCTGTATAGCCAATTGAATAAACCAATTAATAGAGGCATTTAAATAGGCAGCAAACAGCAATATGCCCTTTAATCCTGTGGAAATATGATGATGCACAATGCACAATTAACCTGTGGAACTCACTTGCATGGCAGGTTGTGAAGACCAGCAGTATAACTGAATTAAAGAAAGAATTAGAAAAGTTCGTTGCTATAAGTCTGGGAATGCAACTTTTGATTGCTAGATGCTTGGATTAAAAAGCGGACAACTCACTCTTTATATGACTTTGTGTAGCATATAGCACTGGCCACTGTTGGAGACAAGCTACTTGGCTAGATGGACCATTGACCTGACCCAGCATGGCAGTTCTTATGCTCATATGCAAAAATGCTAGCCTTTCTGCTTTTGCCCTAAAGCAACAATGAGAGCAGCCACACGAGACACCCAGGGAGGTTTGCCCCTCCCTGGGCAAATGAGCCACGGGATAGGTTTGCCACCTATGCACATTTTAAAGAAAAACATATGAAAAATGCATGTTGCAGGGCCTGCATTGGCACCAATGCAGGCCCTGCAACATGCATTTTTCATTATTATTATTATTATTGTTATTATAAACATTTATATAGTGCCGGTCATGTACCCGACGCTGTACAGAACATAGAAATAGACGCGGTCCCTGCCTGTGGCTTACAATCTAAAAGACAAGGAGGGGGAGACAGGGAGAGGGGACAGTGGGAGAGACAGGGGAGAAGACATCCATTCAGGTGGATGCGAAGTCTCAGGTGCGTGTGCTTGGTTTAGTTACAATCAGGTTGGTTGCAGCAGTCTGCAGAGGATGGCAGACAGTAACTATATGGGGAACGACTAGCAGGCATTGGGAAAGGCGGCGAGGAAAAAGTGGGTCTTGAGGAGGGATTTGAAGGAGCGGAGGGAGGGGGCAAGGCGGATGTGGGTAGGTAGGGAGTTCCAGGCTTGGGGGGCAGCGAGGGAGAAGGGTTGAAGGCGGTTAGGTGAGCAGGAGAAACGAGGGAGAGTGAGGGAGGGAACAAAGGAGGAATGGAGAGCTCGTGCAGGAGTGCGTAGGGAAATTAGGTCCAAGAGGTAAGGGGGAGCTTGGTTGCGGAGTGTTTTGAACGTGAAAACCAGGAGTTTAAACAGGATACGTTCAGGAAGGGGAAGCCAGTGAGGAGAGAAGAGGAGAGGCTGCACATGGTTGAAGCGATGGGCAGAGTGAATGACCTTGGCAGCAGAGTTTTGGATTGCGATAAGGGGGGACAGGTGAGAGTGAGGGAGGCCAGCAAGGAGGAGGTTGCAGTAATCGAGGCGAGAGATAACCATGGCATGAACAAGGGTTTTGGCCAAAGAGGTAGAGAGAAAGGGGCGGATCCGAGCAATGTTATGGAGGGCGAATCGGCAGGATTTGGCAACAGAGTCAATGTAAGGTTTAAAAGAGAGGTGCGTGTCAAAGATGAAGCCCAAGCTACGGGCTTGGAGAACAGGATGGATGGTGACTCCATCGATGCAGATGGGCAGGTTAGAGGGAGAGGAAGGGGAGGAACATATGTGTTCCTTAAAAATTTGCATAGGTGGCAACCCTACCACGGAATGCAGTGGCTTGTGTGGTCAGGGGCTGCCAGATGTTTGCCTCCCCCTGGGGTGGGGGCTTGCTCTGCAATGCATCCTTGGAGAAATCCTGAGGACGCATTGTGGAGCAGCCTTACCCCACGTGTGGTAAGGCTGCCCAGAGCGGAGCAAGCCTGTGTAGCCAGGCACGCTTGTCTTGCCTTTCTTGGGGCAACTCTGCAAGCCATGAGCGATGGGTGCTTGAGTCTGTCACTCACAGCCACATCACAGCCGAGATGGGATTCTGGTCCACCTGGGCTGATGGCGGGAGCCCACATGCCACAATTCCCACCCTGACAAACAGCTGATTGGGGGAGGGGGGCCTAGAGGAGCACCCACGCCTGCTCCTCTGAGCCTCCTCCCCCGATCAGCTGTTTGTTGGGGTGAGGAGAGGAGCACGCAGCTCCTCTGGGTTCCTCCCATCAGCTGTCAGTCGGATGGATGGGAGAGGGAGGGGAGCCTGCGCTCTTCCCAGGCTCCCCTCTCCCAACTGACAGCTGATGGGGGGAGGAGGAGCCTGGGAAGAGGGCGCGTGTTATTCCTGGGCTCCCCTTCCTGATCAATTGTCAGGTGCGGGGGAGGGAGGGAGGAGCAGAGCCTCCAGCCCCAACCGTGGTGGTGGCTCCACGATGGCCCCAGCTGCCTGTCTTCTCCCTGCGTGTGTGCCCGGCTCCCTGTGCTGGCCCCGCAGTGTGGCGTGGCTGATTGCCCGCCCTGGGGTGGCACAGGGATTGGGCCCCGGCAGCTTGTCTGACTGCACCCAATAAGTGGTAATAGATTTTGGATGTTTAAATTGACACACCCTATGGTGGCTTGATTTTCAAAGGGCATGTGCTGGGTCTTTCTTTAAGTTGTCTTAAGCTGGGCATTCAAATAAGGAGGTACACAAAAATCATTATTGGCTTCTGAAAACCTTGTCTATATGTGTTGTAAGTGTTTGTCAATTGGATTAGGGAAAAAAAAAATCACAGTGTACACTAATGTGCCATATAAATAATAACGTAAACATTTCAATTTGTCTTCTTCATCAAAAAGATGTTTGGAGGAATAAATCTGCTCTTAGTATAAGGAGACTCAGAATGTGTAAAAAATGAGGTTTTTAGTAGATGTATTGTTAAAAAAAGCTACAGTAGTTATGAAAAAGTCCCCCCAAATAGATACACCGAGATCTTGCAAATTATACACCTTGAATTTTACGCACGTTAATAGCCTGAAGGTTATGCACTGGCTTGAGGTCCCAATCCTGGAAGAACATGAGTGCTTACTTTATCCTTACTGCCTGCATAGTCCCCAGTGATACCAGTTTTATCTGTTGATGGATTGCACCAGGAAGCAAAATCCAGCACTTGTTCAGGTAGCTCCAGGATTCCTGGAAAAAAACCATTTGGTCCTGCAAACGACTATGCACATAATTAAGCCCATTAAAGACAAAAGTAATACATACTTGTAAGTGTTTAAAGGAATGGTGTCATATGTACAATTAGTCCCAATAATGTTATTGGGCCTATTTGGTTCTGAATATTTGCAGGATCCTATGTTTCCATCAAGGGAAGGTAGTGAACAGAGTCTATTCTCCATGTAACCCACCCAATGAGCCTCTGTGTAGTCTAGCCCCACCATACAGTTGGGGGCTGGAATGCCAGACTTTCTGAGAACTACACTCTTCATTCATCATCACTACACAGAACTAAAATCAAGGAAAGGCCAAGCCCTTAGAAACATCAGGCCAGCCTTTCAGAGGGTGTAGGTCAGGACTGTATTTATTCCACTCTCTGGATCTGACAATTACTCTAGTTTTCTGTTTCTGTAGAGGTGAAGTTTTTTACTGTGTACAAATGTTGCTGTTTATGACACTGACAACGTTTTCAAGTAGTAAAATAGCTTGCACCAGAATTATTTTTTTTTTATTACATACAACTGTTTGTTTCCAGACAGACTAAATAATAATAAAAAACCACAATAAAATTATCACTCAGTTTCAAATAAATAAATAAAAAGTCTCTCACGTTCCTTTTTAGTGCCAGATTCTAGGAACTGGGTTTGTGTCCAAACTTTTCTGGTTTCAACCAACTCTTCCCTTGTAGTCAACTGTCAGCAGCTTTCAAAGGACTTTAAAATTAGCCCAAACCTCGTTCCTCCAACTTCGGTTTAATTACTACAAATTTAAAGAGGAAAAAGGGAGAGCCCCAAGTGATTCCGAACCTCACTCTTTGCATAAATCTCAGCATGTTTCTTGATATCCCTGCTTGAAAACCAAGCCAAATATCAAACTGTATATAAATATACTTCTATAGGAAATCCGATGGATCTCTGCAAAACTGGTTCAAACAAACTCAATTCAGCCCAAAATTGTTGTTTTTCCTCAAGAAGATGGGAGTGGCTGTAATATAGTAGGACTACATTTTTAAGAAGACATTTTAAAATCCTGCACAACACTACTAAAGAAACTCTTGCAGTAATAAAACTGGAATCCAACAGTTTAATCAAGCCACTGGCTGAAAGTAAAATAAAAAATGCTTAAGGCTGTCTTAAAAATATATGAAGTGAATCGGCACTTTGTAAGCCTCCTACTTTGCTGAGCAGAGAGGAGTTAAATTACTGGAAGCTCACTTAATGGTCCATCACAGGTTGTTTAATGGAATCTTCCAAGAACCAAAAAGCAGTAATTCTATCCATAAGGAAACAGAAGCTGCCATGTGTATGTACAAACCTGGCAGCCCTTTGCTGAGCTATGTATGTCCTAAGAGCACAACCTTTTACATTTTAAAATATTGTATGACTTTGACCTCTTTTCCAGGTCAGCAATTTTGGGCTATTTCAATTCAAACTGTAGCTGTAAAGGTGGAGATCTGAAACAGATGATGTCTGGGGAAAGGAATCACTTTTAAAAACAACAAAAAGCAGTGCTGCTTGGAACAGAACAGGATCATGTTGGGTAGAAATCTGATTTTCTTTCTTAAATGCTCTTAATCTTTGTGGAAATGTTAATAGAAATGAAGAAAAAATGTGAAATGATCTTTCTGCTGGCCTGAATCATCGCAGATATAGGGTAAAAACAGATGTGCAGGCAGTGTGGCAGCTCTCTGACCCGGCCCAGGGCAGGAAACTGCAGTCAACACGGCCCAGGTCAGGGAGGGGCACAGAACAAATGTACCTGCGGCTGGAGAGTTGTCCCACACCCCACCACAGCCTGGGTAGGGCGGGGAACTAGACAAACAACGAACGTGAGGGTAGCTGGTCCCACCCATGCCTTACTCTCAGCACCCTGCCCTGCACCATGACAGGAAGCCATGGTGAATAGCCATGGTGCTCGGCCATGATGGCCCCTGCCCTGAGGCAGGTATTGTAGGGATGAACACGCATTGCCCTTGGCCTGGACTCTGTCCTCAGAGATTTTCCGAGAACATAGTCTGGGCTAGCCACCTACCTGTCTCGGGGCAGTCCTCCTCGGCTAACATCTGGTGACACATAAATACTATAGACATGCCATCCTGGGCCACAGTGGGACAAAGCGGGCCACCGTCATGTCTGTTTTTCCCCATTGTTTTGATGTTGCAGGGCAATTGCTTAGTTCTTGTTAATTTCTTCTTACCCTGCTGCATCTGGGACATGTCCCGTTCACCGTCAAAATGGCAGCAACGGGGTGTTTGTTGCGCCCCCCCCTGCGTAAGGGAGGACGCAGAGACGGAGCTGTGGTGAAGTGGCTTGTTAGAAAGCCCTTCGCCTGCTGTAGGGTTGCCAGGCAACCGTCCTGGGAGCGAGGCGGCACATGCGCACCTCGCTGGACTGTGAGGGCTGCACCCCCGCTAGAAGGAGCAGACCTCTGGAGAGCCGCGAGGAGCAGCATTCTCACCGTAACGACCGAAGAGTCAGCAGCAGGGTTCTGTTCTGCTGAGCTCTGCGGCCTGTGCGCGAAGCATGGGGCACGCATGGAAGAAGACCGGCGGAGGGGGGAGGAAGGCCGTGGCAGCGGCCACGTCGCAGCTGGGGGGAGGATGGAGCAGAGCCCCCATGTGGCTGAAGAACGGGAAGGCGGTGAGACCCCTCCAACCAGGGCCGCCATACTAGAGCGACTTAGGGGAATGCGAGGCCCTGTTGGCGGTTCAAAGTCTCCCTGCTGGGGAAGACAGCCCCGTGGGAGTTCATGGGGCAACTGGGACAGCAGAGACAGGGCCTGGGATCAGGGCTGACACGACCAGAGGTGGCAGTAGTTCGGATGGGCCCAGCCCCATGCCTAGGGTGGGAGGGGGCCCTGCACAGGAATCAAGAAGGGGGAAAAGGGTGGTATCCCCACAAGCCCGGTACAGGGAAGAGACCCTTCCGGGGTATCATACACTGGCGCCGTGGCCGCATCAGGGTGCGGAGGCGCAGCAAGAAGTTTCCCAATGAAACATACAGGGGGGTCCACCTGGTGAGCATGAGGCCTGGGGGGGGGTAAGAGTTGGGATGCGCAGGCCCTTCCGAGGAGCCAGTAGATATGGGGCCATTGATCCAGGCATGGTATCCAGGGGGCCCGGCTTCATATGGGGTTCCTGGGCTAGCCCAATTTCAGGAACGTTGCCCGTCTTGGCCCCCAACCGTGCAACAGGGCTTGCTGGCTTACCAGGGTGCCCAGGGAGAAGGGGCCATTGCCCCTGGTTTGTCTGTGTTGCCACAGGATGACGGAGGAGCCCCCGCCAGAAAAAGGAGAGTCAAGGTTCCAGAACAACGTGAGGAAACGGGCAACACCGACATTTGGAGGAGGGTCCTGGCCATCGAGCAAGAGCTGTGCAAGACCAACAGGGGAAGGCCAGCCGCAATTCCGGTTGATGTCCTAGAGTTACTGGGGCTGTGTGTGAGTGGAGAACAAGGTGAGCAGGGCCCCCAGGGCAGCAGCGACACAAATGTGGAGGTGACTGAAGCGGTACCAAGGGCCTTCCCAGGTGTCCCAGGTTTCCCGACCACTCAAGGGGAAGGGACAGGGATAGCCAGTCATGACCAGGCTCAGGACATGGCTGCGGGTCCGTGGCTGTGGGGCATGGGATGTCCCCACTAAATGCTGCACTGCAGCTGGTGTGTTGGAATGGGGCATGGGTATGGATGACACCGGCAGTAGCCCCTCTGGGCGGGCCACCAGGATCCATGCCAACGGGGGTTTGCCACGCTGGGAGTGTACAGAGAACAGAGGGGGGAGGGGAATGACACCGGCGCTCGCCCCATCAACTGTCCCAGTTGGGCATGCGCAGGTGGAAGGGAATCTTCCTGGGACAGCACAAGGAATAGGAGGAAAAATGGTTACAGAGAAGGGAACGGAGAAACCTGCCGAGGTTAGCAGAGGGGCTGGAGAGCAAGCGGCGAGTCGCCCTCCACCTCCACCAGGGGGTGCCATACCCAGCATAGCCACACCCTTTGGAGTGCACTTATTGCCGGCGGTAAAAGAAAAGATCTTAAAAGGGGAGTATGTGGACATTTATGCCCTCTTGTTCAGTGATCTGATCGTGGATCATTCCAAGCCTGAGGAGGAAAAAGAGAAAGAGAAATTAAAACGCCCTAAAGCCAACTGAAATTGGGCAAACTGGATGTCGGCATTTGCTGTATACATGGGAGTGGTACTCCAGGCCAACCCTAGCCGTGGGCTTGAGCTTCATAAGTACGCAGTCATCGTTCAACGGGAATATGGAACGGTGCCGGTCGGTGCATGGTTAAGGTATGACGAGGCATTCCGGCATAGGGTGGCCACCATGCCTGGGCTTCGCTGGGATGTACATGCCCCAGATTTATGGTTGGAGTGTATGGTGGATGTCACCAGGGCTCCCTGGGCAGACAGCGGCCATTCCCTGGTCAGGGGAGGGATCGCTTGGGGGCATGACCCCTTTTGGGGGAACAGCCAAAGGGGTGGGCAAGGGGGCCCCAGCCCCTGTTGGGAATTTAATAAAGCAGGCCGCTGCAGCAAGCAAGCGTGCAGATTCTGGCATGGGTGTTCGAACTGTGGGGGCGGGCACCCGGCAATTAACTGCTTCTGGCCATGGCAGAAGGGAGGAAAAGGGGGATACGACCAAGGAGGAGGGGCCAACAAAAGAGGTCTTGGCAGGGGCACGTCCCCCAAAGTGTCCGACTCCAATCAAAACCGATCAGTTAGAGTGGGTATTGTGGGGGCACCCGAACAGGGTGGAAGTTAAGTACATCGTTCAGTGTTTTAGATATGGTTTTGTTATACCTGCGGGCCCAGTTATGCAGCAAACAAAGGTAAGGAACCTGAAATCAACAGTAGGGATGGAGGAGATAGTTAAGATTAAGATCGCAAAAGAAGTAGCAGAGGGCAGAGGGCAGAGTAGCAGGCCCCTTCGACCACTCTCCTCTGGAGAACCTGGTCGTGTCCCCATTAGGAATTGTCCCCAAGAAAGCAAAAGGGGAATTCTGTCTAATACACCATTTGTCTCACCCCCGGGGTAATTCGGTCAATGACGCCATCCCGAAGGAGCTGTCACCCATTAAATATGCATCCTTTGATGAAGCAGTGGGCAAAATAAGAGCTATGGGAAGGGGAGTACTGATGGTGCTGATGGGTCATAGTAATTTTGATTTCTCGATTTCTTGTTCTGTGTTCGAGCAATTCAGTACCTTAATAGAGTGGGTGTTCGCTTGGAGGCTAAAAGGGGGAGCAGTATCAAAATATTTAGATGATTTCCTGATAATTGGCCGACCAAGGGCAAAGGAGTGTGCAGCTGCCTTGCGGCTATTCCAAGAGGTGGCATGCGAATTGGGCATTACTCTGGCGCCTGAAAAAAACGAAGGGCCAACGATGAGACTCACCTATTTGGGCATCGAATTAGACACAGAAGTGATGTCATCTAGATTACCAGAAGACAAGTTGGCAGGTATCCAGAACAAGATTAATGAGTGTTTAGTAGGGGTGGGAAGTTCGGTACATCCGGTATCTGATACTGCCGGTATTTTGCTGTACCAGTAGTATCGGATTACTCCGATAATTGGGGGTACCGGTACCGGTTCCCCGTGCTGGATTTTTTTGCATTGCGGCCATTGAAATGAATGGCCGCAATGTAAAAAAAGAAACAAAAAAACCCCAACCACTTTCCCTCCCCAGTCCAGGCTGTGCAGGTGGAAGGGGGGACACCCCCCCCCCCGCCCAGCCTGGATTTTTTTTAAAAAAAAATTCCCCGAAGTCCCTGCTAGTGCGGGCTCCGGGCCGTCACTGGCGTCCTGGAGCCCGCACGAGCAGGTAGGTACTGTGGTACTAGGGTGATCCCTGGGGTGGGGGGTGGTTTAACATACCCCCCACCCCAGGGGTCACCCTACCTCCCCACCCAGGGATCGCCTACCTTTGGTGCTCCGGGCGGTGGCGGAGGTGACGGCAGCAGCACGGCGGTCCGGCCGCTTCAGCGCTGGCTGGTGGCTTCAGCACTTACTAGGCCTTCCAGGGAACTTCCGGGTTTCCCCGGAAGGCCTAGAAAGCGCTGAAGCCACCAGCCAGTGCTGAAGCCGCAGGACTGCCGTGCTGCCGCCTCTGCCTCTGCCTCTGCCACCTGGAGTGCCAAAGGTAGGCAATCCCTGGGTGGTGAGGTAGGGTGATCCCTGGGGTGGGGTGTGTGTTAAACCATCCCCCACCCCAGGGATCACCCTAGTACCTGCTGGTGCGGGCTCCGGGTCGCTGGCGGTGGCCCGGAGCCCTCACTAGTAGGGACTTAGGGTAAAAAAATGTTTTAAAAAAAATCCAGGCTGGGCAGGGTGGGTGGGAGGTGCCCCCCCTTCCTCCTGCACAGCCTGGGAGGGGGAGGGGGAAGGTATTGGTTTTTTCCCCCATTGATTTCAATGGGGACAGTTCCCCATTGAAATCAATGGAATAAATCCGGTACCGGTAAACTGGTTTTAATCCAGTAAACCGGTTTTTTGTAAACCGGTAACCGGTAAAACCGGTAACTGTTTTTTTGCCATATGTCCCACCCCTAGTGTTTAGCAGCCCGTAGGATCACTGTCCAGGCCTTACAGTCCCTGGTAGGGAGCCTGAACTTTGCTTGTCAGGTTGTGGCCCCCGGGAGGGCATTCCTATCCTGGCTGTATGGGAATTAAAAGGGGATTTATCCCCTCATTTCCACATCCAGGTCACCAACGACATGCATCAGGACCTCCGGGTGTGAATGACATTCCTTGAGGGCTTCAATGGGGTTAACTTTTGGAGGGAACGATGGCTCCTGCAATCTGACCTTCAGGTAAAATCAGATGCTTCAGGAAGGGCAGGTTTTGGTTTATATTTCAGACAGCACTGGTGCGCGGCTCTGTGGCTGAGTGATTGGCATGTGGCAGGCGTCACAAGGGACCTCATGTTTTTAGAACTGTTCCCCATAGTGGTGGCAGTACTCCTTTGGGCAAGGGTATTTGCCAGTCGGACTGTAGTATTCTGGTGTGACAACTCAGCCGTTGTCCATGTGGTGAACTCACTATCCTCCCAGTCGCAAAGGGTCATGAACTTAGTTTGGGCGTTAGTACTGGCGTGTTTGAAGGACACATCTTGTTCATTGCATGGCACGTCCCTGGAATCGAAACGGCATAGCAGATGCCCTTTTTGGTTCCAGATGAACCATTTTCGGGAGTCTGCACCAGAAGCCTTGGCAGACTCGGATCCCTTGCTGCAGGGAATTTGGAACCTTAGGAGACAGAGGTGCAGACCACCGTCCAGGGGGCATTGGCCCCTAGAACACAGGCTGCATATGGTAGGGCCTTTCAGGACTTTCAGGAATTCAGGGCAAGCAAAGGGTGGGAGGTAGGGTTCCCCATTGGAGAACCCGAGGTTATCCAGTTTGTCTTAGCCCTTCACAAGTAGGGCTTAGTCATCGGCACCATAGCAGGAAAAATCGCTGCTATCACCTTTGCCAGCAGGTTGAGGGGGTTTCCTCCCCCTGACAATGGGTTCTACTTAAAGCACATGCTTGAGGCATGGGCAAGGGGCCAGACAGCGGTTTGTAGGCCCCGAGCCCCAATAACATTGTCCATACTCACCGGGCTGGTGGGGTCTCTACCAGAGGTTTGCTACGACACTTATGAAATGCAGCTCTTTAAGATGGTGTATGTCATCATGTATTTTGGTGGCTTTAGGGTAAGTGAAGTAGTGTGTAGCTCCGCTAGGGACACTACCCGCTCAGCCCTGGGGCTAGACGGCCTGGAGATAGCGACACACAGGGTAATAGTATGTCTCCGTCACTCAAAGACAGACCAGAAAGGTCGGGGTCAAAAGGTAGAGCTTTATCACGGGTACCGGAGGCAATCTGACCGGTTGGGCAGATGCAGCGATATATGACAATTTGATTAAGAGTTCCTGGGGAATTATTCATTCACAGGAACGGTGCAGTAGTCACAAGCTGCCAGGTAATAACAGTACTCCGGACAGCACTAAAAAGGTTGGGACTCCCGGCGCAGTATTTTGGATTCCACTCATTTAGGATAGGGCCGGGCATGACAGCAGTAGCAGCAGGGCTGCCTGAACCAGCTATTAAGGCTGTAGGGAGATGGCGGTCAGGTGCATACAAGAAATATGTCTGGCCGTATCATTACTAACAGTCTTTTGTTTGTTTTTTGTTAGGACGCAAGTTTATCAGGGCAGCTTGAGTGGAGGTGTGGATCATCGGCCACAGCCTCATATGGTGGGCAGGTGCTGCAGCTGCAACATCCACTTGGGGTTTGCACTTGGGCCTCACTGAAATAGCACACGTTAGATGGATGGGTAGGAGTGGGCTACGTTGGAAACAACTCCTCCCATTGCTGAGAGGAATGGGGCACCTGCCTCCACCTGGGATATTGGTGGTACACCTAGGAGAGAACGATTTGCCTGCAAGAAAGGGAGTTAATTTAATTATAAATATAAAGGAAGATTTGTTAAAGGTTAAGGAATGGTATGGGGGGGCTTGTTTAGTATCAGATTGAGTGCCCAGAATAAGATGGGACAGGGCTATTAAGCCTGGTAGAGTTGACAAGGCCAGAAAAAATGTTAACCGTGAGATAGTAAAATGGATAAGAGGATTGGGGTGTGTGTGTGTCAAACATGAGACACGTAGGAATTACTCACACCAGACCTGAGTTATATAGGGAAGATGGAGTCCATCTCTCGAAGCTGGGTAACGAGATGTATTTAGCAGTATTAGCAGGTCACTTGGAAAGTGTATTGGTTGGTTAGGCGGTGGGGGTCGGGGTGGTTCATGGTTGACCACCCCTTAGTGGTAGGGGTTCAGTATGCCATGATAGGTTTAATAGGTAGGGTAATAAAGTATTAAGAGTCATCTCCTTAAGAGATGGGGAGATGATACACAGTGTAATGCAGGGCACGGCATGCACTGGGATCATGTTCCCTGAGAGTGATGTCTTAACAGGGTTTACAGGGCCATACACTGTCTTCGGACCTTGTGGACGCTTCACTTCTTACTCGCACCCATAGCTGGGCTATCCCCGCCCCCTTCGGCCTTGCGCTTGTCAAAGGAGGGGATGTTTGGTTGTTTAGGATACTGTCAACGGAGGCCACATCTGGGCAGTACCTGAGTTAATAAGTTATATTAGCAGCATGGCATACTGGACCCAAATTGCATGGTGCAATTACCCCACCTGCCTTTTAAGCTGATGATTGAAATAAAGAGTGCGGCCAGTTTTAAACCAACACAAGTCTCTGTGTCCCATTGGGGTGCGTCGACAACTAACAGATGACAGTGGATAGAGAAGGCAATAACAGAGGACACATTTGGCTGACATGTCTGGGGAGAGGCCACAGGTGGAAAAAGCAAGCAAGAAAAGTTCATTGGATGCTCATATCTAAACACAAAATTTAGCTTCTCTGCGAAAGGTTTTAATGAGACAGGTCCTGTGTTAATAAGAACTGGCAGGATTCCTCTGATGTAACATTAGAAGCAAAAAAATAGAAAACAAAATTGTAATCCATACAAGAGAACCCCTATGTTTTCCCAAGGCATCCTTTTTTTGGCATCTAGCCCAGCCCAAATGCTTGTCTGTTTTCCTTTTTTTCTTTTGGGTGTAAGACAACTTTTTTTTTAAAGCAACAGTTCTCAAACATTTTGCTTAATTCTGAGACTTAAATAAAATCCTACAACCTCAGTCAGCAACAAAGACATGCAAAGTATATCAGTTGGGTTCATGACCCACCCGACCCCAACCCCACAGCTTGAGAACCTCCTTTTTAAAGTGTTGAGCAAAACTTGGTTCAGCTGTACCTGTAATCATCTTCCAACTGGAAGTGTTTTCCCTGGCAACCTGGAAGCTGACAAGTTGAAGGCCATGTTGAAGGTTACATAATGTTTCCTTGGGGCATTTACCCCTGAACAAGTTGCATTTTCTCTGTGACAAATTTTGTTATCACAGTATAAATACACTGTCCTGTTAGTAAACTATTCCTCTGTTGAAAAGAAGGAAATAGTGGGGGGAGGAGGGGCTGGGGAAGAAGTTGTTCCATGGCAGCTATTTGTCCAAAATTGTGTGACTTCCTTTGGATCAGGGTGTTGGGAGCAGGATGGTGAAGACAGGGAAAAGTGGAGGACAATTACAATTCTCATTTATGTTACCTTCACAAACCGGACTAAAATTTGCCATTAACCAATAATAAAATTAAAAAGCAAGTTGCGGAACCAAGTTAATTTATTAATCATTGTTTCTGAGTTCATATTATTATAATAATAATAATAATAATAATAATAATAATAATAATAATAATCATTATTATTATTTCTGGCTCTTAAGCACTTCCTTAGATGACTGGGACCCATGGCCATAATTTACACATGTTATATAATCATAGTGTGATAACGCATAGACTTTACATCTTGAAAACAAAGCATACACAAGTATCTTCATTCCTGCTTGGTGCACACTCCTAAAAATGTCCTTGGCTCTAAATGGTTTTAAATAAGGTTTGGAGATTATATGGGGATGGGCTTGTGTCCAACTTAATTTGCCTTTGCCCAGTTTCAGGTAAAGGCTGGGATCTTTTGCATGAATGCTTGAAGGCACTGACCTATCAGTAAACAGAGAAAATGATATTTTCCCATTTCTCCCTGAAATGTAAACGTATGTCCCTTAAAAGTCAAAGATAAATAACAACAAACAATAAGCTGTGGTTCTTAGAAACATGTTCACCTGACAATCCCCAGACTGCGCCTCTCTGGGCCCCTTTGGGGGCGGGGCTGCGGCCGGCGAATACAGCGGGAGGCCATGGGGACGTTGGGAGACGCTGTGCCGCTTCTGGGGGTGGAGCTGCTGAACGCGGCTCCACAGCCAGTGGGGTGGGCTCTGCCGGCGGATTACGCCGCTCCACACGATTGCAGGTACGGGGAGGTGGGGCTTGTCCTATTTAGGGGTTCGCCACACTCACAGTGTTGCTGGAGATTAGCATTGCTGTGAGACTGGCCCATGTGTGACTAGAGCAAGAGACCTGTGGTATTGTGCATCGTGGTGTGATCTGAGAGAGACTGCAAGTGAACGTGAGGACGTGTGACTGCGAACCAGGTGAGAGTGTGGACGGGCATGCGTGTGGGTGTGTGAGATTGATTGTCCCCCTGTCCTCGCTGTGTTCGGGCCCCTTCCTCGTATCTCCCCGGAGCGTGTGTGCTTAACCTCCCTTTCCCCCCTTCTTCCCTCGGTACTGTTCCCTCCTACCCTTGCACGATTTCCCATGCCCTTCAGCTCCCCCATGGCATAGTGAAAGTGAGAGTGGGTGAAGGGCGTGAACGAGTGTGGCGAGTGGATGGGCTCCACTCAGGGCCTTGTGATCCACCCCCCCCCGTGATGATCTGGCTTTGTCCCAGCAGGGACTTTAGGGCCATATAAGATCCTGAAGGGTTGTTATATTCCGATACACGAGTGTCCCCGAGCGAGTGTGGTCCAGAGAGTGGGTATAGTTGGAGGTGGAATCACAAGTTGCCCTGGGTCTGTGGTTGCCCTGGGTCTGTGGTTCCTCCTTTGGGTCCCCTACCCTGACAGTATCTCTGGCACCACCCATGGACCAGGCTAGGCACCTTGAGATGGCCAGAACCATTCAAGCAATATCCTTGGAGGTGAAAGACCTCCGAGAGCGACAAGACCAAGGGGCAGCGGGCGGGGTAGAGGTGGCTGCTGAAGTGCCCCCTGATGCACCCCCCAACAGACCCTGTAGCCGAGGAACCAATAGGAGGGAGGGAGCCCAAGCACGTTCCTATCGCTAAATTCAATGGTGATAGAAAGCAATGTCAAGGGTTTTTGGTGCTTTGCAAACTCGCCTTCCAGATGCAGCCCTGCACCTATAAGATGGAGTCCTCTAAAGTAGCCTTTATTATAGGGCATCTGGAAGGCCTTGCCCTTGAGTAGGCCACCCCCTTGCTCATACAAGAAAGCCCCTTATTAAAGGACCTCAAGAGATTTATGCGAGAATTCTAGTTCTTATTTGATTATCCCCATTGGGTCAAAGATGCAGAAACCACAATTATGACCCTAAAGCAAGGAAAAGGCCACCTGCTGGAGTACGTAACCCAGTTTCAGAAGTTGGCCATAGAACTGAAGTGGCCGGATAATGTCTTAAAAGTGCACTTTCGCAAAGGTTTAAATGATGAACTCAAAGACCAGCTGTCCTATACGGCTATGCCTGCCACGTGGGCAGAACTGGTTAACCTGGCATGTCAAATAGATAATAGGTTGGCGGAGAGGTGTCGGGAATGAAGATAGGATGGAGCTTGGCAGTGGCCAGGGAGGGTGCCCAGTGCCGGCCCCTCACAGGCTGAAACCCCAAGGACTGATGAACCTGAACCGATGCAGCTCTGGGCTTCACGAGGGTCGCTTATGGTACAAGGAAAGGAGTGATGCCGGGTAAGACATTTATGTTTCTATTGTGGTCACCAGGGGCATTTAGCCTCAGATTGTCCCCTGTTACCCCCCGACCGGCAGAGGCAGGGAAACAGGAAAGTCCGGGATGGGCAGGGGACATCCCGGTAAAGCAGATAGACCCCTTCTGTTCCCCGGTGTTGGGAGCAGCCACACCCCTACCTCCGGTGGACAGACTTTGTGTACCTTTTATGTTACATCTGTCCCCCGCTCGATCCATCCTGACGTATGTCCTTGTTGACTCCGGAGCCTCTGGAAATTTTGTGGATAACATGTTTGACCAACGACATGGAATATCTATGCAAGATAAAGCCCGGCCTTGAGGCAGTACTCGCCATCGACGGCTCCCCTTTAAGCTCTGGACCTGTAGTTTCCTGTACCCTGGTACTCCAGGGCACCATTGGCAAGCACCAAGAATACCTAACCTTTGATATTGTGCGTACTCCTGCCTTTCCCATAGTTTTCGGTATGCCATGGTTGAGAACTCACAACCCCCAGATTGACTGACAAAAAAAGGTTATACTTGTCCGCTCATCTTCCTGTACTTCTCACTGGGTCCCCATTCCTGCAGGAGCATACAAATCAACTATAGTGGAACCACTATGCCACCACCTTCCGCCTTGCTCCTGCGAGAATATCAGGACTTGGGAGACGTCTTCAAGGAACAATAAGCCCTAGAACTTCCACCTCATCAAAGTTATGACTGTCCCATCGACTTGCTCCCAGACATGACGCCTCCATATGGGAGAATGTACACCCTTTCAGGACCAGAATTACTTGCCCTAAAGGCATACATTGATGAAAACCTAGAGAAAGGGTTTATACGACCTTCCACTTCCCCTGCAGGAGCACCCTTATTCTTCGTCCCCAAGAAGGATGGAGGCCTGCGTCCTTGTATTGACTACAGGAGGCTTAATGCGATAACAGTAAAAAATAGCTACCCCTTACCCCTTATTCCCGAGTTGCTGAATAGACTGCAAGGGGCCACTATTTTCACTAAATTAGATTTGCGCGGGGCATGTAACCTGTTGCGCATAAGGCCAGATGACGGATGGAAGACTGCCTTCTGTACTAGGTATGGTCATTTTGAATATCGACTAATGCCATTCGGATCGGCAAATGCACCGGCGGCCTTCTAGCACCTAATAAATGACATATTCTGGGACATTTTGGATCAATACATGGTGGCCTACCTTAATGACATACTAATTTTCTCTCAGACCAAGCAGGAACATGTACAGCATGTTCACACAGTTCTGTTGCGCTTATGCCAGTATCATTTGTTTTGCAAAATAGAAAAATGTGCCTTTCACCAACAAGTGGTGCCCTTCCTTGGATTCATCATTTCCCCTCAGGGAATTAAAATGGACCCCCTAAGGTCCAAGCCATTATCAGGTGGCCACCCACAGAAGCAGCAAAGCCACTACAGTGGTTTTTGGGCAGCGCTAATTATTACAGACAATATATACCGAACTATGCAGCCCTCACTGCCCCGTTAACCAAACTACTTAAAAAGGGACAACCATATACCTGGGCCCAGGAGCAACAACAAGCCTTTGAGGCCCTGAAGTAAGCCTTCACGCAAGCACCAATACTTTAGCATCCTAACTTTACAGCACCCTTCATTGTAGAGGCAGACCTAACATTGTACTGTTAGGTCCTGCTTGCGCTGGCACTGCTCTGGGCCTCTTCAGGGGCAGGGCTGCGGCCGGCGAATACAGTGGGAGGCCGTGGGGATGTTGGGAGATTCTGCGCTGCTTCTGGGGGTGGAGCCGCCAAACGCAGCTCTGCAGCCAGCTGATGACAGCGGGTGGGCTCCACCGGCGGATTACGCCGTTCTGCACGCTTGCAGGTGCGGGGAGGCGGGGCTTGTCCTATTTAGGGGCTCGTCACACTCACAGCATTGCCGGAGATCAGCAGCACTGTGAGACTGGCCCCTGTGTGACTAGAGCAAGAGACTTGTGGTACTGTGCATTGTGGTGTGATCTGAGAGAGACTGCAAGTGAGCATGAGGACGTGTGACTGCGGACCAGGTGAGAATGTGGATGGGCGTATGTGTGGGTGTGTGAGATTGATTGTCTCCCTGTCCTCGCTGTGTTTGGGCCCCTTCCTCATATCCCCCTGGAGTGTATGTGCTTAACCTCCCCTTCCCCCACTTCTTCCCTCGGTACTGTTCCCTCCTACCCTTGCACGGTTTCCCACACCCTTCAGCTCCCCCTGGACGTAGGAAAGCGAGAGTGGGTGAAGGGCGTGAATGAGTGTGGTGAGTGGATGGGCTCCACTCAGGGCCTTGCAATCCTCCCCCCACCCCCCCATGATGATCTGGCCTCGTCCCAGCAGGGACTTTAGGACCATATAAGATCCTGAGGGGTTATTATATCCTGATACATGAGTGTCCCTGAGCGAATGTGGTCCAGAGAGTGGGTATAGTTGGAGGTGGAAGTTGCCCCGGGTCTGTGGTTCCTCCTTTGGGTCCCCTACTCTGACACAGACTGTCTTCATTTTGCAATTACCTGGACCTTAGAAACCAATTCACCCTTAAGTGGTATAGGCTGGAGTCCCACACAAATTGGAAAGTTGTTGAGTATGGCAAGGTAACCACAGTGGCAGCTCATGTAGCAGAGGTCTGTCCACAGGTATATTGGATTGTTTGAAAATTATTTCCTGCCAACTATTTTCACTGTATGCAAGAATATCTGTAAAAAGCTAGTGAAGCCTAGTGGGGTACTTACAGACATTCACCATCATCCCACCTGGTGGTGGGAAGGGTGGCTATCTCTGGTTGGGGGAAGCCCTGGCAATGGGAATAGACATCCCTGCTGCCTGTCCCAACTGGAGAGGCAGGGGGCAGGGAGCACCGCATGGCTGGCTCCACCTCTGTGCTGCTACTGACCCTCTGCCTTCTACCATGACTGGCAGCCATGGCTGGCAGTGGCTGTCATGGCGACCCTCCATGCCGGGACAAGCCGGAGTGGGGAACACACATTCCTACCTGGTTCATACGTTATCACCCAGCTGGGCCATGGCATTTCCGGCCCAGCTGCCACTTTGGGCAGGGTTTGTTCCCTGATCTGGCAGGCCGGGAACAAATGTTCAGGCATAGGAGGTAGTGTCTTACTATGGATCGGTAACTGGTTAAAGGATAGGAAGCAACGAGTAGGACTGAATGGTCAGTTTTCACAATGGAGAGATGTAAAAAGTGGAGTGCCCCAGGGATCTGTATTGGGACCGGTGCTGTTTAACGTATTCATTAATTATCTGGAAAAGGGTGTTAAGAGTGAGGTGATCAAATTTGAAGATGACACCAAGTTATTCAAGGTAGTTAAAACATGAGCAGACTGTGAAGAACTGCAACAACATCTTATGACACTGGGTGCCTGGGCATCTAAATGGCAGATGAGATTTAATGTGGACAAGTGCAAAGTGATGCACATAGGGGAAAATAATCTAAACTATGAGTACACAATGCTGGGTACTAAGCTAGGAGTTACCACTCGGGAAAAGGATCTGGGAGTGATTGTGGACAATACACTGAAATCCTCAGCTCTGTGTGCAGCATCTGTCAAAAAAGCAAACTGAATGTTAGGAATTATTCAGAAGGGGATAGAGAATAAAACTGAGGATGTCATAATGCCTCTATACAAATCAATGGTGTGATCTCACCTGGAATATTGTGTGCAGTTCTGGTCACTCCATCTCAAAAAAGACATATCTGCACTAGAAAGGGTACAGGGAAGGGCAACGAGAATGATAAAGGGTATGGAACGACTTCCGTACAAAGAGAGGCTTGACAAATTGGGTCTCTTCAGCTTAGAGAAGAGAAGACTGAGAGGGGACATGATAGAGGTTTATAAAATCTTGAGTGGTGTGGAATGAGTAGATAGGAAACAGTTATTCACCCTCTCAAATAGTACTAGAACTAGGGGACACTCCATGAAACTAGCTGCTGACAGATTTAAAACAAATAAAAGGAAGTACTTTTTCACTCAATGCATAATTAACTTATGGAATTTGTTGCCAGGGGACATTATCAAGACCAGTAGTATGGCTGGGTTTAAAAAAGGACTGGATAAGTTCTTAGAGAGAAGGTCCATTAATGGCTATTAACTAAGTAGCTTACGGGATTAATTTCTTACTGTTGGGAGCTGGGAGTGAAAAACGGGGAATGGATTGCCCATTGTGACGGTTGGTTCTTCTCCCATGGGATCGAAATTGGCCACTGTCAGAGGACGGGATGCTGGGCTTGATGGACCATTGGTCTGACTTAGTATAGCACTACTTGTGTTCTTATTTTCTTGTCATGCTGGCCCAGTTGGGCCAAAGTGGGCCAAACTGGGCCAGAGTGATGTCGGTTAACACCCATGAATATGGTACTAGACTTTGACCAGGGAGTCCAGGATTTGAATCTAATTTTAGCCATTAACTCATTGGCTGGTTTGATCAAGCCACTATCAGCCTCAGCTCCCTATCTATAAAATGGAGATAATAATGATTTATCTCACAGGGTTGTTGTGAAGGTGGACTAGATAAGGATTGTAAAGCATTCTGAACACTGAAATCACTATATAAATAATAGTATAAACAAAGCATGATCTTCAGGCTACTTAATTGTCAGAATCCATGGGCACTGCGTGGCTTGCTGGCTTCGGGGCCCAAGGGTACGGCAAGGAGCCTCTCCCTCCCCGGAACAGATGGGCTGGTCTGACATGAGGCCGCGGGCATGGCTAACGCAGTTCCTCTAGTTGACGCTCCCGCAGGAATGCCAACAGGGCAGCATCCAAGCGGCAGCAGGTTTCTGGGGCAACCCAGATGCTCAGAACGCCTGCGATGGCAGGCGCACGCAGAGGGGCGGGGCTCCGGCCATAAAAGAGCAGTTGGCAGCTCATCAAGCTGCCGGTAATCAGGATTTCCTGAGAGATGGGCCCTTGGACTCCTGAAGTGACTGTAAAAGGACGGCACAGTGCTTGGGTGATAGTGTGTGTGTGGGTGCGTGTAGTGTGCCAGGGTGTGAAGGTGTGAATGGTCGTAGGTGTTTGTGGGTACTAGTGGATCTGGGGTGCCTGTATGAGAATGTGTGTGTGTGTGTGGTGGTCTGGGTTGGAGAGGGTTGACACGGTAAGCTGAGCCTGGCCTACGGGCAACTTCGCAGAGTGGTAGGCCAGTTACTACCTTCCTTGTTCTCTTCCCCTGGTGTGTCTCCCCTTGACCCACGCCCTTCCCTTCCCATGGTGACTGTGATACTAGCGTGTGGTGGAGTACACTAGGGCTCTCCTCTGTGGTCTCCTGTGCTTTGTGATGTTCTGTGCCTAGCCCTTCTTAAGGGCACTAGGGCACCCCTAAGATCCTGAGGGACCGCTTATTTGCAGAACCTCACATAGGAGAGCAAAAAGATGGGGGGGAAGGGAGTGGGGCTTAGCATTCCCCCTATTCCCCTGACATTAATGCAAGTCACAGTCACTTCACTGGGATTCATACTGAGAGGTTTTTTGTAGGCCTGGGGCAAAATGCCATATCAAGCCTTCCTCCTCAGAGGACCTCTGTTTCTGATCTCTGTCATATAAGATCTCTGAGAGCCAGTGTGATGTAGTGGTTAAGAACACAGTACTGGGACCAGGAGGTAGAGGGAGGCCCCTCGTTCAAGACTTGCCTTAGCCATGAACCCAGTGAGTGACCTTGGACCTGTCACAGATCTTTCAGCCTAATCTACCTCACAGGGTTGTTGTGAGGATTACTATTTGAGTTCATTAGTTTAATGTTAATGGTTAAATGTTAATAGATTGAAATGTGAGCCAGCCTAAGGAAAAGGGTGGGATACATACTGAAATCAATAAATATGTTGTTCATATACATGGGGGAGGAAGAAACTCTTTCTGAGATGCCCTAGGATCCGAGGCAAAGGGCAAATTGCCCGCACTGTGGCCCTGTTTAACTGGTTAAGTTCTCAATAAGGTTAAAAACATCTGTCTTGGTAAAGGAGACACTGACATATTGGGACAGAAAGAGGTAAGAGGTTGAGGCAGTAGTGGCCTCTAGTGGGGAATATTTTGCCATCACCATTGCCATTGGCTCTTAATGTGAAGGAAAAACCACACTGCAATGAGCTTGCAGTACAATGAATGGAAAAACTGAGAACTTCTTTAAGAGGGAAAAAGCTCCTAGGTTTTGAATTTACATCTCTAGAAAAATCGCTTTCAATCAATTTCCCTCTTTTAACTAAGTTTTTGAGCTTTCAAATGACACGTAGTACACAGCTTTGGGTATGAAAATGCACAATGGAAGATGCTCTGGGCTTCCATTTGAAAATAATCTGTAGTTATACAATACACCCACCTTTTGTAAATGGCTTTAAAGCACTTGACACACATTAATTAAGCTTAAAAGCATACCTCTAAGGTAGATACCATGAGGATTGTAATGAACACCTAGGAAACTATATTCATCTGACCAATATTGCTATTCAATTCCTAAATGTAATCAGTCGTTTAGAGTTAAGTGAAGTCTAATTTTTGTCCTAAGCAGTTTTGTTGGGAGGGCCATTCTATTTTTTCTTTGGAGATACAGGTGAAGGTTTGTTCCTAGTAATGTAAAAGTGTCAAAAGATGTGGGAAAATCTGGTTGTTTTTAAAATGATTCTGTGATTTGTTGTTCAGTGGGGTTGTGTACAGAGGAAGCTGTTGTTTTTCTTGCTATTTTAAACTTTCATCTCTGGTGGCTAGAATTAGAAGCTGAAGAAGGTTCCTTAGCTCAGTAGTGATAATCTCCTACAGGCAATTCTGACTAATTAGAGGAGAAATGTCCTAATTTACAGGGGGAAGGAGGGTTGTCTTGAGAATAATTAATTGCTGCTATGAAAAATACATTTATTAGTAAGAGTACCTCACAAATTAATTACCTCATTTTGGAATATTTGTCTTTTTCTGGATACAGCATACTTCAAAATGTAATTAGAGTACTTAGCACGTAAACTATCCAAAGCCATTGGTATGCTGGTTATGAGCCAAAGCACAGAAGAGAAGAGAAACAAAGAAATAATGTTATAAAGGAACAAAAACTCTTCATTTATTTCCTCCTTTTAAAATCTGAAATTCTCATTTATGGCCCTTTTCACACAGACAGTCTAACACTGATAAAATGGGTGTTACATTTTATTATACATGTTGCAGGACTGCAGGTGTGCTCTATGGATGCCCTGCAACATGTATAATAAAATGTAACACCCATTTTATCAGTGTTAGACTGTCTGTGTGAAAAGGGCCATAAATGAGAATTTCAGATTTTAAAAGGAGGAAATAAATGAAGAGTTTTTGTTCCTTTATAACATTATTTCTTTGTTTCTCTTCTCTTCTGTGCTTTGGCTCATAACCAGCATACCAATGGCTTTGGATAGTTTACGTGCTAAGTACTCTAATTACATTTTGAAGTATGCTGTATCCAGAAAAAGACAAATATTCCAAAATGAGGTAATTAATTTGTGAGGTACTCTTACTAATAAATGTATTTTTCATAGCAGCAATTAATTATTCTCAAGACAACCCTCCTTCCCCCTGTAAATTAGGACATTTCTCCTCTAATTAGTCAGAATTGCCTGTAGGAGATTATCACTACTGAGCTAAGGAACCTTCTTCAGCTTCTAATTCTAGCCACCAGAGATGAAAGTTTAAAATAGCAAGAAAAACAACAGCTTCCTCTGTACACAACCCCACTGAACAACAAATCACAGAATCATTTTAAAAACAACCAGATTTTCCCACATCTTTTGACACTTTTACATTACTAGGAACAAACCTTCACCTGTATCTCCAAAGAAAAAATAGAATGGCCCTCCCAACAAAACTGCTTAGGACAAAAATTAGACTTCACTTAACTCTAAACGACTGATTACATTTAGGAATTGAATAGCAATATTGGTCAGATGAATATAGTTTCCTAGGTGTTCATTACAATCCTCATGGTATCTACCTTAGAGGTATGCTTTTAAGCTTAATTAATGTGTGTCAAGTGCTTTAAAGCCATTTACAAAAGGTGGGTGTATTGTATAACTACAGATTATTTTCAAATGGAAGCCCAGAGCATCTTCCATTGTGCATTTTCATACCCAAAGCTGTGTACTACGTGTCATTTGAAAGCTCAAAAACTTAGTTAAAAGAGGGAAATTGATTGAAAGCGATTTTTCTAGAGATGTAAATTCAAAACCTAGGAGCTTTTTCCCTCTTAAAGAAGTTCTCAGTTTTTCCATTCATTGTACTGCAAGCTCATTGCAGTGTGGTTTTTCCTTCACATTAAGAGCCAATGGCAATGGTGATGGCAAAATATTCCCCACTAGAGGCCACTACTGCCTCAACCTCTTACCTCTTTCTGTCCCAATATGTCAGTGTCTCCTTTACCAAGACAGATGTTTTTAACCTTATTGAGAACTTAACCAGTTAAACAGGGCCACAGTGCGGGCAATTTGCCCTTTGCCTCGGATCCTAGGGCATCTCAGAAAGAGTTTCTTCCTCCCCCATGTATATGAACAACATATTTATTGATTTCAGTATGTATCCCACCCTTTTCCTTAGGCTGGCTCACATTTCAATCTATTAACATTTAACCATTAACATTAAACTAATGAACTCAAATAGTAATCCTCACAACAACCCTGTGAGGTAGATTAGGCTGAAAGATCTGTGACAGGTCCAAGGTCACTCACTGGGTTCATGGCTAAGGCAAGTCTTGAACGAGGGGCCTCCCTCTACCTCCTGGTCCCAGTACTGTGTTCTTAACCACTACATCACACTGGCTCTCAGAGATCTTATATGACAGAGATCAGAAACAGAGGTCCTCTGAGGAGGAAGGCTTGATATGGCATTTTGCCCCAGGCCTACAAAAAACCTCTCAGTATGAATCCCAGTGAAGTGACTGTGACTTGCATTAATGTCAGGGGAATAGGGGGAATGCTAAGCCCCACTCCCTTCCCCCCCATCTTTTTGCTCTCCTATGTGAGGTTCTGCAAATAAGCGGTCCCTCAGGATCTTAGGGGTGCCCTAGTGCCCTTAAGAAGGGCTAGGCACAGAACATCACAAAGCACAGGAGACCACAGAGGAGAGCCCTAGTGTACTCCACCACACGCTAGTATCACAGTCACCATGGGAAGGGAAGGGCGTGGGTCAAGGGGAGACACACCAGGGGAAGAGAACAAGGAAGGTAGTAACTGGCCTACCACTCTGCGAAGTTGCCCGTAGGCCAGGCTCAGCTTACCGTGTCAACCCTCTCCAACCCAGACCACCACACACACACACACATTCTCATACAGGCACCCCAGATCCACTAGTACCCACAAACACCTACGACCATTCACACCTTCACACCCTGGCACACTACACGCACCCACACACACACTATCACCCAAGCACTGTGCCGTCCTTTTACAGTCACTTCAGGAGTCCAAGGGCCCATCTCTCAGGAAATCCTGATTACCGGCAGCTTGATGAGCTGCCAACTGCTCTTTTATGGCCGGAGCCCCGCCCCTCTGCGTGCGCCTGCCATCGCAGGCGTTCTGAGCATCTGGGTTGCCCCAGAAACCTGCTGCCGCTTGGATGCTGCCCTGTTGGCATTCCTGCGGGAGCGTCAACTAGAGGAACTGCGTTAGCCATGCCCGCGGCCTCATGTCAGACCAGCCCATCTGTTCCGGGGAGGGAGAGGCTCCTTGCCGTACCCTTGGGCCCCGAAGCCAGCAAGCCACGCAGTGCCCATGGATTCTGACAATTAAGTAGCCTGAAGATCATGCTTTGTTTATACTATTATTTATATAGTGATTTCAGTGTTCAGAATGCTTTACAATCCTTATCTAGTCCACCTTCACAACAACCCTGTGAGATAAATCATTATTATCTCCATTTTATAGATAGGGAGCTGAGGCTGATAGTGGCTTGATCAAACCAGCCAATGAGTTAATGGCTAAAATTAGATTCAAATCCTGGACTCCCTGGTCAAAGTCTAGTACCATATTCATGGGTGTTAACCGACATCACTCTGGCCCAGTTTGGCCCACTTTGGCCCAACTGGGCCAGCATGACAAGAAAATAAGAACACAAGTAGTGCTATACTAAGTCAGACCAATGGTCCATCAAGCCCAGCATCCCGTCCTCTGACAGTGGCCAATTTCGATCCCATGGGAGAAGAACCAACCGTCACAATGGGCAATCCATTCCCCGTTTTTCACTCCCAGCTCCCAACAGTAAGAAATTAATCCCGTAAGCTACTTAGTTAATAGCCATTAATGGACCTTCTCTCTAAGAACTTATCCAGTCCTTTTTTAAACCCAGCCATACTACTGGTCTTGATAATGTCCCCTGGCAACAAATTCCATAAGTTAATTATGCATTGAGTGAAAAAGTACTTCCTTTTATTTGTTTTAAATCTGTCAGCAGCTAGTTTCATGGAGTGTCCCCTAGTTCTAGTACTATTTGAGAGGGTGAATAACTGTTTCCTATCTACTCATTCCACACCACTCAAGATTTTATAAACCTCTATCATGTCCCCTCTCAGTCTTCTCTTCTCTAAGCTGAAGAGACCCAATTTGTCAAGCCTCTCTTTGTACGGAAGTCGTTCCATACCCTTTATCATTCTCGTTGCCCTTCCCTGTACCCTTTCTAGTGCAGATATGTCTTTTTTGAGATGGAGTGACCAGAACTGCACACAATATTCCAGGTGAGNTGGGGGTGGATTTGTTTGCCAGTGGTTTTTTACCTCTTTTATTGTTGTTTTCTAATGTTTTAATAATCCCCTTTTGTATATTGTGCATTTTAAAACTTATTTTAAATGTTTTGTGAGCCATTCCGAGCTGCTGTAAGGCTGGAGGGAGCAGGATGCAAATTGCTAAATAAATAAATAAATAAGAAGGACTCGGAGCAGCTTTCATAATAAGATATGCAGGGCCCAAGCTGGTTAGGGCTTTAAAAGTAAAAACCAGCACCTTGAATTGTGCCCAGAAAGCTATAGGAACTCGGTGCACACCATAAAGCACAGGTGTAATGTGCTCATGGTGACCCACCCCTGAAAGGAGCTGAGCCACCACATTCTGTACCAGCTACAACTTCCAAACAGTCACCAAGGGCAGCTTGATGTAGAGTGCACTGCAGTAATCAGAGGCAATGAAAGCATGATGGTGGCCAAATCTGAATTAGAAAGAAATGACTGCAGCCTCCTCACCAGATGGAGTTGGTGAAAAGCGCTTCTGGCCACTCCTGCAACCTGACAATCCAGGCACAGCAAAGAGTCCGGAAGCACTGCATGGCTGTGAACCTGAATAACTAGAGGTGGCCGGATGCCTTCAATGACAGGGGTCCCAATCCTCTCCAAGTCACAGGGTTGGCCAAACATCATCACTTCAGTCTTGTCTGCATTTAGTTTCAATTGACTCACCCTCCTCTAGTCCCCCAAAGCAGCCAGGCATTGGGTAAGCACCAAGACTGCAGGACCTGGATTGAATGAAAAAGAGAGGTACAGATGTGCGTCATCACCATACTGGTGGCATTTCACTCCAAACCTCTGAATGATCTTGCCCAGTGGCCACAGATACACATTGAACAATAGTTCAATGGAACTTGGCCAAGGTATAAAATGGAGACAGCACTTATGGCCTTAGTTGATGATCTACACCTGGAGATTGAAAAGGGAACTGTGCCCTGTTGATCTTGTTAGATCTTTCATTGGCCTTTGATACAGTTGATCATGAGTTGTTGAAATAACTGTATAACTTGGCAGGGATGTGCGCCACAGCTTTTGATGAGAGCAACAGCTCTTGATGCATGCTTGGGGAAGTCCCAGTAGGTCCTGAGACAGGATGGAACAACCCACATGAGAGGTCCCAAGGGGAGGACAAGTAATCTGCACTGGCTGCCAATAGCTGGTTTTAATCTATAAAGCCATAAACGGCCTGGGGCCCAGGTATCTGAAAGACCGCCTCTTCCCCTATGTCCTGTCATGGCCTCTGAGATCGGCCGGGGGTGCCCTCTTGCAAGTGCCAACTACCCATGAAGTTACTGCAATGAGGACACGCAGGAGGGCTTGGTGATGGGCCCGAGTTACAGCCCGGGCTACGAACTGCCACGGCCTGTGGAAACCCTGGGTCCAGTCCATGGAAACATCTGGTGGGCCTGTTCAGACACGATGGCACTGTGGGTGGCCACGCGAATCATAGCGTAGCCACCCATGGTACCGTCACATCTGAAAATACCCCCCCACCCCCACCCTCTCCACCCATGGACTGTGATTCTGTGCTGTGCATATTTGAGAAACCATATTTTCCAGATTAAGGTGTTTAGGAAGGATCCATTTTATGATCCTAGCCAGTAGCCAGTATATAAGAATATCCCTTTGTTACTAACAGATCCAGAATATCCACCCATAGGGGAAGTCAGAGATAGAAGACCTGGAATATTTCCCTTACTTATCAACACCTCATTACCCGAGTGAGACCAACAAACTGCAGGGAGTTTAAAGACAAGAAACAAAAATGGTCAGGGAAGGAATGTAGGTTTCAAGGGGAATGAATAAAGTATCAGCATGTGTTTAATTTGGCTAACCTAAAAATTCAGTGTGATTTAATTAAAAAAACACTTACTCTGGAGTAGTGGAATCAACGGGACTACTCCAGAGTAAATGACTTGTGAATTGTAGCCTTTGGATGCAATCCAAGTGGCGGTGTACGCTGCCTGCTGGTGCAATGCCCAGCCAGGCGGTGAATGCACATGTGCCCCACTCAGCGCAACGTCATGACCCTGCTGATATGACCCCCCCTCCCCCCAGCGCACACGCCCTGCAGTCTGCGGTATGGAGCAGGCACGGTTCCTGCTCCATCCCCCGGGCTGTGGGGTGTGTGGGATCGGGAGGTCATATAGGCAGGGGCATGCCGTTCCACTGAGTGGCTTGCTGCGTGCAGGTCACACATGCGCACATATGTGCTGGCATAAGTGAACTGCTCCTGGCGGTGGCGCACATTGCATGGGGGTGTTGGACTGCTCCCTTTGCCTACAAATGTTTGAAGCATGCAAATGAATACTAAGGAGGGCAAACTAATTTGTAGCAATTGGATTAGGAAAAGGAAAATTTATGATAAATTTCACAACCCCACCCCCCCCAGCTTGAGCTGAAAACACTGCACAGGAATGGAGGAAGGGAAATTTCAGCAAAGAACACCAAGGCAAGCTCTTACACTTTTATATTTTCCACAGTGTCCACAGAACAGACAGAATCCTACCTCCTAATGTCTCATTTGTAGGATACGTACAGATGGCACTTTCTCATGCCTTTGGAGGACAGAGCTTTTCCATTTTGATTATGTTGTCATTAGCAAGAGCTCTCCTCAATAATTAAGAAGTTGGTTCCTGGCATGTGTGAGTGAATAGGGGAAAGGCGATCTTATTTCCTTTGTTCCCAGAGGGGTATAACTAAGTTCAATGCCATCACCAAAAAAACAAAAATGACATACACACACACAAAAAATGTAGAAGAATCCAATCACCAACTAAGCTAACTGGAAATGGTTTATTTGTTCACTGAAAAGCAGCTGATTTTCATCAGCAGGGACCATAAGACTTGCCAGTACATTTTCTGGCGAGAAAAGTAAATGCCAAGAGGGCTGTCCCCTGTAATAAATCCTAAATATTTCCTAGGTAAGTAACTTTGAATTCATATTGCTTTTAGGAAGAAATCTCTCTGTGTAGCATTCCAGGCAAGTTTTTGTCTCGTCCCCAGATAATTTTTCCAAACTGAGAAGCAAAGTCAAATATTACAAGCCCTGCAGCGTGGCATGGGGTGGAGGGGGTGTTGGCAGGGATGAGTGTAGCGAGAATGCTGTTCCTTGGAAATGGGGCCTGTTTTAGGAACATAGAATTTCAAACTAAAGGAATGAAACCTTGATCCAGACAGGGACACAGCCAAGGTCTCCAAGATTAGACTACAAAACAATCTGGATAACTAGAGACCTGGGCTGAAAGAAACAAAATGAGATTTAACAAAGACAAATGCAACGTATTGTACATAGGAAGGAAAAACCGAAACGACCAATATAAAACGGAGGATTACTGGCTAGGTAGTAGTGCTTCAGAGAGGGATGTGTAAGATATGGTGGATAATATGGTAGAAAAGACAAAAGCCGTTTTGGGCTGCATTAGCAGCAGGTGCGTTGTATTGAAAATGTGAGAGGGGGTGGTGCCACTTTACTTGGCACTGACGAGACCTCACTGGGGATACTGTGTTCAGTTTGGGGCACCACACTTTAAGAAGGATGTAGACAAACTGGAGAAGATTCAGAGGAGAGCCATGAAGATGATTTATTTATTTAACCATTTTTCTACCCCGCCCCCCCTCCTTCTCACAGAGCAGCGTGGGGCGGCTTACAAGGTACATAAATAAAAACATAACATAATAAAAATAACACACATAAAATATCATTAAAAACATTGAAATGCTAAAAATAAACTAAAAGGGCAGAACCCCTCCCCCCCTCAACCCTATATTATAAAAATTATATAGGGGCTTGACGACAAGCCATATAAAGGAAAGGCCAAAAGAATTAGGATTCTTTGAAAATAAAAATATGAGTCTGAGAAGTAAAATGTCTGTCCCATATGAACAGGTTCAGAATTGTAGGCCGTTGCGTGGACATGGTCCTATAAAAATGTTCAGACTTCTATCGCAAAATTTCCGAAAGCACTTAAGTGACTAACAGGGGCATAGCCACAGGTGGGGCTAGTGGGGCCAGGGCTTGAATTATAAGGAAGAAGGTATGGGGGTCCTCAATGAAATCATCCCCCCTCCGCCCCGTAGCCTTCTAAAGCCAGTGTCCAATTACATTGTACTTTAGAAAATCTCCTCATAGGAGACTTCCTGCCACCAAAAGTCAATGGGTGCTTTTAGATGGACGGCAGCTCCTCTTCTACCTGCACCAGCTCCCTTCACCCCCAGGCTGGCCGGTCCATTTAAAAGCGCCTCACCAGATATGGATGCAGAGCAGGCTGTGTCTGCTCTGGGGCAGCCCGGCTTGTGGCACTCTGGAACATCCCGGAGCACTGCCTGTGCAGTGGGCTGGCCTAACCTGGGGCACTGGCCCGAAGCAGAGCTGCTCTTCATCTGCTCAGCAGACCCACGCTGCAGCTCCACTTTCGGTTGGGGCAACACTGTAGAGTTGTGGGTGCCAGCCTAGAGCTTTGGGTGATCAGCTCACATCTCTATGGTGCAGGGGGGCGGGAGCACCGTGTGGGTGGACTGTGGGACGAGGAAACCATCAGGTCCATCTAAAATGGACCCCGGCAGGGGTGCAAGTGGGTGGATTCGGGGGTGCACCCCCGGAGCATCTCTGGGGGCAGGCAGCCCCTGCATCCAACTGTTTACGCCCGATGCCTCGTATTCCATACACGGTAAACTTTTTGGAGTAAGGAAAGTATAAACCTGCTTTTGGATTGTAAAGTGCCATAAAGAATAATATATTTATTATTTACAGTGCATTTAGGCATCAAATCAAAGTAATGCCTGGATAATCATGGCTTATGTCCACAATTTTACGCACTTTAACTTTCATTTCTTAGGACAAGATTTCTCATGCATGTCTTAGCTACGGAAATGATGCATTTATTGATACTCTCTGTTCTGCTGCTCTCTTTCACATTATGGCTAGTTCCAACCTTGTACACAAGGGAAAGAACAGGTCTCTGTCCCCATTGCCCTGCTCAGCACAGAGTTGCAAACATCATGGCCCAAGGGAAAGAGATAATTCATTCTTTATATTGGCAGGCTGGAGCTTGTACAGAGACAGACTGTGTAAAAATATACATGGAATGATGGGAATTCCTAACATTTTTTTCACTGGACTGAAAGCTAAACGTCTGAGTGGATGGCAATAAAGTATTCTATTCACCACGACTTCCATATGTACATTAGCTCTTGTTTTGAAAATACCCCAGTTATTGTGCTTTGAAGCCTTCCTTTTTTAGGCTACCTCTCTAACAACCCTAGTCAGACTGGTTAATTGCTACCTTCACTAAGGACATTTTAAGAAGGAAGTTTTACTCAAAGCACAGATAGTAGAGTATTCGTTTTTGTAAGAGCTTCCATAATAACACAGATGTCTCCTCTCCCTGTAACTCCTTAGCTTTCCTAAAATCTGCTTCACAAATTGCCTTTGAGAAACTCTAAACTTCAAACAGCTTCTCCTCCTCAGAGTTACACTTATCTCCTGAGCCTGGATTAGAAAAGGATGAGAATGGCCAAAAACAAACTGTTCTCAAACCATCTCTGTAGAATCTTTCAAACCTAGTGATATGTTGCAAAAAACTGAGGTGGAGAGAAGGGCCAAGGCATAGTATTTCCACTTACTATGTCCCCTTCTACCACATAACCCGAGCCTCTCTGTCTTTAAATGTGTTTATTACAACCATTCTTTTGTGTGAAGACAAGTACCTTTGAGAGGTAGTAAAAGACAATTGCCACCATTTTACAGATAGGGAGGAAAGGCACAGAGAAAGGAAAGATTTGCTGGAGGTCACATGAAGTGTGTGGGTCGAGCACTACTGGACCATCCTTTCTCTTCTAAAGAGGACAGAAGAGGGCAGAATGCCATAGACATGCAACTACAATATCATTCATTTAAAGGAGCATAAATATACATTCACCTAGTGCTGTGCCTCAGGTGTTACTGAGTATGCAGTCTTGATAGGGTTTATTTATTTACTTTATTTTATTTAATAAATTTATACCCTGCCCCTCCTGAAAAGCAGCCCAGGGTGGCTTCCAACAATTAAAATACAATAAAAACAATTTAAAACATTTCATAAAAACATTCAAATGTTAAAACAGGGCTAAAATATCATAAATATCACAAATAATATATCAGAAATCAGGTGGGGGAGCTAAAAACCTCTCACCCTCCCCCCACCCTCCCCAAAGGCCTGAGCAAACAGCCAGGTTTTACAGCTTCGCCGGAATGTCAACAGGCTAGGGACCAGGCGAGTTTCCTCCAGAAGGGAGTTCCAAAGGCGCGGCCCAGCCACCGAGAATGCCCTCTCCATTGTGGTCCCCCGCTTAACAAGGGGGACCTCCAAGAAGGCACCCCCGGCAGACCGAAGGAGCCACTCTGGGGCGCGGAGGGCGAGGCGGTCCCTGAGGTATGAGGGGCCCAGACTGTGTAGGGCTTTATAGATCAACACCAAAACCTTGAACCTGGCTCGGCATGCTATCGACAACCAGTGCAGAACTCGTAGCACAGGTGTTATGTGCTCCCGACGGCCCGTCCCCGTAAGGAGATGAGTCGCCGCATTCTGCACTAGCTGCAGCCTCCGGACCAGGAACAAGGGAAGCCCCACGTAGAGCGCGTTACAGTAGTCTAGCCT
>QEPC01000801.1:1689539-1707166 GCA_003113815.1 Sphenodon punctatus | reverse complement strand
CAATGCTGGACTAGCTCATCCACAGAGTGGCCGTCCAAGTCCAAGGTTAACTCCCTCAGGACCTCTTGGAACCGCTGGGGTTCCATCAGTCTCCGAGGCCGGATCATCCTAACTGGTCCCTTCCCCTTCTGGAGGGGGTGCACTAGAAGACCGGCCTGAAGGAGATAATGGTCCATCCATGACAAGGGCACTGCTGTAACCTCCCCCACAACTGGACCCCCCCGCCTCAAGGCCAGAACCGAAGATCAGGTCGAGGGTATGTCCCCCCATGTGGGTTGGGCAGATAACCTCCTGGGGCAAGTCCATGGTTGCCATGGCGGCCATGAATTCTCACTACGCCCCAACAAGGTTGGCATCGGCGTGGATGTTGAAGTCCCCCAGAACCAAAGTCCTGGAGGAGCCCAACGCCACCTCCGAGGCCAGCTCTGCTAGAGCGGTAAGGGATGCGCTGGGCAGGAAGGGGCCTGGTACACCAGCAGCACCCCTAGATTGCCCCCAGCCAAATCGAACACCACATGAAGGACCTCAATACCCGTAATCTCCCGAACTGGATACCTCCTAACAGGCCAATCCTCCCTAAAAATAATAGCTACACCACCTCCCCGGCCGCTTTGACCCCGACACTCCCATTTTGGCCTATGGGAGTGGCCTATGGGAGTGTCAGGGTAAAAAAACAGCTAGAGGTGGCAAGCCTAGGGGCCATTGTACATGAGACGTGCCCCCCTCACCCACGTGGGTGACTGGGTGGGCGAGGGGGAGACATTCGTATGATTGCTGGTGGGGATGGGTGGGGGTTCATGTGCACTCCCATGCTCCACCCATTGCCCATGCATGGAGGCATTGAAAATGGAGGTGCCTCCACACGTGGAGATGGGTGGAGGTGGGTGGGCATCTATGTGACTGGCCGCTCACATGTCGCACACCTGCCACCACCTCCACCCATCCCCCCCCGGACCGCGGGTACTCCGGCGGCCCATTTGAAAAGGGCCTAAGACTTGACCATATGCATGACATATTTGGCAACCTTAATTTGAGTTGTAGGGTAAGTCTGGCCACAGGGCCAGCTTTAGTCCCTTTGGGGCCCTATGGCAGACGTGTTAGGTGGAGGAAAGTGGCAGGGACACACTGACTGTTTTCACACAATTGTTATACCAGTAGTAACCCCTCTAAATCAGGATTGTGTGTGATCATCTGAACTGCTATGCTAGATTAATTTACTTTTGCTTCCTGGTTTTATTCCAGATTAGTTCAACCTGTTTTTCAAGGATTTATTTACTCCAGAATTAAAAAAAGTGATTGTGCATTTATTCCAGACTAGAGTCCCCCTACCATAGAGATCTGAAGATAGAGTTTGTCTATCCAACATCTCTATGGTATTCTTGGGTGGCAAAATGACATGTGTAGGGATTTATAACAGGGAAGGCTGTAACAAAATGCTATCCATGCTGCTTTCTAATCCACTCTGATCCTGCAGTGGAGGGAATCAATCATGCCCACGCAAGACATAGGAACAGAAAGGATGTTGGGAGGAGAGAGGCTCACAGTTCCCCACACAGCATCTGGAAATCAGAGTAGAAGAAGGTGCTGAATTTCGACCACACTCTATCTGGCTGTTTGTCTCAGCTCCTTACACAAATATAATCCACTCTGGAAATTTATATCCCAGTCAATTAATGAAAAGAATGATGCACTAGCAGAGGCATTCTTCTCTTGGTCGGAGTTTCCCAAGGTGCTATAATTAAACTGTGCTGCTCCATGGGACTGATGCAATCCTCCTTGTGACTCTTATATAGGAATAAGGCCGCTTTTAGAGCATATTCCCACATTCAGCAGACCAGCGCTTTTTTCTTTTCCCCGCATATTACCTTGATGTGTGAAAGACTCTATGCACTTCTTTAACTGTGCTTGTGTTCGTTTTTTAAGCGCATTGGCAAGCGACCAAAGCCTACCTTTACAAGAGCGGGTTTGAAATGACCCGCATAAATCCTCTTGTTGGAATGTCGGGGCTAGTCAGTGTCATGTCAGTTACACAGTCCCCCGCTCCCCGTCTCTTGGTTCCGCCCCTCTCCCCTCTCCGGGAGCTGAGAGCTGGGGAAGCGGGGTGCTGTGTTACTGACATGACACTGACCCGCTTCCCCGGCTCTCGGCTCCACTCCTGCTCTGCTGCTGCTCCTCCCCCCCCCGAGTACATTAAAATGCTGCTTTTCCTTAAAGCAGTCAATTTCAAAATGCGCTTAAATAAACCCAGT
Source organism: Sphenodon punctatus (assembly GCA_003113815.1). Lineage (NCBI taxonomy): Eukaryota > Metazoa > Chordata > Lepidosauria > Sphenodontia > Sphenodontidae > Sphenodon > Sphenodon punctatus. Next base: position 1,704,917 of record QEPC01000801.1, on the reverse strand, counting down.
GTGAATAGTGCATGGGTTTATTTAAGCGCATTTTGAAATTGACTGCATTTAGGAAAAGCAGCATTTTAATGTATATGTGAATTCGTTCTTAGACGAATGGGCCAATCTAGCAGATTGAAAAATCCACTTTTAGAAAAGTGTGTGTGTGTGTGTGTGTGTGTGTGTACGTTTACACGCACTGGAAGTCACTGGCTACCATTGGAAACAACGGCGCCCAGTGACTCGCGCATTATTTTTAAAACCGGGTTTGTCAAACCCCAATATTGAGGTGTGACAAATGTGGTTTTAAAAATAATGTGAGATTTGCCGGGCGCTGCTGTTTCCAATGGTGGCCGGCGACTTCCGGTGCGTGTAAACACTCCCTGTGCGACTTTTCTAAAAGCGGATTTTTCAATCCGGTAGATTGGCCAACTCATCTAAAAGCAGCCTAAGTGCTTACACTGCCAATCTGGATTAGTGCTTATTCCGGAATATTAATGATCATGTAAAAAGTTATTTCTGATTGACAACTCTTTAATGACAAATCCGGAATTACAGCTACTTTGGAATAATTGTACGTGTGTAATAACAGTCACAGGACCAAATCATGGCATCCCTCCCCCACGTGAACCCCCACTCGATATGGCTACTGACATCCTTGGAGGGACCTGTTGCTTACCCCCCACTCCTCCCCTATACCAGAGTGAAATTAGCCCTAGTGTAGGTATTTGGGTTATTTCTCAACACTTGAGTCAAAACAGATCAACTAAATTGAATTGCAAACTTAATTGAATTAAGCTTGAAGTCATGCTCATTTTAAAGGGTTCTAAACTGACCCATTTTTGGGTTCATTTTTAAAAAGTCTTTTGTTAGTTTTTCATCAGACTTCTTACCAAACTTTCCAGAAAACAGTGTCGCACTGTGGGTTGAGACCCCAAGTGGGGTTGTGCCATCTGCAGACAGGATCATGATTACAGTTGATATTTTAAGTACTTTGCATGTCTGGGGTGGTGGTCCTGAGATTACATTTAAGACTCAAGGGGGAATCATGCAGGCAATATTTTGGGAATCGCTGCTCTAGAAGCATAGAAGAGGTTAGAATGCTGAAGAAATGACGGGTATTTTCCTGGTTGTGATGTGATTGTGCAGGACTTGTAACAGCACCTGCCATTCAAAGTCCCATGGCGGACCTTGCCATGGGGCAGGATAGATGGGGCCCTGGCCTACGAGCGGGAGCTCGGTACCACATTTTGGGTAGCCTTACCCCACTTTGGGTAAGGCTACTTGCACTGCATTTTTCAGAGGACACAGGGTGTAGCAACCAGCTGCCTGCCCCGCCCCAAGGTGGGGTGAAGACCTGGCAGCCACCAGGCATCGAGCTACTGCATCGCATGGCAATGGTGCCCCAAATGGGGTAAGGCTGCCCAAATTGTGGTACCATCTCATGTGGCTGTAGCCCATGTATTGTTTATGTACAGTAGAAGAGAGGTTATACACGGCTGTGTCCGTATATTTCCAGACCCGACCTGGCCACCCTCATCCATGCCTTCATCACCTCGAGGCTGGACTACTGTAACCTGCTTTACGTGGGGCTTCCCTTGTCGTTGATTTGGAGGCTGCAGCTGGTGCAGAACGCGGTGGCTCATCTCCTGACAGGGGCGAGTCGACGAAAGCATATGATTCCTGTGCTCTGTGCGCTGCATGGGTTGCCTATAGCATACAGAGCCAGATGCAAGGTGTTGCTGTTGGCCTATAAAGTCCTACATCGTCTTGGCCCTTTGTATCTCAGGGACCGCCTCACCCTCCGCGCCCCAGAGCGGTCCCTTCAGTCCACTGTGGGCACCTTCTTGGAGGTCCCCCGTGTAAAGCGGGGGGCCACAATGGAGAGGGCGTTCTCAGTGGCCGGGCCGCAATTATGGAACTCCCTCCAGGAGGAAGCCCATCTGGCCCCAAGTCTATTGACCTTCCGCCGGGCCTGTAAGACTTGGCTGTTCGCCCAGGCCTTCAGAGGCGGGGAGGGGGTGGGATAAAAGTTTGGGGGGCTTGTTTTTAGGTGATTTTAGATGTGAAATTCTGTGTTGATTTTAAATTATTGTTGCTTTGTTGTAAGCCGCCCCGGGATGCCATGGACATGAGGGGGCGACTAAGAAATGCAAACAAATTATACATTGAGTTGAGCCAGGGATCTACTCTGTTTTGAAGCCTTGATGGGATGCTCTTTCCTTGAAAGAGGTAAGGAATTTCTGTGTTTTCTTGGGAGAAAAGCTGATTTTTGTGAAGTGGGCACCTCACTGTGAATAAAGGAAGTTGGGTAACCAAATGGCTTGTGGTATTCTTCTGAAAGAATGGTTTTATCCATTTTGAAGCTTGGTGAAGCTGTGAATGCATCTATTTTTGAGACACAAAAAATGTAAATATAAACAGCTCAGCCTTGAACAAGCTCTAGCAAGGACAAATATGCTGACTTGAACAGAAAAAAAAAAAAAGGCTTAGAAGAAACCAAGTCAGCTATCCAGAAAACTCAGTAAATAAAATAAGCTCTCCCATTAGTGCCTTCTTTTGTACCTTTGTGACTAGGTCCCTGACCATATTGTCTTCTGATCATCCCTGGAAATATATATATATGACAAATTGGAGAACATTGAATCTCCTGGGACCTAATCAAATGTAAATCAAGTCATCCCTTACTTAGTGTGGGATAAAGATGCCAGCTGGTGTGTAGCCGTTCTACACCATCTACTGTTTCTCCTTTGAGAGAAATTGTGAGTTACTTTAATGTAGCTAGAGAGAGAGTGAGTGCGATTGCTGCATTGGCCCCAAAAGTAACACATGGGGACAAACTCAGATGATATCTTTTGTTGGATTAACAACCGTTGGTGAGGGCGTGCAAGCTTTTGGGCCACATCAGGCCCTTCCTCAGGCAAGTATGATATAACCTGCTAGAATTGTATGATTTTAACATTCTACAACTATTTCTTAGGGTTACTATTACTGAGGTTCTAGAACATATTGGCAGGATGACCATGGAGCAAGGGGACTCGGTCACCCAGGCTCTGGACTCTAGGGGTATCTCTCTGAAAGTGGCCTAGGAAATTTTCAGAATGGACAAGGGAAAGAGTGGGGCCAATACTCTGAAAAATCTCTTAGTATTCAGGTGGCCTGTAAATGGCCCTGCCAAGAAAAGAGCTCTAAGAGTGGGCAGGGTGGAGTGCTGCTCCTGCTGCCCCTTAAAACTTCCTTCCTGGCAGGGTTGCTGCCACGCCGGGGGACCTCAGAGCCCAGTCGACACCACAATCTTTGCAAGGCTGGCAGGAAACTTTGGGAGGGCTATTATGTAGGAAGGTCTTCCACTTGACCTTAAAAAGGCCCGTAAGGGGGACATAAGGGGCGCCCTCCTTGGGGTTCTCCGGGTTTCCTGGGTGTCTACTATGAGGGTGGGGGGGCGTTCTCCGTGGCTGCGCCATGGCTGTGGAACTCCCTCCCGTTGGAGATCCGCTTGGCTGCCGACCTCCCCTCTTTCTGCAGACAATGTAAGACTTGGTTGTTCTGCCAGGTCTTTCCCGAGGGAGATGGGGTGGGTGGGCTGGGTTAGGGTAGGGAGGGATGGGATTTTACATTGTTTTAACTGAAATTAGTATGATTATTTTAATGTTTTAATGTTTGAAATGTTTTAATATATTGTGAGCTGCCCCAAGATGCCTGAGGCAGGAGGGGGCAGCATATAAATGGTATATATAAATAAATAAATAAATATGGTCCTGCCACAGGCTTACTATGCCATTGCATGTAGGGTGTAATCCATTTAATGAATACTGGTTCTTATTGCAGAAACCTCTGGGATTTAGCTCCCCTCTTGCAATTGGCTCTGTGTGGGCAGACCCTTGTGCCTAGAGAGAGTGCCATTGACTTTGATAAGGTTCAACATTGGCACAGAATCCACTTATACAGATGTTTTGCAGAATAAGAAAAGCTATGTTTCCACCATAAGATTCTGCCGATTGGTTTAAAGCTGCATGGAAGAGTTACAATTATTAAATCATGTAGGGTTTTTACAAAAGTTCCAAGATATTTTACAAAAGTTCCAAGAACTTTTGGAATGCTTCTTTTGGAATATTTGGAATGCTTCTTTTGTAGGTTTTTCACCCTAATTTCATATCAGCTAACCTTGTAAAAGAAGCATAAATGATAAATCTATGCGGCAGAATGTCTTTTTCTTTATTGCATAAAACTACAAATAAACACACAAAAAACACAATGTCCCAGAATAGCTCTTGTATAATAAAAATTTTCCAAGGGGTTTTTCTTGCAGATTGTACAAAAAGATGTTTTCAGGATGCAAGCATAACATTTTTGAGAGGAAACCTAGCATTTAACAAGAGCAGACCAACAGACGCATGCGTGTATGTGTGCGTCTGTATATGTGACCTCCAGAATGTTGTGCTAGCTTCAGGCGGTTTTGAATCACCACAATAATCCTAACAGAAATGAAGAAAGTCTTTTCCTTAACATGCTAAACTGAAACACAAGTCTTTCCAGCACTTCCAGATTCTCATTGCAGCCTAGGTTATAGTAGGCATCTCTCTTCTTAGAGGGATTGTATCCCAAATCAAGCCTTCCAGTTTTCACTGTGACCCTCTGTTGCTCACCATGAGAGAAAGCTGCTGTACCTCCTGTTTGTGCGATAACAATTGCTATGAAACCATTTCTGATTCAAAGTTCTAATCATGGACTGAGCTCTATATAGACAGGCCAGGCCCGCTAATTGGACAGGCCAATAGCATGACTGGATTTTAAAAAGCACTGGGTAAGTTCTTAGAGGATAGGGTCATGGACAGCTTAGTCAAGTTGGTCAGGGGATGTAACCCCTGATTCTCAAAGGCTGAGTGAATAGCAGGGAACGGGTCACTTCATTGTGACTTGGGATAGATGAACTATTAGTCTTACTTAGTGTGGAATGTCTTACATTCTTAGGATGGCCACCAGGGCAACATCTTGAGGAGTTGGTAGTCTTGGAAAGCTTCTGTCCTGCACCCAAAACCTCTACTGGATTACACTAATATAAATTCCAGAAAGGGGTTTCTTTGCTGGTGGGTTGTGTTCCCTGCTGATCAATCGTAAAAGGAAACCCAGTGATTGGGTTTAAGACCTGATATTTACAAGACAACCAAGATAAATATTTCCTACTTAATCTAGTGTCAAACGCTGGAAAATAGGACTGTGCATTTGGGTTTCAATCAGGGAAAAATAAACCAGAAAAAGCTCCTTTTGGCTTCCATATTCAAACACGAATCCTAGGTCTGTGGGTGATTTCAGATGACACGGGGCGGCATTCGCCCCTTCCCGGAATCACCCTTCTGATTCCCCGCCGGAATCAGCCCATCACGTCCAACAGACATGCCGGCTGATCCCGACGGGGAATGGGGGAGGGGTCACGCGGCGCAACGTGTGGATGCACGGCCCCACCCCCCCACACTCCCCCACCGCCCTCTGGGGAGACGGGTGGGCGCCATGGCCAATGCGGCCGCAGCGCCCACCTGAATTGACCACGGACCGGAATCCCGGGGATTCCGGGCCGTGGTTGCCGTCCAGATGAGACGGGCCCCTTCATTGTGGCGGGAAATCACGTTCACTATGTGATCAACGCCGGCCCTTCCGGTCCCGCCGATCATGTGGTGAATGTGATTCCCCGCCTTGATTGACCGTGGCTAACATCTGGGGGGGAACTTCCAGTTCCCCAACAGACGTTACGAGGCCATTCCCCACCACAGGGTATTGACTGTGGTTGAGTGTGGTCTCGTAACATCTGAAAATACCCTGTGTATCTGGGTTTCTAGTGAATCCAACATTTCCCCAAAAAACATAATATCCAAGGTCTTAAACTGGATCCCCAAAACTGCAGCATATACCCATCTTGGAACTGGGTTCCCCTCTGACTCTCAGCTTACACATCTGCCTGGGGAGCCTGTAGTGAGGCTTCCCCACCTGCAGGGGCTGCTGCTGTCTCACAACTGCAGTCTCCAGCACTGCAGCCAGGTCCAGCTCAGCTCAGCCGAGCCCAACCAGAAATGGTGAATCCTTGGAAGCCTCATTTCACACCTCTGCAAGCTAGAAACACCTCCCACAAGTCACTAATCTCCTTGAACCAGCCCTCAACCCCATTCAGGAATTCCACTTTCCACAAGCCAATGACTCCCCTCTGAGCCAGAAACCACATCCCCTCCACCAAGCCAGCAACCTCCCCTGAGCCTAGTCTCATCCCCCCCGCCCCAAGCTAGTGGCCACCAGCCAATCCCTCAGTGACTCCCCTAAGTCAGACCCATGTCCCATCCCCAAGTTAGCAACTCTTCGCATGAGCCAGCCCTATGTTCCATTCTTCCCTTTCCCAAGCCAACTGCATGCCTCACTCTCCCTCAAGCCAGCAATCCCCTTGTGCCAGAACCATGCCGTGGCTGATGGGTGCCTTTGAATACTTTTGCAGAAATCCTACCACAGCACGTACCCCTTTCTGGGGTTTTTTTCGACCCATTTAAGTCAATGAATAGATTGTTCACATGCCCTTAATGTTTGCATGCACAGTTACTAGGGTTACCACTTGAAGAGCTCCAAAATAAGGAACACTGTGAGCTCTTAAGAAATTGACCTATTATATTGTAGGAGTTTTATCTCCACCCGGGTATCATGTTTGGGGTTTCCATGTGTCAGACACCTGGGATTTATGAGCAAATCATACTACACTGCCTGTTCCCGTTTTCCCTTCAGACTAGAGGTCTTTATTTTCCATTCCTTAGTTGTCTTTAACCTTATTATCTTATATCAGGACTCACAGGCCCTCTTATATCAGGACTGTCATGTCAGGTACTCACTTTCGGGCTCGTAGGTCCTCCAAATACTCTGGGCACACAAGTCCCCTCGGCTCACTAACCCTTCTATAATCTAGGTGTGCAGGCCCTACATTATTTTGGATAACATTGTCAGTGGGGAGGGGGAAAGGGGGAGCAGGCTCAGGGAAGGATTCCTGGAGGGTCGAATAACCCAGTGGTGGTGTGGGACACGGGTGCTTGAAGGTACTGCTCAACAACTGTGTAGGGGTGATAAATGTCCGTCACGATAGTGATTGGGCCTAAGGTCCTACACAAGGATCAGGGACCCTATCATCATAGGGCGCCGAGCAGAAACCTCTGTGACCCTGTCTCACCGTTCAACCACCCACACGTGTCAGTCAACCCACAAGGGAATAGGGTAGTGCAGAGGTTACTGTGTGGATGGGGGGGGGAGGGGGAAGGGGGCCCAGGTATTGTGGGGAAGGGAATACAATTCACACAGCCACGAGGGAGGTCCCAAGGGAAAGGGGCACACACGCAGCTCAAACACTCACCGTTCACTCACTGATACACTCCACGGAAACACAAGGATTCAATCACGCAGCAAACTCTCTCTTTGACTCCACACAGGCAGGCTGAAGGAGGGGCAAACAACAAAGGGATTCAGGCAGCAAGGAATGTCTCAGAGGGGATTCCACAACGCTCATGCAGGGGCCAGTCTCTGATCACCGGCGCCGCTAGCCTTGTGACGCCGGTGTTTATACTCTTGTCCCTGCCTCCTTTACACACCAGGAGGCGCTGTGAATGTCACAGCAGTGCTGAGCCGCTGTCGTCACTCCGCAGTTGCTGCGCTGGAGGTTCCAGGGGCGTGGCTTGCCGGGGAACCCGGGGAGATTCTACTGTGGTGTTGCTGTTGTCTGTGGGAGTTGCAGCGGTGGGATCCTCAGTGTTGGGTGTCGAGGCTGGCTGGGTGCTGCACCTCCGCCGTGAGTATCTGGGGGGGTCGTGTCGAAGAGCGGAGAAGCGGCAGCTTACAGTACCCCCTCTACAAGCCCCCCGGCCAAGGCTCCAGCGAGGGCCAGGTTTTTCAGGATGTTGATGATGGAAGAGCCAGACCAGTTGGGGGGCGGAAACATGCAAAACGGGCTCCCAGGACCGATCTTCGAGCCCATAGCCGGTCCAATCAATTAAGTAGTGAAGGCGGCCATAATGTATTTTAGAATCAAGAACTGCTTTTACTTCAAATTCTGACATATCGAGCCCTGTTGGCTCCGTAGCTGTGACAGGGGGTCCATCTTGATTCGGAGGTATAGCTTTGTTAAGGAGGGATACATGAAACGTAGGGTGAATCTTAATGCGCGGGGGCAATTTTACCTGGAAGGTAACTTCGTTGATTTGTCGTTCAGTTGGGTAGGGTCCAAAGAATTTATCATCGAGTTTTTTGGAGGGTCGTGTGGATGGATAGTGCTGTTTCGCTATCCACACATAGTCTCCTGGTTGTAATGAAGGTGCCGGCCGACAATGCTTATCTGCTTGTGTCTTGTAACGCTGTCGGGATTGCGAGAGAGTAGTTTTAGCTATAGCCTGGGCTCGTTGGGTTTGTAGAAAGAGAGCACCCGCAGCGGGAACCTTAGTTGCGGGTGCGTCAATAATCCCTATTTGGGGGTGGAACCCATATGTTACAAAAAAAGGGGAGTTTCCCAGAGACGCATTTGGGGTATTGTTGTGCGCGAATTCTGCCAAGGGCAGCCAAGCATACCAGTCATCTTGGAGGTGATTAATGTAACAACGAAGATACTGCTCGAAATCTTGATTTACACGTTCCACCTGTCCATTGGCCTGTGGGTGGTAAGCTGTAGTGAGTTTTGTCTGGACTCGCAATGCCGTGAATAGAGCTTTCCCAAAACGTGAGGTGAATTGAGTCCCTCTATCACTTATTATCTCAAGTGGCCAACCATGTAGCTTTACGACATGTTGGAGAAATAAAAGCGCGGTTCGGTAAGCAGTAGGCAGTCCCTTGCATGCAATAAAGTGGGCCATTTTTGTAAAGGGGTCTACAACCACAAATACTGTAGTAGATCCTCTGGAAGGAGGGAGGTCAACAATAAAGTCTATCCCTACTCTCTGTCATGGCCCCTGTGGGGTTTCAGTCAGCTGGAGTAGTCCTGTTGGGTTTTGCCGAGGAGTTTTAGTGCGCACGCAAGTAGCGTAGTTGGTGACATACCGCTGAACATCTGTAGTAATTGTTGGCCAACAAAAGGTACATCAAATTAGTTGATATGTCCGATTCCAGCTTGGGTGACCGGTCACCGGGGCATCATGATGAGCCCATAATATCTGGGAGTAGCATGATGGAGGTGCTACTATAAGTCCATCTTTTTTCAGCAGGCCGGCCTCCTTGGTATAGGAGGGATCAGGAGGGGGTAACAATTCTTGATCTGTGGCCTGGGCCAGATGGTCATAGGAGATGGTGACAGCTGCAAACACCTTTCGGTCTAACAGGGGTCCTTGAGATTCTTTGCTCTCCCGGATCCCCTCATAATAACGAGAAAGCGCATCAGCAAGGACATTGAGTTTACCAGGCCTGTACTTAATGATGAAGGTGAACCTGGTGAAGAAAAGTGCCCACCGGGCATGTCGCCCATTGGTGATTTTGGCCGACTGTAAATATGTCAGGTTTTTGTGGTCCGTTACCACTGTGACTGGGTGGTGTGTGCCCTCAAGATAGTGTTGCCAGTTTTCGAAAGCTGATTTGATGGCGAGGAGCTCCCTGTCAAAGATGGTATAATTTTGTTCTGCTGTCATCAATTGATGGGAATAATAAGCACAGGGCAGCATCCGGTGCTGTAGGGGTTCTTCTTGGGAGAGTACTGCTCCTAACGCCTTATTAGAAGCATAGGCTTCGACCTGAAAAGGTTGTTGGAAGTCAGGATGTCTCAGCAATGGTGCTGTCATAAAGGCTCCCTTGAGAAAAGTAAAGCTATGCTGTTGCTCCGGACCCCAGACATAAGTTTGTCCCTTTTTTAAGAGGCATGTTAATGGTGTGGTGATCTCTGCGTAATTTGGGATATACTGTCGATAGTAGTTGGTACTACCAAGAAATCTCTACAATGGCTTAATGGCCTTAGGGGGACGACATTGTCGTACGGCATCAAGTTTGCGTGGATCCATCTGCACTCCCAGAGGGGTAATGATAAATCCTAAAAAGTCAATTGATGTCAGATGAAAGGCGCATTTTTCCAACTTGCAAAACAATTGATGCATTCGCAGATATTGCAGCACTTGGCGCACGTGTTCTACGTGCTGTTGTTGTGATGTTGAGAAAATAAGGATATCATCTAAGTATGCTATGACAAACACGTCCAATAAATCACGGAAAATATCATTTATAAAATTTTGAAAGGTCGCCGGAGCATTTACTAAGCCAAACGGCATAACTCGATACTCAAAATGTCCGTAACGTGTTCGGAAAGCCGTTTTCCACTCATCCCCCTCTCGGACCCGCACCAAGTTGTAGGCACCGCGCAGATCTAATTTTGTGAAGATGCGGGCACCTTGCAGTCGGTTCAACAATTCGGGGATTAACGGGAGGGGGTATCGGTTTTTTATAGTTATGGCATTGAGACCCCAGTAGTCTATGCATGGATGGAGTCCCCCATCCTTTTTAGGGACAAAGAAAATAGGAGCGCCTGCAGGAGAGGTTGAATGGTGAATGGTTTCATTTGCTAGGGCTCCGTCCAGATATTGTCGGAGGGTCTCCAGTTCTGGAGTGGAGAGGGCATATATCCATCCGAAGGGAGGTTCTGTTCCGGGTTGCAAATCAATAGGACAGTCATAACTCCTATGCGGAGGCAGGGTAGTAGCGGCTTGTTTGTTGAACACATCCTCGTATTCACGGTATTCTGATGGAATTTGCAATGCTGTTGGTCCTGCCACTAGAGCGAGAATCTCAGGGGAAGCTACCTTAGGAGCAGATCTGCAGCAAGTACGGGTACATAGTTCTGAAGTCCAGTGCAACTGATTGGTGTCCCAAGATATTTGTGGACTGTGTCGACACAACCAAGGCAAGCCCCAAACTACTTGAAATAGGGGGGTGCAAACTACATCAAGGGTGAGCTCTTCTTGGTGGTGCCCAATGCTGCATGGCAAAAGTTTTGTTTGGGAGGTAATAGGTCCCGAGATTAAAGGGGATCCATCAATGGTGTGGACCGGTTCTGGGGTTGGCTTGGGTTCAATGGGAATAGCATACTGCTGGATCAGGGTCCTGTCTACAAAATTGCTAGAGGCCCCCGAGTCCACAAAGGTCCACTTGATGATGGATTTAACGGGACTAATTTATAGGGTCACAGGAACCCGCAGATGGGAAGGAGACGCTATGCAAGTAGAGGGGATGAGCTTTAAGGTCGAGGAGTCCCCTGCCCACCTCGACCATTGGCGTTCCCCTCCCCCGTCGGGAGGAAGGCAACACAGGGCAAGCCTGGATAAAATGGTTAGGTTCCCCGCAATAATAATAGATGCATGAGTGTCATCGGCTCTCTCGTTCCTCTGGAGTGAGAGGACCTCTCACCGCTCCGAGTTGCATAGGCTCGGGGTCGGTACCTTTGTGAGTATCTCCACTGGGGTTCGAGTTGAGTTGGGGTCGAAAGAAATACGGAGCCCGTGACTCTTGTCATATTTCTCATTGCCGTTCTGCGAGTCTGTCTTCAATTTGAAGCGCAAGGGTGGAGAGTTCTTCCCACGTCTCAGGGAGGGCGGTGAAAGCCAGTTGGTCTTTTAATTCTTCATTAAGCCCCCTCCGAAATATGACTCGCAGCACATCATGGGACCAGCACAATTCCATTGCTAGATGTTGGAACTGAGTTATGTATTCGGCTACACTTCGTTTACCTTGTTTAATTGTCATTAGGTGTGTCTCGGCATCCCGTACATGATGGGGGTGGTCAAACAGAAAAGTAATTTCTTTGATGAACTCCGCATAATTGGAAAGAAGAAGGCTTTTCCCTTTTAACAGGGTGTTGGCCCAGTCCAAAGCAACCCCCCCCAGGTTGCCAATGATAAAGGCCACCTTTGTTGTATCTGTGCTGTATGTCCTCGGCTGGATAGTGAAGGTCAATTCGCACAGGGCCAAAACCCCCTGGAATTGATGACGATCACCTGAGAATTTTTCAACCCGTGGTCCTTTTGGTTCCCTTGGCACACAAGCTCCGGCTTCAAGAGGTTCCGCTGTGGACGGGGGCATCTGGACAGGTGGGGGCGGCACTGGCAAGGCGTGATCCACAGTATTATCCCGTATTGCTGATTCTAACTCAGCCTGTTTAGCCTTCACATCCCGCATCTCCATGGCCAAGGACTGAACTGCCCGAACTAGTTCTCCTAATTCCTGGGCCACATCCATGGCTCCGAGGTGTCCTTCTGTCCAAAGGGAGAAGGGGTGTGCCGGTGATACTGTCAGTGGGGAGGGGGGAAAGGGGCAGCAGGCTCGGGAAAGGATTCCTGGAGGGTCGAGTAACTCAGTGGTGACGTGGGACGCGGGTGCTTGAAGGTACTGCTCAACAACTGCGTAGGGGTGATAAATGCCCATCAAGATAGTGATTGGGCCTAAGATCCTATGCAAGGATCAGGGACCCTATCATCATAGGGCACTGAGCAGAAACCTCCGTGACCTTGTCTCACCGTTCAACCACCCACTCGTGTCAGTCAGCCCACAAGGGAATAGGGTAGTGCAGAGGTTACTGTGTGGATGGGGGGGGGGGGGGGAAGGGGGCCCAGGTGTTGTGGGGAAGGGAATACAATTCACACAGCCACGAGGGAGGTCCCAAGGGAAAGGGGCACACACGCAGCTCAAACACGCATTGTTCACTCGCTGATACACTCCACGGAAACACAAGGATTCAATCACGCAGCAAACTCTCTCTTTGACTCCACACAGGCAGGCTGAAGGAGGGGCAAACAACAAAGGGATTCAGGCAGCAAGGAATGTCTCAGAGGGGATTCCACAACGCTCATGCAGGGGCCAGTCTCTGATCACCGGCGCCGCTAGCCTTGTGACGCCGGTGTTTATACTCTTGTCCCTGCCTCCTTTACACACCAGGAGGCGCTGTGAATGTCACAGCAGTGCTGAGCCGCTGTCGTCACTCCGCAGTTGCTGCGCTGGAGGTTCCAGGGGCGTGGCTTGCCGGGGAACCCGGGGAGATTCTACTGCGGTGTTGCTGTTGTCTGCGGGAGTTGCGGCGGCGGGACCCTCAGTGTTGGGTGTCGAGGCTGGCTGGGTGCTGCACCTCCGCCGTGAGTATCTGGGGGGGGTCGTGTCGAGGAGTGGAGAAGCGACAGCTTACAAACATACAGTCCCAGTTATGCGGCAGCTTACAAACATAAGTCCTTGCCCTTTTCGGGCACCAAGTCTGGATCAATGTGGCCCCTGTAAATGTCTTCAAAATTAACATCAAAGTCCTAGATCCTTCTCAGAGCTCAGGCTCAGACTATCCTGAGTTATACAATCACAGCCCTTCTGTTCCTTATTTTCTTCTTTTCCATGTGTATTTCTGATTACTCCTTGCAGCAGCAAGAAGAGGTTTGCTGTTCATGTTCATCGTGTGGAAGTCAGCACATCTCAGATCAAAATCCAGACTCACAAGTAGTTCACTCTTGATCAGTTCTACAGAACACCTACTGCGGTTCTCATTCCACTTGTTTTGCATGTAGAAAAATAGGCATTCAGCATACCCAGTTGATGTCGGTATGCTCAGTCCAAATGAGAGCACAGACAGCATGTTTGGAAGGGTGTCAGTGGCTTGAAATATGGTCCTCCACTTAAGAGGAGTGTTCTTCAGCTTTCAGTCCTCAGTTGTTTCTAGTTTGTCAAGAATTGCTTTGAATGTTGAAAATTCATCATACAATTGATCCATATCCAACGGTAACCTGCTCACAAGATTAAGCCTTTCAACAACATCCTCCACATCTGAATAAGATATCTGTCCTGTAGTCTGCAGTGACAGTGGCTGAAGACAAAAGAGCCAGTTTTCCTCTGAAAAGTTAAACCATTTGTCCAGATATTCAATTGCACAATTTAGAAATGCTTGAAATTCTTTCTTGGCTGTTGCAACTTCTGAGGGAGAAAGGCATTTTATCTTTGCATTTGTAAAGTATCCATAGAATGAATCTTCCTTTCTTTGGGTCAGCTTATCCCATAGAGATTTCATTGTGCAGTATATTTCAGTGGCAGTTGTGCCATTTCTTTCTAGTTTTTTAACTGTCTTCTCAAAAATAACCAGAATGTTGTTGTAGAAAAGAAGGTATACTTCCAACATGTCCTATGTGTTGTCGTTTTGCATTCTATCTGCAGGCAGTTTCAATACTTTCAGGCAGTTTCAACTGTTGCAGAGTAATAACTGATCCACAATCCAAATGCAACTGAAGGTTTAAAACAACTTTACTTAAGACTTTTCAGGCACAGATCCTTAGTTACATCTAACTAGTAGTAAGACAAAATGGAGACTGAGACAATGAGAGAGAAGGGAAGAAGGAGTGGTTACACAAAGGAATTCAACTGCAAACCCCCATCTCCCTTCCATGTACATATAAACGTAACAGCGCCATCTGGTGGCTCTATAGTCAATTACTGTTCTTAATACAGCAGGCATTTAACTTATGGATGTTGCATATACCAACACCCCTTCTCAACAGACAGAAGTTAACCTACTATGCACATTTTACTTAGTAGCTTTCAGTGGCGCTCTCCTGCTAAAGGTTTTGTCACGGCATCTGCTACCATGTCTTCTGTAGGACAATATTGCATGTCTATAAGTCCTTGTTCTTGCGAGTCTCTTAGGAAATGATATTTCATGTCTATATGTTTGGTCCTCGGGTTTTCTCTTTCCGTTTGTGCGAGTACAATACAGCCTTGGTTGTCTTCCAAAATGTGTATAGGGCTGTTCAGTTCTTTTCCCAAGTCTGTGAGTTATTGTCATAGCCAAATTACCTCTTGACTAACATGCGCGGCTGCAACATATTTGGCTTCTGTTGAGGAGAGTGCTACTGTGGTCTGTTTCTTGCTAGACCAGCTGATGGGTCCCCCTCCTAGCAGAAATAGCCAACCACTGGTGGATTTTCTGTCAGAGCTGTCTCCAGCCCAAGCTGCATCTACGTATCCTGTCAGGTTACATCCAGAAGTTGCAGGTAGCTGCAGTTTAAGGTGTGCGGTTCCCTTCAGGTAGTGCATGGCCCTCTTTACCGCATTCCAGTCTTTCTGACTTGGTGCTGATACTTTCCTGCATAGGATTCCTATTGCTACTGCAATGTCTGGTCTAGTGATGATGGCGATGTACAATAGTTTCCCAATTGCACTTCTGTATTGTTGGTTGTCTGGCAGTTGCATGCTTTGTTCTTCAGTCTCCTTCAGGTGGTTAGTTTCCATGGGAGTGCTTACTGCCTTGGCATCTTTCATTCCGAAGCTTTCTAGCAATTCTTCTATTTTATGCCTTTGGTTGAGGAGATAACTTCCATTATCATCTCTTTCTACTTGTATGCCTAGGTAATGTGTTATGTTTCCTAGGTCTTTTGTCTCAAAGTTTTGATTCAG
>QEPC01000801.1:1664510-1686026 GCA_003113815.1 Sphenodon punctatus | reverse complement strand
CTAGTAAGAAGACAAAATGGAGACTGAGACAATGAGAGAGAAGGGAAGAAGGAGTGGTTACACAAAGGAATTCAACTGCAAAACCCCATCTCCCTTCCATGTACATATAAACTTAGCAGCGCCATCTGGTGGCTCTATAGTCAATTGCTGTTCTTAATACAGCAGGCATTTAACTTATGGATGTTGCATATACCAACATCAACAACACTTTCTTGATCTGCTTTGGACAACCACCTTCAAAACTGATGAAGTAAGACTTGATATGAGAGACAGTCACCTGGTTAGGGTTACACACACTGCAACAAGCGTTAGAAGCATTATCATGCTATATAGCCAAACTCTCAGTGGACATTCAAAATGTAGTTCTAAAAGTATGTAAAATTTTTTGCAACATCTGCAAAGAGAAGATAAACTTTAAAGGAATTCTTTGATTTTCTGGATGTAGAATGGCGAGAAATTCTACGTCCTGTCACCACCAGGTGGCTGTCTCTAAATCCTGTCATATAAAGTCTTACTTCATCAGTTTTGAAGGTGGTTGTCCAAAGCAGATCAAGAAAGTGTTGTTACTGTCGGGGATGCCTTTGGGGGTTTGTGGGAATGGTTTGGCTTGTTTATGTTTGGTTTTCTGGTTTTTATATGGGTTTTGTTCACTTGATGATGTGGAGTGTTAAATACTAATTCCCCCCTCCCCCCCCAACACACACGCAGCAGAGGGTGAGGAGGAATTAGTATTTAATGCCCCGTGATTCAATTGAGGTTTTGAAATCGTGAGATGTAACTGTTAATCTGGTGATCTTATGGCTGTTCAAAATGCTAGAAATGTGATGTTTGTGATAAAATTGTGAGATGTAACTGTTAGTCTGGTGATCTGCCTGCTTTTAAACCTGGCAGAGGAGGTGAATATAACCTGCCTAACTGAAATTGCTGGATTAAGTAATGTAATGTTCATCCAATGTTAACCCTGGGAACTCCTTGCTTCTGCCTGAGTTATACCCTGGCTCCGCCTACCGTATCCCTGGCTCTGCCCCTATGCTAGGCTCCGCCCCTAGGCCCACCGGCCTTACTACCTCACTGCCCCTCCAACATCAAAACCCACCAGCTGCCCCTGGTTAAGATACCTTCTTTTGGACCAACGTTTGTTGGCAGGAGTATGAGAGCTTCCAGGCTACACAGAACCCTTAGCTTGCACACACACACACACACACACACACACACACACACACACACACACACACACACACAAAAGTTGGTCTGATATAAATTTATCATCTTAGAGTGAAAACAGATGTGACAGTAGCCCACATTGACCTGCATTGACCTGTTATGACCCAGGACTCACCTGTTTGTTCTGTCCCAGCCAGATGTGGCTCCATCACTATGCCCCAAACATTATGGGTGATTTCAGATGTAACGGGGCCCATTGGCCCCATACCGAAATCACCCTAGTCATTCCCCGCTGGGGTCAACCCGTCATGGGGAGACGGGCGGGCGGCGGGGCCAATGAGGCTGCTGCGTCGGGCTGGATTCACCACGGCCCGGGGTCCCGCCGGTGATCCTGGGCCGTGGCGCCCGACCAGATGTGACGCCGGGGTTCACCCCGGCATGGGATTGCATTCGACAAGCAGTGGCCTCCGGTCCCCGCGCTTCAGCTGCTCACGTGTCGAATGCAATCCCCAGCTGTGGTAACATCTGGGGGGAAACATCCGTTTCCCCCAACAGACGTGACACTATCACAGCCACCACGCGGAATTGAGCGTGGTTCACTGTGATATCGTCACGTCTGAAATCACCCTATATTAGGCCCATCCAGCCCTGCTGCAAGGTGGAGTCCATGGATTGGGCCCAGCAGCATCAGCAGACCAGCACCATCTTTGAAAAGGGCTGAGCATGCTCAGAAAGGACCATTCAGGCCCTTCTGAGCATGCTTAGTGGGGCTTTTTAAATTTTCAAACTTACCAGCAGGGACTGGCCTGAACGTTCAGACTGCTCCTTGGCTCTTCGAAGAATACTCACACATTTTTTTTTAATTAATATTATTTGGAGCAGCCCTACTCTGGATGGTGGATGCTTCCCTCCCTGCACCACCACCTGGCTGGTTTACAGTATGGAATTTTCCCTGTATGCTCTGTTCCCCCTGTCTCTCTTTCTCTGTTGCCATGCCTACCAGCTTCCTGATTGGCCCCAGCCTCAGGGCTCATTCAGACGTGCTCCAAAGAGCACTTGCAGCAAGTGCCGGCGGCGGGATGCAAATGTGAAGAATGCGCACTTTCTACCCAGGTCGGTAGAGCGCGCTTGTCAGTACACGGACAAGCTTCACTCATGCATGCGTCAACTTTCAGAGGTCATCAAAGCATGGATTCTTCACATTCACATCCCGCTGCCAGCACTTGTAAGTGCCCTTTGGAGCACGTCTGAATAAGCCCTTTATACAAGGCATGCTGGGATCTACTGGAAGTTGGCAGAGCTTGTTGGTTGTCTTCATCTCAACATAATCCAGAGTGACCAGGGGGCTGCTATTAAGGGAAGTGGTTCCCTCTTCAATGCAGGCCCTGCTGAGCCCCCCTAATCCAAGGGGAGAGAGGCCTGCTGAGCCTTTCTGAGTGAGTCCCTAATCCAAGGGGCTAGACTGTGCTGCACTAATATTTATATATTCCAACAGGGAAAGGGGGTTCCCTCCCTGTCCACTCCAGTCCTAATGACCCTGAGCTCCCCTAATCCAAGGGGAGAGAGTCCCCGCCTTAAACTGATTGCTATCCAAGGGAAGGGCCGGGGTTCCCCTCCTCACCCCTAGTCCAATATAAAGCCCTACCCTGTTCACCTAGGCTACTGTACTGACTCTGAGCAGTGAACTCTAAGCAGCTGACACCCAACTGCAGGGGTCTGGAGGGGTCTAGCCTATTTGGCGGCGCCAGGGAGGGTCACTTGCCCCTAATCGCCCTTGCCAAAATCGCCAAGTTGTTTGCCAGCTGGGACCGGGCACGCATGCATACACGCTTCTGCACCACCACAGCAAACGCGTGGGAGAAAGGGCCAGTTGTGCGCACAGTTGTGTTTTTTTTGACTGAGTCACCTGTGACTCACTGGTGCTGGCCTGGCGCTGACCTGGTGGTAGCCGTGGCGACTCGGGGAGGGGGGAGAGACTGACCCACCCACCCACATGTACAGCTTGTTTCTTGCCCGCCTACCCACTAGGGTGTGTGTGTGCGCGCGCGCACATGTGTGTGTTTGCCTGCCTGCCTGTGTGTGAGAGAGGGGTGTATGTGTGTATACCTGTGCGCGAGAGAGGTGTGTGTGTCTGTGTCTGTGTTTATCTGCTTGTGTGTGTGTGTGTCTGCCTGTATGCCTCTCTGGTTGGGAGTGTTTGAGTCAGGGGGACTGTGTGTGTAGTTAGGGGGGGAGTAAGTGAGTATGTGTGTGTGTGTGTGTGTGTTTGGATGGGGGTGTTTGAGGGGGGGGACTGTGTGTGTTGGGGGGAAATGGGTGAGGTGGACGGGCGCATGTGTGTATGTATGTCTGGTGACTGGAGTTCCATGACCCGTCTGCGCTGTCCAAATCCTTCTCTTGCATTTGTGTGCCTTCATTGCCATTTGATGTTTCCCCATTTAGTTTCAGAGTATGATTATTTTCCCCCCACACTTTGTTCAGGATGGAAAACCTTAGCGTTTCCCACCAAAAACTCAGATATGCTTAGTGGACCAAGAGGAATGCTTTTATAAAAAGATAATGCATTTAGCTTTGATGGGGATGAACTGTGGAAATGATGGATTTTATTAGTGGTCAAAAACCAAAACCAAAGCTTCACTGCCTACTGTGCCAGGACCTGTTAGAGCTCTGGCTAGGCAGCAGCAGAGTTTACACACAGCAAAAAGAAAATAGCTTGAATTCTCAGTAGCAACAGCTTAGAAGTAATCAACACCTTGGAGATTGTTTCTAGATTAAAAATAATCTACTTTATTGAGAAATACATTGTGATAGGAAAGGCCTATCCCTAGATCTTTCTATCTAGCTGCCACCAGCATGGTGGCCGGTCATGGTGAAGGTCAAAGGTGAAGACATTTCCCATAGACTTCTTAGTGTAGTCTTAAGGGAGCAGTAAAAGAAAAGAAACAAATCATTAGGTTAGAAACTGAAGTCAAACGTTGCTGTCAATGTCTAATGTAAAATACTAGCAATGTCAACCTGCTTTATGGTGAAAAAGAAATGAAAAACAGTGATGCAAGAGTGGAATGGAAATGATTAGAGGACACTTTTAAATATGCAAGGTGAATTGCTTGTGGTATATTGTTTCTGTTGGAGCTCTGTGATGATTCAAGTAATCTGAATCCCACATGGTGTTTTTCAAAAATATTTCTTTATTTTATGGTGGTCACTCAGTATAGACACTGAAAATGTTCCATGGGTTATGTTTTCCATAAGGGAATCAGGAACCTTTGAAAATATGGGAGAAGTCATTTTTATGTTGTCTGCTATTAGCACAGGCATCAGCAAGTGACAGTAGAACCTGTGCCTGAAACATTGCTGTCACCTGAGGGTACAGTATTTGAAATGCAGTTTGTAGTGTACTGGGTGTAATGAAGTTCACTTGGAGATGAGATGTCTGTCTGTTGTGTCATGCAAACATTTTGGCCATGCCTTACGCTATACAAATACTCAGCAGATGCCATACAATCGAAGTACAATGCTATGCTTTTGAGAGGAGGCAACAAAGCAATATTCCTGTAAATCCAAAATGTATGCAGATCTGTTGTATTCAGTGTAATCTTAATCTATGTGAAACACTGAGAGCAATGAAATAGGAATAATGTCACCCAGATTTATAAAAGTTTTAAAATGTAACTTTTAATGTTACAACTTACAGTGTTGCAGTGCGGATGAGGGGAATGCTGTGGAAATATATCTTGATTTTTATGAAGATGTGGATAAAATACGTATGTGCATGCACACGCACACACACATGCACTCAGTCGCTCTTCCTTGCTCCCCCTCACACTCAGTCACACACACCTCCCTCTCTACACACTCTCAGTCACTCCCCCTTCCTCCCTACCCACACACTCTGACACTCCACACACACTGTGACTTTTACATGATATAGATTCTCTCTGCCTGCTTCCTGGCCAGCCTGTGCTGTTGCTGCCTCTGGGGGCACCAGCAGCAGGAGAGCTGAGCATGGTAAGTCCACCCACAGCTCGTGTTCACAGACAGCAGCAACAGCAAAGTGGGATGGCTGGGAAATGGCCAGGTGAATCCTCAGACTCCCTCCTTATACATTAGCAGCCAGGGGAATGGAATGGAGACTTCCCATGTGGTCCATCTGATAGGGGTTTGCACCAGGGACCCAGGTCGTTTTTTGTTTTCATTTTTCATTATTAAAAACAGTAGTTTTCATTATCGTTAATAACAAATTTTTGTTATTCATTATTGGTGTCAGTATCGATTTCAAGCAATAACAAGTTTTGTTTTCGGTATTGTTTCTGTTGTGGCTGTCACTAGTGGCAGAAGTGCCAGCAGACATCTGCCACAGACTTCTAAGAAGTCGAACTCCTTCCTCCCTTTCTCAGTATAATGCTGTAGTAATAAGTGCACAATGACAATATGAAAAATTACTAATATGTATGTCTAACCTACACCTAATAACCTATACTATATGCAATATAGTCCTTTATAAGTATCTATATCAATAAACCTAGATCTGCTATGTGTTCTATCTAAGTATCTGTCTATCCTATTCCTATTCTATAATGTTAATATATATAATAAAAAAGCTTGCTCTCTCTCTCTCTCTCTCTCTCTCTCTCTCTCTCTCTCTCTCTCTATCTATGGCCAGGGGGAGACAGACAGGAAGGGGAAAGGAAAAAAACTATAGGGTATATCTATCTAATCACTATCTATATTATCTATATTTGTAATAGACATAGACCTGTGCTGGGAGATGGACCAGGGATGTTCAACTCTACTGGTCCTATTAGATCTCTCGGCAGCTTTTGACACAGTTGATCACGAGTTGTTGGTTGTTGGTTGATTACTTTGGCAGAGCTTGACCCCTGATATACTTAGTCAGTTAAAAATATACTTAACTAAGTATATGTGATAACAAATAACTGTGCTTTTTTCGGGGAGAGTCATACAAGTGGTTAACCCCTGTTCATTCTAACTAGCAATAGGCCAACTCGTCAGGTTTTATTCTCTAAAAATAATAGCCGCAGAGACATAACTTTATTTACTGGATTACTGACACTACGATCTAATTGGTCACAAAACTTAGTTTTCTTTCGGCAGGCCAAAGCATACGCCATATTTGCGATCTTCCTTCAAATATCACATTTGGGTTTGCAAGGATATAAGCAGTTTTCATACTTGTATCCCAGTGTGATTTTCCTTGCATAATGGAATCAAGATATTTCCCTGTTACATCTTCTGTTAATCTACTCTCAAAGAGGTCGTGTGCCAAGTCCTCCACTTTAAACTGACCACAAGAACAAAAACTTTCATTGCAGGGAACCTGATTCAACCTCCCATCAACTACAGCAGATGGCATAAGCTGAAACCTCACCAACGTCAAAGCCCTTTGTATGGGCAAGTTTGTCAATACTGTCATATAAGGCTCCAAGTGATGTAAGGACTTGAATTTGTCATAATAAGGGGCTATTTTGTTCTCAAATACAGCGGCCAAATCATTCTGTGTAAAAAATATCCCGCAACTTAGTTTTCATCGAATCTCTGGCCCTAGTTTGGGAAAATCTTCCATAAAATGAATAGATAGACCAACTGATGAACATAAAGTAGATAAATCTTGATACCAAGGAGAAACAAAGCCTTTGCTTAACTTCTCTTGCCAGCAAAGTTTTGGGAGTCTGTTTCCTTGCATATTCTTAAGTCGTAGCCAATAGAGAAAAAAACTAAAATGAACTTGCAGTTTGATGGGTAGCATCCCTGTTTCAACCCTTATAATACAAACTGGAGTGCTAAGAGGGGCACCCAATATTGTGCTTAATAGCTTGTTTTTGAAATATCTCCTTCTCCAAAGTACCCCTCTCTGCCTGTAATTCCAATCTCTGCCCCATACAGCGCCTGAGGGACGAGTTTCTGCTATAAGAGCTTTAGGGCTGTGGGGATGAGTTTTCCACCCGATGTACTCCGAAACTGAATTGTTCTTCCAAGTGTTCGAGCAAGCTTCAATTTGACTGTGTCCATATGTTTATTCCATAAACCATTGCTGGAGAACAGCCAACTCAGATATTTGAATATCCGTACCTGCTCCAAGGGTTTCCCATCCAGCAACCATTGATTTGTATGATATTTGTTCCTAAATACATAACCTTGTTATTTCTTGATTAACTTCCAAATGATTTTCTTTGCAATAATGATTTAAAGCTATCATTAGACGTCGAAGACCAATTTCTGAAGTAGATAAAAGGACCATGTCATCAGCGTATAATAATAGGGAAGTTTCTCTTCCCTGTATTTTATCCTCCATCCTGTAGATAAAATCGTTAATAAAGAAGTTAAAAAGAAAGGGGGCTACCAGTATGCAACCTTGTTTAACCCTGTTGGTTGCAGGTATGGGTTCTATCAGGACTGGAGCCCTGCTTGAGATAACCTTACTCTCAAAGATGTATCCGAGTATAATGCTTTAATCAGGTAAATTAATCGCTTGCCTAATTTGTTGGAAGCAGTTTTCTCCAAAGTATGGGTCTATCTATGGAGTCAAAGGCGGCTCTAAGATTTACAAAAACTGTGAACAGTTTTCCCTTCTTTGTCGAAACATATTTTTCAATAAGGTGAGTGAGGATAAAGCACTGGTCTATGGTGCAGTAGCCTGTGCGAAAACCGGCTTGTTCTTTACCAAAGACACTCGTAACAATCGCCCACTGTTCTAGTTTCCCCCCCAAAAATCTAGCATACAATTGGGCCACGATATTAATTAAGCTAATTGGTCTGTAATTGGCCGGGGAAAGCCTATCACCTTTTTTGAAAATAGGAATCACTACACTGGTGTTCCAACCTAGTGGGATAACACCCAAAAACTGCATGTGGTCAAATAGTTTACAGAGAAGAGGCACCCACCACTCCATAGTCTCCAAGAATAATTCCCTCGGGAGGCCATCTTCTTCAGGGGCCTTTTGGGGGGAAAGACTAGAAATGAGTTGCCTCATCTCTGATGGTGTCACAGATTCTCACACAGGTAATGCTGCCAAATCCTCTTCGATGTTGGTGGACCCTGCGTCTAGATATCTATGGAAAACTTCCTTAAAATATCTAGACCATTCATTTGGTGGTACACTAGACTGGTGAGGAGTTCAAAGGTCATAAGCTCCTTTATTTACCAGTTCCCAGAATTTGATATAATCCTTTTTATCAAGGGCATTCTCCAAACACCCCCAAAGGAATTTCTGATGTTCCAACTTCTTTTTCCTTATTCTACTCCTATAAACTGTTTTTAGGTCTGCATAAGTTTGAAAAGCTGAGGGGTACATATTACTATACTGTAGTGTGCAGCTCTATTGAGCTTTATTTTAAGAGCTCTATATTCAGCATCAAACCATAAAGGTGTTGACTGCCTCCTTTTGAGTTGTGTGTCAGTTAGGACCTCACATTTGACCTTCTTGGTGATTTGGTTAAATAACTTCAGGATATCTTCACCTAATCCATCTGCATCAAGAAAAGACTGCCTCAGCGATATCAACTCATCCGAGGCCAAAAATACACGGCTTCTGTCTGTAACGCTCTCCCCCCACTGTATTATTCTTTTCCGACATATGTTTAAATAAGCTTGACTTGTGGCATTGCCATGACAGTGTAGGGGCTCCCTCCATAATGCATATTCTACTGCTATAGGCTGATAATCGCTATAGGGAATGGTGCAGATGATAAAATTACAAAAATTATTGATCAAATATGCTTGAGTGCAAATATAATCTATCACGCTAGTCCCTTGCTTCGAGATAAACATGTAATCTCCATTTCTATTTGTTATCTGTGTGCCATTTAAGATTTTCCAGTCCATTTGGTATAAACATTTCAACATCTGGAGTCCAGCAGCTGAAAGTACTTTATTCCTAGAGTTCCTATTAGGATAGAAAAAAGGATCATCCGGGTCTAGCCCTAGGGCATCCGCTATGATTATGTCACTGTTCCCCACCCTGGCATCAAAGTCACCTATCATGATTACGGGGGTCTGAGGAGAAACTTCCTCCACCCTACCTAGGGATTTTTCCAGAGATTGCCAGAATTTGGATCTCTTGATATTCCCATGCATAGGTGGAGTATAAATATTTATACGTAATATATCAGGTTTAGACTCCCAAGTCAGTTTGAGAGCCATAGTATTTTCTGGGGAGGTAGCTGCATTACCTTTACCACAAGAGAAAGACTTATAAAATATCACCAGCCGACCCTTAGATCTACCTTTTTTCACCATTCTTAGTTGCTGGGATCATCCAGTTCCTATAGCCTGGGAAGAATAAGTCTTTTTCCATAGACCAAGTTTCCTCAATTCAAAAAATACCGTATTTTTCTAGCATCTTTCTTGAGTCCGGCATAAGACATGAATTCCATCCTGCTGAGTTCCAGGAAAGTAAGGTAATAGACCTTAAACAGCCATCTCCCTGCTTTAAATTGGGTTGTCATAAAATATTTTTATGAGTAATCTAAGAGGATAAAGGGCCCTGCACTAACAATTCTGAATCTAAGATGTAAGACACTGCTCTGTTAGTGCTCCCTGAATATTGAGAGGGATCTGCCTGTTGGATTCCCAGTAGCAGAGCATGTTCAACAACTAGCTCTGGGCATTCTACAATCTCTATAAAAGGAGCCATAGTGGTGTTGAAGTCACAACTGACTACTCCACTACCTTCTCCCTCCTTTGACCTTTTGTCTTGTCTACATTGTACCACTGCTTTTACTTTGTGCACTCTTTCATGGCTTAAATCAGTTCCCATTTCATTTGACAATTCGGGTACTTGATATTCCAAGGCACTGTTTCTTAGCTGCTTAACAATCACATCTAACCTTGAACAGAGTTTATCCTGTTCTATTATGGAAAGAGCCCCCGCAGCTGTCCCTTTATCTACTTTTAAAAGATGCCGGTAAAGATCAATCCCAACATTAGCCGACTTGCAGGGTATTCTATTCAAGGGGGTAGGGAGATGGCATCCTGGGTCATCAATTGGATCTTTTCTGCCCATAGAGTCCTGAGTGGGGTGTTTCCCAAACCGTAAGTTATCATAACCAAGTGTATTTGCATTTTTAGTCTCCCTCCTAGGCGAAAAACCTTGGAGGGCACTATTTTTAGTTATTAGATCAAAGACCCTATCAGTGGATATGCCCCAAATTTTCAAATGTTTCCTAGCTTTGAAAAATCTATACACAAAATCTTCCTTAGAAAAATATAATATAAAGTGGGATATATTATCATAATATTCCTTCCAATCAAGCCTCACTAACTCAGGATCTGCTATAGTGACCCCAAGCAGTGTGGTTATATTTCTCAACACTGCGGACCTAGAACTCCAGTCAGGGATCACACCATTAGGGAGTGGTAATATTTTTAACGTAATTGCACATTTATCGACTACATGTCACTGTTTCCTATGTTTTGATCTTCTCCTATAAAAGGTTCTCCTGGGGGCAGGATCCCTACCAGGAGTCCACTCAGTAGGGATGGGAATTTCGGTTTTGTATAAAACCGAAAGTACCCAAAAATGGCCATTTTGGATTAATCCAAAATTTTGGTTCTTTTTTGGTTTCGGTACTATTGGATATTTTGCATTTATTTTTGTACTGAATGTTTAACATTGCTGTTTGTCCCCCATTGAAAAACCACAATGTTAAAAATCCAGTACAAAAATCAATGCAAAAGATCCAATAGTACCGAAACCGAAAAAACCCCGAAATTCATGAGAACCAAAATTGACCGAAACTGAAATTTTGCCCAGAGTCCCATCCCTACCACTCAGAGACTGATTTTTTTCCTGATATTTCTTGCTAATAAATGAACTCCGGGGATATCTTTATTCCCTTCTTTAAGTTTATAATCATTTGAGTCAGCCACTGGTTTAGGGACAGTTCCCTTATTAACTCCATAATGCTCCTTTTTTAACTGATCGAACATATCTGTAATGTTTTTCAATTGCTCATTTACCTCTTCCAAAGTATCTCCCATTTCAGATATGTTAACAAATAATAATGAAAGAGTCTTACTAATTAACAAACACTGGGATCTTAACAACTCTCCAATGTCATTCAGCTGATCTTTTCCTTCAGGAATAGCAACAGGTCCTTCTTTTTCCACATGATTAACACCAATAGCACAAGAGTTAGAATCATTTTCTGGCAAATCTACTGCGTACAGATCCATACTAGGATTCACAACTTACTTAATGAAATAAGTGGGTTAGATGAGATACACAATGGAGGCAGGGCAGCAGCATTATTAACATCTGAAACAAAATCTGAGATCTTTGCCTGTTTAAGGCGTGGAACATCCATACTACCAGAGGGCGAGATTGGGTGACAAGCTCTCTTCTTGTCAGCCATAGTGCCTGGACTAATAATGCACAATGACTCCCGACACAAATCTATTTACACAGAGGGAACAGCCCTCGTCCTGTCTGGTCCTCTCAAGGGCCTCACTCAAGGGCTGTGCCATTGTGCGCGTGACCCTGGCGTGTGCTTGTGGCACAGCTGCAGGCCACTCCTGCAGCTAAAAGCCCCGCGGTAGACAAGGGGGCGCATGGCAAAGGCCACGCGACCCTTTGTCTCCTCTGTCCCCTCGGTGCAGTTACAATTGTGCAGAGGGGTCACATGCTCCTCGGGGCAGCAGTCCCACACCAGCTTAGCTCTCCCCGACACAGCATTCCCTCCTCCTGCAGGCAGGCCCCTCCCCATGGTTAAAAGCCCCGTGGCAGACAAGGGGGGCATGGCAAAGGCCACGTGACTCTCCAGCTCTTCTGTCCCCTCCGTGCAGCTTACAATTGTATGGGGGGGGGGGGGTTTCACATCCTCCTCAGGGCAGCAGTCCCCCAGCAGCTCATCTCTCCCCGGCACAGCACCCCCTCCTCCTCTTTGGCCAACCTGTGACATGAAGGGACCTATGGCAGCAGCCCCCATGCCAAGATTACCAGAGGAGTGGGGTGCTGCTCATGTGAACTGCCATCTTGGCTGACCTGAGGAGTGGCAGTTGCAGTGGCTCTCCCAGGGGTGGTTCAGAGAGCCGGCTCGCCACTGTCTTATTTGTTTTCATCCTTAGCCTCTATTTTCCATCTGCAAAATGGGAATAATAGTGACCTACTTCACAGGATTGCTCTGTGAGGGTGAACTAGGAAAGTCTTGTAAAGCTCTTAGAATGCTGAAAGTGCTATATAAATTACTTATAATAATTTTAGATTTTAAAAGACATGAATACATTGTAGGAGGGAGTTATCCTCAAACTGTGAGCAGCATTATTTTGGAGCTGGTCAAAACATGGGTGTGGGACTTTGTAAAGTCTGAAACCAATTTGGTTATTATTTTTTCAAATATTAAAAAACTGCTTTCCCACAAAATGAATGTGCTAAGTAGTAAATTTATGCTTTTAAAAATAAAATGTGATCAATTTTTTCCCCTTCAAAAATAGTTTTTAATGAAAACTGTCACTTCTGCAAAAAATTGCAATTATTTGGTGAAGAAACTTCATAAAAAAATTCTGGCTAGCGCTGTTTTTTACTATTTTGTTTGTTTGTGCCCAGTCCTAGTCAAGACAATGGGTGTTAATATACGTGCAGCCGGTGCGCCGGCTACATGTCCTAGGGAGGGGGGGGGGCACCTCTGCCAGGTCACTTTGGAGAACTGAACAAACATTCTCACAGATTGACCCTGCTGGGAAGGGGGGGGGGGGCAGAAACATCATGAGGATAGCCCTGCCCCACCCCCCACCATGATGGACAACCAAGGCTACCAATAGCAGCCATGGTGGCTGCTATGGTGACCCCCACACCAGAGCTGGGATGGTGGTGTGAACAAACACACTTGCTTGCTATTGCCTGCTATGGCCTGCTTGGGTAGCCCTTTGGCCCAGCCTGTGGGCCTGGTTCCTTCTGGGCCCACATTCCTGGGCAGCTGCCAGTGCCTATCCGGTCAGGGGCAGCCCACTAACAGACATGGGGGGCTGGCTCTGGCCCAGGCAGACCATAGCGGGTCAGCATCATGTTTATTAACATCCATTTGAGTGTCTTTGCCCCAAGGAGATTGCAATCTGTGGGCCCAGTCCAGAACTTGCACATGTACTACGTGCAAGGGTGTATGCATAATATACGCTCTTCTGTTGTGCATGTGCAACCTTACGTGCAGCTCATATGTCAATTCTGGATTCGGCCCCAAGGGTACATTGGGTTAGATATGGCAGATCCTGAACCATGCAAGGGGCTGGACTTGATGATGATCACTGTCCCTTCCAGTTGCACGAATCTAAAATACACCCAAGGTGAATCCTGAGGAATGCACAGGACAAGCTGCCTTCCCCCATAGTCCAGGTGTTATCTAAGGAATTTGTCAGCCTGGTGCACAGGTTTGCTATTACTAGCATGGCAAATCCCTTCAGACATCTGGCCCATGGGTTTTGTGTGAATGCATCTTAAGAAGAGTTGCATTTTCCTGTAGGAGCACTACTTACTGTAGAACAATACATTTTGCATAACGCAAGTGCCTCTTTCTGAGAACCTCAAAGCACTTCAGAAAACAGAAACCTCCAAACCTCAGTTGAGCGTACAGGATAAAATAATTTTGCCAAAATTCTTCAAAGACCCATCTTTGATAAACGTACCATTCAAGGAGTCTGAAATTACTATCAAAATTAACTGAAGTCAATTGAAGTCTAACTGAAATCAGACTTCAAAAAGCTAACATTGACCAACAGCTAAGGATGACTCTATCACAGGAGTCTCATGCCAGATGAATAGTGGTCTGGTTGGCGAAATCCATCTTTCCTCTCCCCCGATGAAACATGGCCAGAGCTTTTGTTTAGCTGTCTTTCCTCCAATCTTCAGGGCATGTTCACTTGAAATGGAGTTTAAGGCTATCCCTGCATAGTTTTCCTGTGGGCAAATGCAAGTTTATCCAACAACAGTCTAAATTCACATATTACATTATCATGACATTATGTGACACAACTAAAACCAACAAAGTACACTGATATGTCAGCACACTGGGTGCTTTTCGATGGACAGCAGTTCCACTTCTGCCTATGCCACCCCGCTTCATCCCTTACCTGGATTGACCTGTCTGTGTAAAGAGCATATGCCAGATGTGCAAACGGGAGCAGGCTGTGCTTGCTCCAGGGCAGCTGTCTGGAACATCTGGGAGCACACTATGCGAAGAGGGCTGGCCAAACCCAGGGCAACGGCTGAAAGTGGAGCTGCTGTCCATCTGTTGGGTGGACCTATGGTGCAGTTCTGTGCCCGGCCGGCTGTTGCCCCAGTCAGCACCATGGAGTTGTGGCCACCAGCCTAGAGCGTCGGGTGAGCAGCCACAGCTCTATGGTGCAGGAGGGGAGAATGTCATGTGAGTGGACTGCAGCCTGGGAAAACACCTGTCTATCGAAAGTGGACCCAGGTGGGGCTAGAAGCAGGTGGATGTGGGGGTGCACCCCCAGAGCAGCCTCCGCATCCATCTATTTACATCTACTGTATCAGAATGGCAGCACTCCCTCACTGTTAGCTTTTACAGAAGTATTACAGTGATTTGAATACTGTACTGTAAGGGGGGTTTTCTTACAGTAATTTTTGGCAAAGAGCTGCATGGGAAGCTGAAGCTGGAAGTGTGGCAGGTGCTCTGTGTTGTTCCTGGCGTATTAAAATATTTCTTAAGTCACCGTATATAGAAAAGACACAATGGGAGTCTTTAGACATAACAGAGATCGGGTGTCAAACCCCCTAAGCACGTGTTCGGCTGTTGTGTGTAAGCACCATAACAATCCCAACACCAATTTGGCCACCCGATGAACACATGATGTGAAAAACATTGCATCACAAGGACAATGTGTGTGTTCTGGCTGAAAACGTGGTCAGCGTTGTGTCTAATGATATCATGTGGTGTATTAGCAGGTACAACACGGGGAAGGGAATGAGGCAGCAGCGCTTGCATGCTGAGATTGGGGGGTGAGCAAAACACTGATTTGCCCCAGGATGAGCAGCACCACATGCTGAACACAGGGACAAACCGGTGTTCATATCAAGGTCAAAAGACACATTCAGACACCCGTTGATGTTATGTCTAAGGACACCCAATGCTGCCCTGTAGGAAGTGGCTTCCTGTAGTCTCATGTCATTCCTAAAGTTCTGAAGGCATAAATAATATAACAGTGACTATGTACTGGCAATGCGGTGTCTCACTATATGAAAACGGTAAAACCTAACCAGTCATAATCTTAAAAGACAATTGCTTCACTTAGAAAGGAATTCACATCTGCTTATAGCTGCTGAAAATATTTACCTTCTGGGCTGAAGTATTTTACACTTCATCCCTGCGCACAAGTGATTTTTCTTTTCTTTTTCATGGGAAGGTTTGGAGGAAAACTTAAGTACTTACCCGAGAGGTTTGAGAGATCTGAAACCGTTTAAAAACCAAATCCAAACACACTTATCCCATGGGGTAATTTAAAAAAAAACAACAAATGTAATATTTTTTCTATGCAGAAGTAAAAATGGAATTTATTTGAAATCTGGAAAGTCTGTACTCTGAACAGTCTTTGCTAAGGAGATCACTAGATTCTACACTTTCTGGAATAATGGACTAACTTTATATTAATAAACTTGTGAGCTACTGTGAAATAACTTCTGAGCATGAACTACCGAGTCAAAATATGTCAGTTTTTTAATGCACAGCATAAGAATTGCTATTGCTGTTCAAGCTATTGGTACATTTAATGGAGATTCCATTCAAGGTGAGTCTGGCAGCATTGGGGAACCTTCTCCCTCCTCTGGGCCACTTTGAAAATTAGTACAAACTCAGAGAGCTGGACAGGAGTTGGGAGAGGGTACTTACAGGGTGTGCTCAGGATGGGAGAAGGAAGGGAATGGTCCAGATCATGGATCTATGCCATGGATCCATCTCCTATCATTGAATGCAAGCCCTCATCTCTGTTCCCTTCCCCATTTTTTTGTTTACTTTATTAAAAATTATTATTATTCATTATTTATATAGCGCCAGCGATGTACCTAGCACTGTGCAGTCAAAAATGACCGTGCAATGATGCTGGCAGTGTCGGCACTATTTTGGAGAAGGGCAGCCATTCTGTGCATGTGCAGACTGGCTGGTGCCAACTGCTGGTGCCATTTGGAAAAGGGCATGTGGGGCCATGCGACAAGACCACGGTGTGCGTGTGTGTGACTGCCTGCTGATGGTCATCATGTGGAGATGGATGACTGATCAGTGATGATGACCTGGTGACCCACTGCACTTTGCTCAGATTGGATAAGGGCAGGCTCGGCTCGGAGGAGGGTTGACAAGACAGGCAGGGAGTGAAGCAGTGGTAGATTCAATTTCCGTGATGTGAACAGGGGGCAACAGCAGCAAAGGGGGGGGGGGGAGGCGTGATGCCCCTGGCATGCTGTCACATCACCTGGTGTGTGCAGGCGCTTGCAACACCACACTCAGTGCCCTCCCCACTCTGCTGTTGTTGCCAGAATGGGAATCTACCACTGCTTCACTCCCTGTCCCCCATGCCTGGCTTTAGGGGACACCCCACACATGATGAACCACACATGATGACCCCATCAGTCCACCATTTCAGGCACATAACTGGTCCACCTCCCCCCATCTCACAGGCACTGTGGGTCCGAAACATCCCTCATTAGGAGCCTGCATGTGCTGCAGAGACTGGAGTGGGGCTGTGCAAAAAGACCCCATGGGGTGGGGGTGGGGGATGCCTGTCTGGCTGGTGACCATGTGTGGGGGCATGGTGTTGCATTACCTGGTGTGTGCAGGCACTTGCACCACCACACTCAATGCCCTCCCCCCTCCGCTGCTGTCGCCGGAATGGGAATCTACCACTGCGTCACTCCCTATCCTCCATGCCTGGCTTTAGGGGACACCCCCCACATGATGACCACCCATGATGACCCCATCAGTCCACCCTTCCAGGCGCATGGCCTGCTCCCCCCCATCTTGCATGCACCGTGGGAGGGAACTCAAGTCTGACTCCCGGGACAAGTCCGGGAGTCGGATTCTGAAATGTCATTCATAAGCAGTCTGCACGCATTGCGGATGTTGGGGTGGGGCTGTGCAAAAAGATCCAATGGTGAGGGGGGCTGCCTGCCTTTCTGGTGATCATGTGTGGGGGTACGGGATGGTAGATTTCCATTCTGGGAATTAAACATGGGGAAAAATGAGGGTGTGTGTGAGGGGGTAGAACACCCCAGCCCACCATGTCCCATGGGCCTGGCTTTGCTGCAGCACCATGCAAAATTGTACACCTGCGTGGGTCAGTGGGTGGCAAATACTGTGAGTCACACAGTGATTC
Source organism: Sphenodon punctatus (assembly GCA_003113815.1). Lineage (NCBI taxonomy): Eukaryota > Metazoa > Chordata > Lepidosauria > Sphenodontia > Sphenodontidae > Sphenodon > Sphenodon punctatus. The sequence goes on along the minus strand of QEPC01000801.1, from coordinate 1,668,529 downwards.
TATCCATCCCACACATGACCAGGAGTGCACTGCATCTGCTAGCAGGCAGCCATCATAGGTGGACATGGGTAAGCTGAGCAGAGTGGGCCCAAGGAATCTGAGTGCCTGGCTTTCACTAACAGACACATACATAGTAGTGGCTTCTTTGTGGCAGAGGCTTTTGGATTTGGGTGGGGGGAGGCAAAGCTAAGGAGGCTATTATGACTTTGATTAGGGGGGAAGGCAGCACGTGAGGGGCAGTAGCAGCAGCGAACAGTACAGCCACTATTCTGATAGGTCCCACTAGTCCGATAATTCCAGAATGTTGTGGTTGCTACAGTTTACTTTGGCCGTGGCAGCCCGCCCGGCATTGAACGGGAGTCACGGGAGGTCCTCTCCTTAAGTACAAACCAACACCCATATTCCAGGCCGCCCCCCGCATGTAGGGTAGCAGAGCAGTAGAATAATCCTTACCTAATGTCCCCCCCACACCCCATTATTCCATTATTCTCTTTATTGCCCTGCCTGTGTGCCCAAATAAATGCCATTGCCAATTTCCCGATGAATTGGTGGTGCTGCAGGGTTCTTCAGGCTGGCCAGGCAAGCAGGCTGTACTGAATACTTACAGGAGTTTGTGTAAAGAGAGGTGGTAGATGAGATCTTTCTCGATAATCTGATGGGCTTTCTGAATCTTGGTCTGTGTGTCCAGATCAAGAGCTGAGGATCAAGAGGGGGACAAAATCTCATGGTGGTTGCAATTTAAAGGCCAAATTCAAAGAAGGTGATGCCCCAGCCTTCTGCCTCCGTGACCCTTTGAACCACCAGTCACATCAGTCGTACAGCAATAGTTTCCACCAGAGACAACCAGAGCGACAACAGTTTCCACCGGAAACAGCAACTCTGCGGTGAGAGAACGGCATAGCCCATGGTTTAGCACCAGAATGGTGGTAAACAAAATATTGAAATATGCTGGCAGCTTCGTTATTCCATTACTTACACGCATGGATTTTGGAAATCGGCCATTTCAGTAGGTAATGGTGGAAGTGTCAGAAGACCGCGGCTAAAGTAGTGGAATTGCTGTCTTTATTGAGCCACTCATTGCAGAAGAGCAGTTTCAGATGGAAACAGCTCCCACAGTGACTTGCTGTTTCAAGCCTAGGGGCACCCTTTCCAAACTTTCTGGAGGCCTGTCCTGCCAGAAAACTCTCTGCATGTGCAGAAGAACCCCTATAGCCATTTTGTGAATGTGCTGTGGTTTTTTAAAAAAATTAAACATCTAAAACATTTTAAAAATCACTGGACATGTGAAAAATGGCCATGGGACCATTCCAATGGACAAATGGCCCTGGGACATGTGTGCCCTTTTCCAAAATGGCACCGTTCACATTGGCGTCATTTTGGAACAGGGCTGTGTGGACGCAGAATGGCCCGGTGGTCATTTGTGCATGTGCAGTGATTTTTTAAACATTATTTTTTAATACAAAAAATGAACCCCCCCACCAAAACGGTAGCGACATTTAAATCCCGTCCCCCAAAAACAAAGGGGTTTTTTTGGCAAATGAAAACCAACACGATTAACCTCTATTAACCCCTATTAACATTTAAGTGTCATAGTGATAGCTGGAGTCTATGGGAGAGAATTTAAGTAAAGAATGAAACTCCAGTCCTCAAACTGCTCTTCTAGTGTAAATGCCATTCACTTCAGTGTGACTTGCACCATGAAACAAAATGCTCTCCTGTGGCTGAGCAGCTTGCTGGAGTCACATCACATCACATGCTTCATTGCAGGCTACAACCAGAGTCTCTGGGTTCCCTTTACTGGTGATTTGTTGTTTGTTCAGTCCAGAAATACCAAGGGCTTCAGAAAGAAAATAACGTATAATAGGCAAGTAAAGTAATATCATACAAATATACAGCCTCCCCCCCTGCATTATTTCTGGGTCACAGGCTCTTTCAAGGGCCACGCTTTTGCATGTCTAGCACTGTTTGCCCTGAAACTTGCTAGAGACAGCTGTCTCTCCCGAGTGAAACTTCTCAATTTCTTTAGAGCAGGGGTGAGGGACCTCAGGCCCAGGGACCAAACGTGGCCCATGGCAAGTTTTTATATGTCCCTTTCCAGTTCCTGATCTAGCCCTTAGAATTGTTCAGTTCATACCCTCAGGCACTGGAAGACTGAGCTCAGGGTAAGGGAGCAGAGAATTCACCAGCTTTGCAACCCCTGCAGGAGTGCTGCTAAAGCCACGCGGTTTAGCTTCCCCATGTGACAAAACCCGCACTTGATTTGCCTCACAGAACTTTTCCCAGAGGACAAATAAGGCACATTTTGTCATGTGGGAAAGTGCTGAGAGATGAGGGCATGCGCACAAGGATAAGAGACAGATCCACAGCACTGGATTGTTCTTTTCTTGAACATTGGGCTGTATGCATGCCTGCCCTGAACATATATGCGGGTCTCAAAGCTTGTGCTAATTTTCAAACTGGCCCCAAGAGAGAAAAGGTTCCTCACTCCTGCTTTAGAAGCTCTTTCTAGGAGCTACCAACTAGGCCTGAGGCTGCTTGTCTGCATGCTGATTTTCACGTTAGATTAAAACTAACACAAAATCAGCAGTAATGGGAGATTCCTGTTGGACTGTATGCCCATGTTCATTTCTTGCTTTCCCCCCTCTTTCCCGGCCATGATCGCAATGGATCTGTTATTGTATTTAATGGATCCATGGCCACATTACCCAATCTACTGGATAATTTCATTAACCCCGTTCATCTCTCGCTGCTGCTGCTGCTGCTGCTGCCTTGGCGGGGAGAAGGAGGAAGCATCCACTGCCTCCTGCCCACACTGACCCACTGGTATGACCCACTCCTCCCCAAGTCAAGCCCTTTTCTTCCCATCCCCATGCGCTGATCTCCCCCACGGCAAGGATCACAGGGGAAAACCACCCCCTCATCTCCTCCTCAGGATTTCATTGTGCAGGCAGGAGGAGAGGAGCATGAACAGCTGCTGTGGTGGGGGGAAGATAGCTGGCATTGTCATTTCTGTGAGACAATACACATTTACTTTAAATGTGAGTTTCCTTAACATTTATAAAAGTGCTTGCACACGTTCTAAACTAACGTTAAAGAGAACTCACATTAGTGTCAGACCTGGATTTTCCAGCCCTAACATCTGTGATGAAAATCACATTAATTTGCATACATTACAAAATCTGACGTTAGATAGAAATTAATGCGAGATTGTGTAATGTGGGCAAGCAGCCTGAAACAAGCAGTTAAATTATTGCTCATGAGTAATTTTGCCTTATTGGAAACTGGGATTGATTTCCTGACTGTTTCTCGATACCATACATTTCTCGATTCTCACAATACCACAAGATATCGTCCCAATTTGCCTACTTTCCACTTACCATTTACCACATACTATTCACCATGTACTGTTCATTTAAAGATTACCGTGTTTCCAAGAATACCACTTTACTTTCAATTTTGTTGTGTCCGCAGTTTTGAGCCAATCACTGTGCGAATAGCCCACCTCTTAACCTCCCCCCAATGCCCTTTAACCTCCACTTCAGTACCTCCAGTCAGAATTGTTGTTCTATGTTGTTTGTTTTCCTTTGATCAATTTGCAGCTGGATTGCAGATTTGTAAAGGAATCTGCTCTCCAGTCAATGAATGACAAAGGGTATTTTCAGACGTTACGAGATCACGCTCAACCCCGCTGAACCCCGCGGTGGGGCCAAAGGGCCGTGAATGTCTGTTCGGCGCGCGCCAGATGTTCATCATGCTCAATACCCACATGGGGTCAATGTCAACCATGCTTCCCGGGCTCCCCGGGGGAATATCCCCCGGGTCAAATGGACCCCCACCGGGAACCAAGGAAAAGTAACGTCTGGACGCCAATCCCCGGGCAGAACCAAAGGAAATGAGCCCCAGCTGGGGACAAGGCATGCAGCGTCGCTGCCGGGCAACCGGCAACAACACAACCACCAGAGGGAGATTTAAAGCAAAATCAGCAGCAGGCAAGCGTGGCGGGATGGAGCGAGGAGGGA
>QEPC01000801.1:1619189-1647617 GCA_003113815.1 Sphenodon punctatus | reverse complement strand
CAACAACACACACCAACCCACCCAAACACACAGCACAGCCAAAACCAACACAACAATCGCCAAAACACACTACACAAGCAGCCACCGAAACAAACACACACCCTCTCGCCTCACTCGCACACACGCACACGAATTTCCGACGCGACGCCGATTTTAGGGCTTCCCGCGATCTCGCGATATTTCTGGCCGAAGGCCGAATGGCCGAACGCGAACGCGTGAACCACCCGAACACCGAACGACTGAACACGAATGCACAACCCGATGGCGAACGAACCGAACGTCCGAACACGAACGCACAACCCGATCGCGAACGAACCGAACGCCCGACCATGAACGCACGACCTGCCCGAACAACCGAACACGAACGGCCGAACACGAACGCTACCGAACCAAATGGGCGAACACGAACATGCGATACGACTGAACGACTGAACACGAACACACGAACCGAACGCGGCCGAACTGAACGGCCGAACACGAACCGCGATCTGTTCGCCCATGCCTAGGAAATTGGTAGTCCCGTGTGAAATAGTGGTGTGGACCTTCTGTTAATATAATGAATGATGGAAAGTCATCAGTCAATGGGGGCAATCTCATGCCCTGTGCAAGCTGCGCACAACTTGCGCACGTGCACATGCATGCATATCACACGCATCTCCATAGGGATTGCATTGTGCTGTGTGGATCCCATGCAGGACCTACGTGGATCCCGCTTGGGATTGCAGCCAGTGTTCTGTACTTATCTGGTAAATTCATTCCATGGTAGTACCCATGATGTCACTCAGCTGAGTTCCAGTTGAAATGGACAGATCCCACAGCTAGGAAGCAGGGAGTGAAACTGACAAAGCTAGGGAGCTAGAAAGGGAACTCAGAGCCAAACTGACAAAGACGGGCATCCCAAGAGGAGCCCTGAGTGATACTCACAAAGGAAGACAGCTTACAGAGCTAGGAGCAGGTAGTAAAATTAAAAGGGTCAGAGAGCCCTGAGTGAAACTGACTGTGGAAGCTTTGCTCCTTTTCCACCAATTTGCCATGAGGCCCTGGCATTGCACGTGACTGTCATACCCAACCTAACTGAGTTTGACGCACAGTGGGAACTGATAGAGCCAGAGAAACAGGGAGTGAAACTGACAAAAGAACCTAGACATATTGATTTATCATGGAAACACGAACTAGTTCCTATGTCTGTATAGTAGTCTGACTGACCAATGTTGGATGGCAAAGTGATTGGAATGGTCAGACGTTGATTCTGTTCTGTATTTTTCGCTGCTCTATAGAACTGCTGAGGAGTTCCCAGGATTTGTTCTGGGCAGCAACCACGTGTTCAGTCTGTGGTTAGTTCCTTGGTTTGAGTGAATGAACACACATGGCACTAACAGATGTGACAGTCAGCTGTTCCCCTGCCTGGGGGTGGGGGATACCCCCAGCTGGGCAGCTCCAGCAGTGGAAACAGAGATCTCCGTGGCCTGCCCTGGCCAGGGAGGAGAGGCGGGGAGTGTTGTACGGCCGGCCAGCTCCACTCCTGTGCTGCAGCCAGTACCCCGCCCCCTTGCCATGATGGGCAGTCATGGCTGCCAATAACTGGCAGCCATTGCTGGCTGCCATGGTGACCCCCAACACTGGGCCAGGATGGGGCTGGGAACAGATGTTCCTGCGAGGTTTTGCCCGTTCTAGCCTAGCTGGGCGACTGCTGGGGCTGGACTGTGGACCTGCTTCATGTCAGGCTTACGTTTCCAGCCTGGCTGCTTCCCCTGCTGGGGTTTGTACCAGGACCACATCTGGCAGGCTCAGAACAAACATACCACCATGACACTAGCCCAGCTGGACCAAAGTGGGCCCTACTGGGCCAGTCTCACATTAGTAAACACCCATAGTGTTTCCCCCATGTTAGGCAGCTGGAACAGTGGCACGTCATGTTAAAAGTTAAAATATCTTAATCCATTGTTAAAACAAAGGTGACATCATATGCTCTTTTGTGGAGGCTTTGATCCTTTCCCACCAATTTGCCAGGAGGTCCTGGAATTGCATGAGTCTGTCATACCCAGCGTGACTGAGTTTGGTGTTTTCACATGGACATGGGGGTGCTCACCCCAGGAGTAGGTGCACCCCCACTTCTGCCCACTTGCAGTCCCTCCTAGGTTGGGTTTTTACGACCCGTTGGCTGCCTAGGCACGACCCCGCCCCACACCATAAAGTGGACTAGAGTATACACAATGCTAGGGTGTTGCCCAGGGCAGCCCTTGGCTGAGAATGGAGCCATCTGCCAAGCAGACGAACAGCAGCCCCACCTCTGGCTGGTGTCCTGGGTTTGGGCTGCCTAGTGCACTGGCAGTGTTCCTGGATGTTCCGGAACACACTAGTGGGGCTGCCCCAGAGCAAGGAAGGCCTGCTCTGCCTCTGCTCCACCTGCACAACTGGGGGGGCTGGGGAGGGGGACCTTTAAATGGACAGCCTGCCCGGGGGTGATGCGGAGCAGAGGCGTGGGTGCTGTCCATCTGAATACACCTACTGTCTTGGCCTCAGAGGGATGGCACCCAGTGCCCTGGCCACCAATCACTGTCCAAAGGAAGTTCATCTTTGCCTGTTTACAGTCTTCCCAAGCATTCCACTTGGGCTCTGGATCTGTTCCCCCTGTCCCTTTGAATGGAATTCTGGGACGCTCCTCTCTCTGCCAGCACCAGAAAAATCCACTCATACCTATTCTGAGACATGGCACAGATGTGGTCACTCAAAGGGGTGAAAGGTTGAGTCAGTCCTGGGGGCTACCTTCATGTGGGGTCAGGGGTGGCTTACTCTTGAGGCCTATACCTAACCTGCTACTGGTGATCCACTGTCAGGAGGTGCCTGGTGGCTGTCCTGACCAGAGTAACACATGTACCCTCCAGTTTTCCACCCCCCAGCACACATGTTGACCGGTAGGGATAAGATTTTGAATTTTGGTTTTAAACTGAAACAACCCCAAAATGGCTATTTTGTTTTAAATGTAACTATTAAATGTTTTGGTTTAAATGTAAAGCACTGCGAGTGCTGTGGTAGAGGAGTGCTATATAAAAATAAAGTTTATTATTAATTGTTATTATTATTAAATTTGGAGCAATTTAATCTGAAAATTGGATCTGTTCTGGTTCTGGTTTTTGGTTTCATATCTTTTCCCGTTGACTTCAATCGGAAGGGAACTAGGTTCGGAACTGAACTCTCTCCATCCCTAACCACCCCTACCCGCATCCTCTGGGGCAGGAGGTCCAACCTTCCCCACCCCCATTCCCTTGGGCCCACTACTGACCTTGGAGGGTGGAGGTGAGGATTCGCAGTCACTTTCTGAACGCCCCTACGGGCCCGTCCTTTCCCTCCCCCCAGGGTCCTGGCGGCTGTACTTACTGTCTTCAGAAGATAGAGGTTCTACCACCAACAGCCCGCTGCTGCTGCTGAAGGCCTCCTGGCAGTGGCAGCCTTGCAGTGGCACGCTGTTGGCCTGCCGCAGCTGTCAGAGGCCTCCTGGCAGACCCCCTTACCATGGTGCATTTCCAGCCCGCCACTGCTGATGGAGGCCTCCTGACAGGTCTATGCCTCCTTGCCAGAGTGCATTGCTGTGGGCCCCTGCTCAGCAGTGCACATGTTCAAAATGGCAGTGGGGCTGTTTTGCACACGTGCAAAATGATCATGGGACCATTTTGCGCCTGTGCAGCCCTTTTCCAAATGCTGGTGCCATTTTGGAAAAGGGCAGTCGTTCTGCACATGTGTGAATTTTTTATGTTAATTTTTGATGTACAGTTAAACAACATCCCCATCAGGAACCAGGGGCTCCTTGTGTTACACACCTGTGGGCCATATGTTACACCAATGCTGCTCACTATCATGTTGTGTTTTGCGGCTTATTTATTGAAATTTGTGATGGGAGTCAAATCTCCACGAGTCCACCACAGGTGGAGGTTCCTATGTTTAAACTCTTTTGGCCTATAACCTACACCAGTGCTTCTTAAACTCATGTTGTCATTTCAGGTTTATTTGTGGACCACATTTATTGCACTCTCTGAAACTGTAGTCTACATATACTTGATCCTGTCCTTGTTGTGGAGTTCCCATCACTGGAAATCTTTAAAAATGGGATAGATAAATATCTCTAGGTTTAGTTGGCCTTCCTTAAGAGAAGGGTATGAACTAGATGACCTTTCAAAGTACATTCCAGCCTTAAAATTCCCACTGCCTATGAGTTTTCTTCTCTCCCTCTAGTGGTCATTTTATTGGCTGATGTCTTTAAGCTAGTGCTTTACTCCAGGCAGTAAAGGATCCTGCATTTGGACTTAGACTTTTTGGGTTCTAATCCCTTAGCCAACAATCCATAAAAAGGAATCACATTGTGGGGTGTTTCCTTTTTGAGGAAGGGGAACAAGGGGACTGGGTTAGGGAGGGCAGGGCTGACCCCCTTGGTGTGAGGGAGGGGTGCAGCCCTTTGAGAGGGAGGGATCCTCCAGTAGCGGAGGAGGATGGGGGGTGTTTTGGGGGTGGGGATCTCTCTCAGGGGGCTGGCAGAATGGCCTCTGGGGGTCGGTGGTCAGTGGAGCGGATCGGGTGTGTGTGTGTCTGCAGCCATAGGAGTCGTTCTGAGCCAGGGGAATTATGGTTCTCTGGGAGGCGGGTTCGACCTGTGAGATGGGACATATGGTGTGTTTCTGTCCTGCTCACTGGCCCCATGGCAGGTGGTGAGGTGATCGGGGTTCAGAGGGCCCCATGTCTTGGCTTGATGCTGATAAATGCGAGGTCGGTGACTAACAAGTCAACTGCGGTCCGGGAGTTGATCCTGGACCAGGCGGCTGACCTCGCATGTGCCACGGAGACCTGACTGGACAATGAATCAAGGCCTATATTGGCTGATCTTGTTCTGGCTGGGTACTCTGTGCAGCATCAGCTGCGACTGGAGGGACGGGGGTGGGGGTGGGGCGTTGTATCCATTATTTTTAAGGATACCTGGTCTGTGAGGAGATTCCCTGCACGATCTATCATGGGTATAGAGGGTCTCCATCTGGGGTTGGATCTGGCTAGAGAAAGAGTGGAGATATTACTGATATAGCATGTACCCACCTGTATGGCAGCCTCCCTGCATGCACTGACTGAACTGGTGTCAGAGGTGATCTTGCGGTCTCCCAGGATGATAGTTCGGGGGGACTTCAATATCCATGCCGACACCAGTCTTGGAGGGGCGGAGCATGAGTTCATGGCTGCCATGGCAACCATAGGCCTGTCTCAGAGAGTAGTGGGCCCCACACATGTTGGAGGACATACCTTGGACATGATATTTTGCACAGACCTTGAAGCAGGGGATCCATTGGTGGGGGAGGTGTCAACAGTGCCCTTGTCATGGATGGATCATTATCTCCTCCAGGTAGATATCTTGGCACATGTCAGCCCCTGAGAGGGTGTGAAACCAGTTAGGTTGGTTTGCCCCCGAAGGCTTATGGAATCTGAAAGATGCCAGATAGCTCTAGGGGATGTTTCCTCTGAACTCGATGGCCACCTCGATTCCAGGTGGAATACCGTGCTAATGGAGGTCATTGACTGTGCGGCTTCCAGGTGTCCGCTCCCGAATTGCCAACAATGCAGCTCCCCGTGGTATACCGGGGAGCTGTGGCAAATGAAGCAGGAAGGGCGGTGGTTAGAGCAATGGTGGCATCATTTGCATACTGAAGTTGACCGGTGGTGGCATAAAGTTTTGTTACGTACCTATGCCATTGCAGTGCGGACAGCAAAGAAGGTTTTCCTTGCTGCCGTCATTGCGTCTGCTAAGTCCCGCTTGGCTGAGCTGTTCTGGGTTGTGAGGGGGCTGGTCAGTCCGGCCTCCCTCCGCCTAGATGTAGAACCATCAAATGTTCGCTGTGATTTGTTTATGGACTTTTTTGTGGATAAAACCACTCAAATTCACCACAGTTTTGATGCGACTTCTTCATCAGGGAATGGGTCAGAGGCAGTAGACGCCCCTTTTTGTCCTGTTTTATGGGATGAGTTTCGGACGGTGTCGCCCTCAGATACGGGGGATGCTCTTGGGACTGTTTGAGCCACCTATTGTGAACTAGATCCATGCCCATCCTGACTGGTTAAGGCTATCCGGGAGACATTGGGGCCATTGCTGGCGGGGATATTCAACACCTCCCTTGGGGAGGACGGGGTGCCGGGCTGTCTCAAGGAGGCAGTGGTGCAGCCCCTGCTCAAGAAACCATCTTTGGACATTAACACCCTTGCCAGTTATCGGTCAGTCTCTAACCTTCCCTTTTTAGGGAAGGTTATTGAATGGGTGGTGGCTCAGCAGCTTCAGGGGCATTTGGACTGGGTTAACTTTCTCGATCCCTCACAGTCTGGTTTTTGTCCGGGTTATGGCATGGAGACTGCGCTTGTGGCCTTGGGCAATGACCTCTCCTGTGAGTTGGACCGGGGTTGTTCGACCCTGCTGATCCTGTTAGATCTTTTGATATTGTTGATCATGAGTTGTTGGCAACTCAGCTGTGGGACCAAGCAGGTACTGGTGGGACTGTTCTTTAATGGTTCCGCTCTTTCCTGGATGGGAGAACCCAGCATGTGGTGCTGGGAGAGTTTTCATCTTCCACCTGGGGCCTCATGTGTGGAGTACCGTAGGGTTCCATCTTATCCCCTCTCTTGTTCAATGTGTATATGCAGCCTCTGGGAGAGGTTGATAGGGAGTATGGAGTGAGATGTCATCAATATGCTGATGACACCCAGCTATATCTCTCATTTCCCTCCAACTCAGGACTGGCAGTCTCGGTGTTTACCAGGTGTTTGTCCGCTGTGGGGGATTGGATGAGGGTGAGCCGCCTGAGGCTTAATCCTGAGAAGACAGAAGTGATGGTTGTGGGGAGGGGCGAGGGAGTGGTCTGCCCTCTCCTGCTTTCTCAGGTCCAGAGTCTGGGGCTGCTCCTGGACCCACAGCTCTGCCTGGATGCTCAGGTGGTGGCTGTGGTGAAGGGAGCATTTTGCAAGTTACATCTGGTGCATTGGCTTAGGCCATATGTCTCGGACTCGGATCTGGCCACAGTCATCCATGCTTTTATTACCTCAAGACTGGATTACTGCAGTGCGCTCTAAGGGGGGCTACATTTGGTGTTGGTTCAGAAGCTGCAGCTGGTGCAGAATGCAGCAGTCCATCTCTTGATGGGGATGGGCCGATGCGAGTATATCACACAAGTGCTTTGTTTTCTGCACTGACTGCTGGTAGGCTTCCGGACCCAATTCAAGGTGTTGGTGCTGACCTTTAAAGCCCCAAACATCTTGGGCCCCACCTATCTGCAGGACCGCCTCACATTCCGGGTCCTGGAGCGGCCCCTGCGTTTGGCTGGGGGCGCCCTCCTCGAGGTCCCCCAGGTTTCCTGGGTGTCCTCTATGAGGAGAGTGTTCTCCGTGGCTGTGCCGTGGCTGTGGAACTCCCTCCTGTTGGAGATCCACTTGGATGCTGGCCTCCCCTCTTTCCGCAGACAATGTAAGACCTGGCTGTTCCGCCAGCCCTTTCCCAAGGGAGATGGGGTGGGTGGGTTTTTATATTGTTTTTTAATTGAATTATTATTGTTTAGTTTAATGTTTTAAAATGTTTTTTAAATGCTGTGAGCTGCCCCAAGATGCCTGAGTCAGGAGGGGGTGGCACAAAATTTTTAATATAAATAAATAAATAAAAAGAAATTGTACCACCTGGACTAATAAAGAGAGTTACTGCTTTCCAAAAGATGTCAAGTAGGCTCTTTTTACACAGACACTCTAACACTGATAAAATGGCTGTTACATTTTATTATACATATTACAGGGCACCCACAGGGTAACACTGCAGCCCTGCAACGTGGGCCCTTTTCACATGCGATGCATCCATCCAGTTTTGCTGGGTGGAGGTATCTGTGTGAACACCGCAGGCGGTGTGTGTAGGTGTGTGCATGCTCCCGTGCAACACCCATCTCTACCCACAACCCACCCATGGAGCAACCAGCAGTGGAGTCCATGGGTGGGTGTTGCACAGGAGCACGCATGCACCTACACCCACTGCCCGCGGTGTTCACACAGACACCTCCACCCATCTCCACCTAGCGAAACTGGTTGGAGGCATCTTGTGTGAAAAGGGCCCATGTTTCAGGGTTGCAGTGTTGCCCTGTGGGTGCCCTGTAACATGTATAATAAAATGTAACACTCATTTTATTCGTGTTAGAATGTCTGTGTAAAAAGGGCCGTAGTAGAAAAGAAGAGCCCCAGAGTCAACAAATGCAAGCAAACAAGACTTCCTATATTAGTAAAGAATATGTAGTAATATGAGTAGCAAAGGAAGCTACTAGCATTCATGGGCTACATTACTGAAAGTGAAACGATGTATGACATTCCAAATTAAAAGGGCCTGCTGCAAACGTGTAAACATATGTCTGAGTGTCCGCCCTCCCCTCACCGTTAAACATATGTCTGCGTGTGCTAGGCAAATAGTCACAAACCATAGGTATTAAGAAACTCAGTATAGCCGTGCGCTGCAGGAGAGGGGGCGTATAAAATTAGAATTCCTTCCAGAGGGATCAGGAAGATGACAAGTTAAAAAGGAACAAAATAATTTAATTTTTTTAGCAGTGCTGCAGAAATACCTGAAAAAGACACACATTCTCCAGCAGAAACCACAAGGGTGAAACCATTGATCAATATATGCAGTTGTGTTAAGAAGCAAAGCAGCCTCCTGAGAATTTGAACAATTCATAGTTTAATTATAAGCGGAGTTTTGGGAGTAAAAAAAAAATAATTCTATTCAAAATAAGAATAAGGCTACTTAGAGACAAAGGCTGTTTTCAAATGGACCATGGTGCCTCCACGGTCTGTGGGGGGATGGGTGGAGGCGGCGGGGGGTGGGTAGTGCATGGGTGGCCCATCCTATGGATGCCCACTCACCTCCACCTATTCACCGCATGGAGCATCTACCATTGGCACCTGTTGATCCGTGCGTGGGCAATGGGTGGAAGTGGGTGGACCATGAGAGTGTGCACGCACTCCCACCCACCCAGCCATCACAGTGATCCCATGGATGCCCCCCCCCCACTGCCCACCTGCCTGGACACATGGGCGAGGGGTGTGTGTGTGCGTGTCTGTGCGAAAAGGGCCACAGTTTATCAGAAGCCAATGGCATCTAGAGAGCTAAAAGAGCAGAATATTTATTCAGAGTTTCAGCAAATACAGTCAGTGTTCTGCTATGTCAAACAGTAATCACTAAAGCAAAGTACAAAAGAAAGCTCTGACAGTAATGGGGGTGGGGGACAGATGTGCCAACAGCCTTATGGAAAAGCCAGTGTCCCTTACAAACAAGGAAATGAACAATATATATTTTAAATTTTATTTTATTTTAAAAACTTATACCCTGCCCCTTCCGCCACAGGCAGCTCGGGGCGACTTACAACAATAAAACAATTAAAACAATTAAAAAACATTAAAAAGGAGGGAATAGAAAAAACAACCCCTCTACCCCCCACCCACTACCCCACCCACCCATCACCTCTCTCCCTCGCCAAACACCTGGTGGAACAGCCAGGTCTTACAACTTTTCTGAAAAGAGGGGAGGTCCGGAGCCAGCCGGGCTCCCACCGGAAGGGAGTTCCATAGGTGTGGTGCGGCCACTGAGAATGCCCTCTCCTGCGTGGCCATCCGAGAAACTTGGGGGACCTCGAGCAGGGTATCCCCGGACGACCGCAGGGGCTGATCCAGGACACGGGGAGTGAGACGGCATTAATTAATTAATTAATTCATTCATTCATCAAAAGTTCACCATTCTAAAGGGGAAAAGGAACAAAACTACTCCCAGAGGGGTTTGTATACAGGTAGTAAAAGAAGAAATGCAAGACAAAATGGAATCTTCAGGTGAAAGGTAGAGAGCATAGATTGATGTACTACTGCTTCATGATCTGATATGTTCAAACTGATTCAGGAACCAAATGTAATGGTATTAGTACAGAACAATTACCAGAAAATATATTCACAAGCACATTAGCAAAATCTGACTGAATCTATAGTGCTCCTTTAGTTTGGTTTGCTGTGAACATTTGGGTGACTGGATTACGCTTGTATGAATGTGTCATGATAACGCTCTTAACGTGGACCTGGGAAGCCATGGTTCGAATCCTGCCCTCGCTATGAGCTATCTGGGCGGCCTTGGGCAAGTCACAATCTCTCAGCCTCAGTTCTTCATTTGTAAAATGGGAATGTGTGTGTGTCTCCCTGTGTTCCCCTCACGCTTGTCCATCTTAGATTGTAAGATGCCCCGAGATGCGTAAGCAGGAGGGGGCGGCATAAAAATGTGATGAAATCATCATCATCATCATCAATCATCATCATCATCATCATCCCACTGGGCAGGGACCTGCCTTCGAAAGTCTGTGACGTAAAGTGCTGCATACACCTATTAGCGCTATAGAAATAATAAAGAGAGAAAGAAAGAGATGAAAGAGTTTTGTATGAATGTGAGAGTTAACATATTATGAGATTTTGTATATTCAAGCCAAAATTGTCCACAATTCTACCCTGTAGTTTATTTTATACGTATGTGAGTATGACACACCTCTCTCTCCAAATCTATATTCACACACAGAGACATATATATGTTCATACTGTATACTAGGGGTGTACACCAGGCCCCCATGTCATTTTCATTTTTCATTTTCATTTTTGTTATTCAAAAATGTTGTTTTCGTTTTTGTTGTCATTATCATTTTTGTTATCATTTTTGGTATCATTTTTGATATTGTTTTCATTATCAGTATCGATATTGGTATCGTTTTCATTATTGGTATCGATATTCCTTATTGTTATCGATATCATTATTGATATCGTTATTGCTATCGGTACCGTTTCAAACGAAGATTTTATTTTTGGTATCGGTATCATTATTGATTTACATGCACAACTAATATTTATCTAAATCTAAGGGAGACGGGGCAAATGAAAAGGAAAACTATATATTATCTAATCAATTATCTATATAACTATTCTAATCTAATCTATATGTCTATAATATATATCTATATCTAATCTATACTACCTATCTATATATAATGTACAGGGGGAGAAGGGCAGGGAAAGGGAGAAGGTAAAATGTTAGGGTATGAGGAATGAAAGATATTGGTGGTAATACCTGATAAATAAATAAATAAATAATACAACAAGGGCTAGGGAGAACTTTTATGTGCAAGCACCACAGTTCTGTAAATGTAACCTGACAAGCAGAGCTCTCACAGAATGGAGAGAAAAAACCTGGCCCTCCCATTATAAAGGGTTGCAGTGGCCTCCTCCAGAGCCCCCTGATTGGTTCTGGGAGGCAGCAGGCATTGAGCAATCACAGAGTGCCATTAGACTACTGGGACCTGCTTGTGTTGCTCATTGGCCAGTGATACATCCATCAGATACTGCTGAGCTGCTCGCCCCTCCCAACACAGGCAGGCACAGTTCAAGAGTTCAACCCTGTTAAATGTCTGCTCCCTCCTCCCCTCTCCACATTTCCCCTCCAAAACCCAACTGCCACAGCACTAATAATGACAATAATGACATCGTCGTTTTCGTTTCTTGTTATTGTTTTTGTTATCGTTTTTGGTATTGATATTGTTATCATTATCAGTATTCTCGTTTGTCGTTTTTGGTATTCTCGGTTGTAGTTTTCGTTATTGTTGTCATTATTCTCGGCTGTCGTTTCCGTTATTGCAATAACGAAAACGAAAACGACAATTTTCGTTATCATTATTGTAATAATGAAAATTACATGCACAACCCTAGGATATACATATCTGTAGGGAAAGCTCCGGGGCCTGATTTTTTACCAGAGGAATTATTTAAAGGCAATCCCTCTTGGTGGGCTCCTCTCCTGGCCAATTTATTTACTTTGGTTAACAATACAGGAGTTCTGCCAAAGTCCTGGAAATTGGCGGTAGTCGTGCTAATATTTAAGAAGGGGATCAGAATATTCTGTCTAATTATAGACCTATCTCTCTTCTTAGTATTGTATGAAAACTATATGCCAGTTTTTTGTTGGTGAAACTTCGATCTTGGCCAGATACCCATCATGTTCTGGCGGAGGAACAGGAAGGTTTCAGGGAAGCTCAAAGCATGGTGAATCACTGCTTTTTCTTAAATCATCTGATAGCTAGTGCGAAGAGGAAAAAACAGAAATTATTCGCTGCCTTCAAGATTTCAAGGCAGCTTTTGATACAATCTCCCGTGATAAGTTATGGCTGAAACTGTCTGCTCTTGGGATAGAGCCCAGATTGCTTTTTCTGATTAAAACCTACAGACTCGACTATAAGAGCACGGGTTAACAACACTGGTGTACTCTCTGATGTCATTAGAGTCGAGAGGGGAGTCAGACAAGGCTGCCTCCCAGTCCCGTTTTTATTTAATCTATACGTGAATAGCCTTATTCTTGAGCTCAGAGATGTGGGTAGCTATATGGCACCAAAAGTGGGGGAAAGGAGGATTTCAATGCCATTCTATGCGGATGATGCGGTCTTACTGTCCACTTCAAGGCTAGGGCTCAAGAGGTTACTGGTAGCTCTACAGACAGCCTGTCCATTAAATATGGTAAATCTAAGGTCTTTCTGCCAACATTTAAGGTTTATAGCTGGTTTATGGGTGGGAAAGCTCTCCAGCAGGTAAAAAGTTTTAAATATCTTGGGTTAAGATATTACTACAATGGCTCATGGGCTACTCATTTCAATGCGATTAAGAAGGCCATTGCTCCCCTGGTCTTAATGATTATTTTAAAAATTTATACCTCAGGTGGTCAGCAGCTGGCCTTTGAAGGGAAGAATAACTGATATATGGAGTACCTATTTGGGGGGTAGTTAGTTCATACCCCAAGCATTTAGCATCAGTACAAAATAGATTTGTCAAAAAGATCCTGGGAGTTATGGGTTCTACCTCCTCAGCTATTGCTAACTTGGAAGCAGGGATACAGCTGGTGGAAACTAAATGTGACAAGTTAATTCTTTCCTTTTGGCTAAAAGCCCACTTCTTACATCCTGACTCCCTTGTGAGATTATGTCTACAAGAATGTTGTGACACAAGTAACCCCTGGTGGACTAATGTGGAAAAACAGATCAATAACCTAGAGTTTTCATTGCCTTTCTTCTTTGGGGCTCCTTTCAAACAAGGGTTAAAACTTTTGCGAGATAGGTTTAGGGACATAACCCTACAACAATAGAGAATGAAGGTAATGGAAGGAAAGGCAGTGCCATACTATAAATATTGGGTGGCTGGTTTAGAGAGACCAGTTTATTGGAGTAATTGACAGGTGCCAAAATTGCGCATTGCATTTACCGCCCTAAGATGTCAAACGATGGAAACAGAAGAATTGGGGGAAGATTTGAAGGTCGTAACTATGTAGAGCGGATATGAATTTATGGAATAGGAGCTGTGGAGGATTTCCCGCACTATGTATTGGACTGTTCGATATACCATGAGGTGAGAGAAAAAATATGGGTCTCAGTGGGGATTATGCAAGGAAGATCATCTTTACAAAGTTTAATCTTCCTCTTGAGGGATGTGAACCCAGAGGTCACTAAGGTTGTTGCTATTTTTGCATATAGAGCAAAAACATTACGGGTGATGCAGTTAACAGCAGCTTGAGGGGGGAGGGGGGTATGTGTGGTTTAAATTTTTTTTTTATTGATAGGTACATACTATTCATTACCGCAGGTGTGGAAATATATGTCCCCGGTTATTATATGTATATGTTGTGTATGTATGCATATGTATGTTGTATATGCTGTATTTCTGTATTATTGTGTGGATGTCAAAGACCAAGATTGGTTACGACAAATAAACTAAACTACCTATCTGTACACACGCACTCACTGAGGTAGATATTGTGAACACAGGAATGAATACACAATACCACTCAGGCGTATAGCTAAGAGGGGAAGAGGAGATGAGGGACACTGCTCCTTATAATTTGCGTGCCCCACTCATGTGTTCCAGGCTTTCCCTTCAGATTCTTAGTCTGAGGAAATGGCTCCTTCCCGTTGTCATGTAGTCTGCCATCTCCCGTGTGCCAATATCCTAGCTACAGGCCTGATACCACTTCTTCATATAGCCCCAAGGAAGTTCGTGGTGTGATATATGTGTGATAAAGAAATACACATCAGTCACTGAAGTGCCTTCACCTAGGAACCTCGAATTTAAGCAATTACATGACCTGAACAGAAACCTGGTTACAATCTTTGTATACAGAACTCCGTAATCATCCGTTACAATCTTTGTATACAGAACTCCGTAATCATCCATTCCATTGACTAAAATAGTACCAGGATTAAACTAGAGCTGAAACTAGAACCCACAGAAATGGGTATAGTAATTGAAATTATGATACTTGAGTCAGCAAGATTAGGTACTAATCTTGGGTAGCCCAATTTACCAAAGTTCTGGTTTTTGGTACCGAAATTGTTTGGTAAAATGGAAAATTGGGAACTTAGTAACAGCAATACTTGGTGTTTTGGATAATCAGGTGCTGATCAGTCACGCGGCAGGCTACTCAGAATTGCAGTTTTTACCTGTAGATAACAAATATTTACTACTTGTTTTACCTCTAGATTAGACCATTAGTGTGAATGTAGTATTAAATTTGACCCCAAAAAGTTAAAGGGAAATTTTAGAAGAGGAAAATTTTCTTTTTTGAAAAGTTTTCATGATCGTTTGTCTTTATACATTAAGCCAAGAATCCTTTTTGAGTGCTTCTCAGAAATGCAGTACCTGGTATTAGGGGAAATTAAAAAAACAACAACAAGTTCCTAGGAAAGATAAATTCAGATGGGCTAGGAGCAATGCTGTCAAACATCCACCCACTAGAATTTTACTAAATAGGTCATAACAGCTGGTTGCAATAGACAAATTTATTTATGGCCACCACAGGCAGTATATACTAAAAAGCTTTGCCAGGCTCACTGAGGTGGAATGCTTCTGCGACTGAAGCAATAAACCGTACATTTTGGCTTGGAGAGGTGCTAATGTTTATAACAGATACATTATCAGGAGCTATTATGTGTAATATCATTTCCATATAGAATGAAACTTATCCAGGTGGTGAGACAAATGCAAAGAAAGTTATCTACACAGTTACCAAAACATATAATAAATTGAAACACAAAACTCTTCCCAAAGTGGTCACAGAATAGCTGAAGGCAGTATAAAGTTCACCTGAAACCAGAGCTCCCTCTTAGTGTCAGTTTCTGTCGGCATTGCCATGATGACATAACTATTGACAACAATGCAGTCATGAGAATGAAGCCCTCCAGATGTCTAGTGGAATCCAGACAAGGATTATTAGAGGGCAAGGCTGAAGGTGAGAGAAATTAAGTTGCATTTTGGGACTCCACAAATTTCTTTGAAGGACACTGGAGTAGGATACTAAGCAACTCCTGGAAAGCTGGTTTGTTTACATAAACTGGACTATTACTAGACCCTTGTGAAACCTGATCTAAAGTCATTGCAAACAATGGAAGAGACTGAAGGAAACTCCTCAAGGAATAAGAAAATATATTATTTTATGATTATAGTGTGTCTTTTACACAAGGAGCTGAAAGCACATAGGAAGCATGGATTAACTCCTCATTTCACTGCTGTAATGAAAATTAGACTAACTATATTTTGCACATGTTATTACTGCAAAAACAGGTAAAGGCATTAAGAGTTAAATTATCCCTCTCTCCTTCTATGAGAGTACTATTCTGGGGAGAAGGCAGAATGAGTCCTTTTTACTGCTAAGTATATTTGTAAAGACATCATTCATGTCAGCCTGGAGAAGAGCTGAAATGGTTAATAAATTTAGTACCCATGAGTAATACCTGCATTTTTGGGTACAGCATCAACAGGGTGCCCGAGTACCAATCGGGTATCTGGAAATCAGAAAAATTGGCATTTCCAGTACTGATTTTAAAATTTTCTGATTCCCAGTTGGTATATCGATATATCAGTCAGTATATCAGCGTTGGAAAATAAAAATATTGGCATGAAAATAATTTTTTTTTACTGGAAATCATTTCCCAGGACCAGAAGTTTACTTTCCAGGACCAGAAAGTTGATTTTATGGGATGGACAACCCATAAATAAGTGTTTTAAGAAGGAAATTTTTTAAAAAAATTAAAACAAATTGGAACCAGAAGTAGTTTTATGGAACTGGAAATTGTAAAGAATTTGTCAGAACTTGATGGAAACCCAATAAATTGATGTTGGGGGTTGGTATAGTGATAAAAACGAGAGAAAAAATCAGCTCCAGAAGTAGACATTCTGGAACCAGAGGATGACATTTTGGGACATCACGTACCTGATTGTGTTGTAATTGGGTACCGCATGGTACCTGATTGCTACTGGGTTGATTCAGGTACTGGAAATTCGATGGGTTATCTGTGTTTTTGTGTGTACCCTCTTTCAGGTCTAACCTGTAGTGAACAATGTAGACAAGCAAACTAGTACTGTAGTACTGATCAAATCAAGGAGTATATGGCCTTTTCTACATGGACGGCGCAGTAGAGCTGATGGGTGGAGATGGGTGTGGACGGGTGGATGAGCACAACCAGTGAACACCCGGCACCGCCGAGCAGGGAGACATTTACACAGACAGCGCCGTAGGGGGTTGTGGGAAGGAAAGGGAGGGGCCGGCAAACACTCAGTGGCCACACACCCGCCCCGGGAAGCACCCGGCAAACACCTGTGGAAGTACACGGACAGCTGGGACCGGCGGGGAAGTCCCGCTCGGCACAGCGATGGCACAAAGTGGCCGACAGAGAGCAAAGGAAGCTGCCCAATGAGGCCTCACCCCCGAGCGACCAGACCAGCGCAGGCAGGGCAGGAGGGAGATGGGATGACATTTCCTACAAAGGAGCCAGCTCCACACAGCCCCAGCACAGAGCCCAGACAGCCTGGCACCAGCCCCCCCCAACACACACACAACAGAGCGGCACACACACAGAAGGCAAGAGAAGCACACAGGGATGGGCCCACGGCCCACTGGGGGTCAGGGGGGGAAGGCACCCACACAACACAGGCAACAACCCAACACCCCCACAGAGGCACCCCCTGCAGGGGAGAGGTCAAAGCAAAGCACAACACAGACACACCGGGAAGGAACACAAAAGCCTTTAATAAAACGGGGAAACTGCAACAGGGGACAACAACAACAAGGCAGGGAGGGGGATGGGGCAACAGAAGGGGGGGCAACATCAGCAGCGGCAGGCCCAGGACAACACCCGGTCAATAGGGCCAGCGCTCCTGCGCCCGGTGCCAGCGCTCGGCCTGCGCGTGGTCCAGCCGGTGCAACCACTCCAGGACATGCAGAAGGAGCTCCAACAACTCCCCTTGCTCCTGGGTCCGCTGCGCGATCATGGCTTGCACTAAATGGGACAGAGGGAGAGGAGACAGCCATCAGTACCAGCCCCGGGCACCAAGGAACAGATCCCCCCACGGAGGGACACAGGCACAGGGCCCAGCAAACAGGCAGCACACTCATGGATGCCATCGAAAAGCTGGCCCACCGCCCGCATCTCCCATGCCGCTTGCTCCAGTGGCAGCACCATCGTGCCCAGGTGCAAGATCGCCAGAAGCACGACAACAGTAGTTGCAGGAGAGAAGGGACAGGGCAATGGGGAACGCCCACACCAATGGGCCCTGGGAGGGCTGGGAGCAGCAACAGCATCAGGGGCACACCTAACACATCCACAGCCACCACCTGGAAGACCACCCGGACCCCTGCATGAAGGGGGATCAGTTGGGCAAAAGGCCGGGGCCAGCACAACCCCTGCTCACGCTCAGTCACCCAGCGCCCATGGTGCTGTCGCCGATCCATTGCCACCACCACAGATGGCCTGCACCAACAGGGGGCAACAGCAGAGGGGAGCAGAGGGGAGGTGCAGGGCCACATCAATGCACAGGTGAGTCCAGGGGGTGCCCGGCCGACTGCCCACCGCCAATATGACCCCTTGAGCACACCCAGGCAGCAGCGCCCAGCAAGGAAGTCACCAGGGGAACACACACCACACACCCGGTGCACACCCCACAGGCCCGGAGCCCACCAGTACACACCAAGCACACCCCCTGCACACAACCACACAGCTGGGGACAGGAGGGCTGCCAAGGGGAAGGGGCACCCAGCCGACACAGCAGCAACAGAAGCAAGGCAGGACAGACCATCACAGAACAGCATTTTATTGGTGCAGGGGGAACGGGGGCTCACAAGCACAGAGAGACAGAGCCGGGGGGGGGGGCGCAGGTGCACCCATGGCCAGGCAAAAGATGCACAACAGGATGGCACAGGAGCACCCGTGCAGAGAGGGTGAGGGCACCAGGGCAGCCCCAGCGGTAAGGAACAGTGGTCATACAGAGGGGGTGATGGGGTCCACGGAACCAGCTGGCAGCCAGCAGCGATGCAGACAGCAGTGCACAGCCCAATCGGAGGCATGGGGGGTGGGGGTGGGCAGGCAATGCACCAGCCAGGGCACCAGGGTGGCTGCGAGCGGGTGGAAGTAAGGGGTTAGACCCTCCCACGCGAACAGGCCCCTTTGGAAGCTTCGGGAGCTCATATGAGCATCCACCAGGAAGCAGGGAAGGAGGAGGTCCTCTCCGGCAGCTGCAGCCCACACAGCTAGAAGGTTCTTCACCAATCGAAGGGCAACAAGCTCCGCAGTGGAAGGGTTCCTGGTCTGGAGCGGGCCACCAACATCAGGGGACAGCAAGCATAGGTCCCATGGGAGGGCCCCCACATCCAAGGGCACACGCAAGATGCTGCGGGTATGCAGGAGGCTGCTGGTGTACAGGGCAGCAACAGGGGGACCCCCAGACAGCAGGGTGAGACTGAACCCAGGTAGCTCCGTCAGCAGGCAAGCCGCCGTTACCTCCGCAGCACTCCAAGGCATGACAACGGCGGGCGGGCGCACCCAAGGAGGCAGGCATGGGGTGTGTGTGTGTGTGAATCTGAGCTCGAGGGAACGGCCCCGGCATGCTGGGGCCCCAACCGGGTGACCCATTGTCCACATGTACCGTGACAGGAGCCGGAAGCCATCCTCCACCAACAGGGGGTTGCCCACCAACAGCTACATGTCGGGGCTCAGCCAGAGGGCCGCCAAAAGCATGTCCGCACAGGGTGACCACCCCTCCCCTACATCCCTGGCTGAGGGCCCCATAGAATGACTGGCCATGGCAGGAGTTGGGCCCGCTCCGGTGAAGCAACAGGCGGGAGATGGAGGGCTGCAGCGACTGGGACAAGCACAGAATGAGTGGCTACCCTCGTGCACAGGTGGCCTTGCATGCCAGAGATAGACCGGCCTGCTGGGGCTGGGGTGCTGCAACCCACACACAGGGCAGAAGGGATGCAGCACAGGTGCCGGGAGATGAAGGAGGTCACGGCTGGGCACTGTGCCAGGCCAAGGAGCTGAGCCAGGCATTGTATCCACACCATGCACAGCTGCAGCAGACAAAGGCCAAGCCTGGCTGGGGGGACTGTAGCATGGTTGCGGGGGCAGGGGTACCCTGGGGGAGCATGTTCCCATCTCCTCACAGTGGGCTTGCAGCCAGCACATTTACTGGGATGCTCAGCTGGGCTCAGCAACTGGTTACTGCCCCAGCACACCCCCGGTGCATCACCAATCGGTGCCCTGCCCACACCACCCTACACAGTACATAAGGAACCCGCTGTAGGTGGTCGGGTGTGGGGCAAAGGGGCTGTAGCACGGGATCAAGCAGCACACAGGAAATGGCGACCCTGGGCTGGGTGGACACAGAGGAGCTCCCGCAATACCAGGGGTGAGTGGGTTGTAGGCACAGGCCCTAGAGCGGGGTGCGCTGTGGCCACGGCACATGCTAGAGGAGGGTGGCTTGGATTGGGGAGCTGCAGAACCAAACTGCCGGGGAACAAGGACCCACAGCCCCAGAACATGCTGCTGCAACTCCTGGGTGCAGCCCTCCCGCTGCTGCACATTCTGCTACAGCAGATAGCCCTCCTTCGCTTGCCGAGTCGAAGGTCTGTCTTCCTGGGTGCATGGAGGCGGAGGACTTCAAACCTCAGGAGGGTGGCGATCGTGTGATGGGTGAGGCCGGCAGCTGTCCGACACCGTGCCCTGTTGGGTTCTGTGGTGTCCCAGCAAGGCCAGCTCATCCAGGCCCGACAGACCCTCAACGTGTATGTCCTCCGTGTGACCCTACCGACCCTGCGACGGCACTGGTCGCGCTCCCACACCAACGACTGGTGGGAGAACATGTTGGCCACCTGGATGGACGGGGAATGATTGGACCACTTCCAGATGCCCCGCTCCCTCCTGACCCACTTGGGGGAACTCCTCAACCCCCACCTCCGGCGGCGGGAGACGAACATATGCTTCCCGCTGCCACCAACGATGCACGTGGCCATGGTGGTCTGGTGGCTGGTCATCCCCGATTCCTGTAGGAGCGTGGGGGAGCAGTTCAGGGTGGGCACCGCTACTGTGAACAGGGTCCTCCATGATGTGTGTGACCTGCTTGTGGAGCTCCTCTTGGAGTGGGTCATCCAGCTCCATGACCCCAAGGAGGTGATGCGTGGATTAGAGGAAATGGGGTTCCCGCACTGCATCGGGGCCATTGACAGCACCCACATCCCCATCATACACCCCCCTCATGCAAAGATCGACTACATGAAGCAAAAACAGGCCTTCTCAATCAATCTGCAGGCCGTAGTGGATCATAGGGGCCTGTTCATAGATGTGTACACAGGCCAGTTGGGGCGGAGCCACAACGCGTGTATTCTGCGTGCCTCCCCTTCTATGCATGCACGTTCGATGGGGAGATCGCCCCCAACCTGTACCTCATGATAAAGGGGGTTCCCATGGCCCCTGTTGTGATAGGGGACCCTGCCTACCCGCTCAGCCCGTGGGTCATGCGGGCCTATCCAGTGGACCACCGCCTGTTCAATGAGTGCCTGTCGTCCACACACAGCATGGTGGAGTGGGCCTTCAGGCTCCTGAAGATGCGCTGGCACCTCCTGATAAACAGGAGCCAGTTCAACCTGGACCACACCCCCATCCTCATCCTGGCAGCGTGCATCCTGCACAATGTATGTGAGACAGGGGGTGCTGCCTTGGACAACCCACCACCAGTGCACAGGGCCGGCCCAGTGCCCATGTCCAGGGAGGGGCATTCCAGTGCATCTCATAGGAGAACAGGGATGCCATCTGCCACCGCATCATTGCCCAGGCAGCCGAACGCCGGGCAGCACCCGCCCCACAGCCATGTCCATAGACCTGTGAACCCCTTCAATAAAGCTGGGCACTACCCTTTACCTGAAACAGTGCCGCTATTCCATGTGTGGGCCGGGAGGTCCCAGGAATGGGTCCCGTGGGTTGCCTGGGTGCAAACGCCTTCCCCTCACTGTTGACCATGAGGTGTGCGGCCCCCACAAAGCCCTGCTGGCCAATACTCACCAGTATACCTGTGCAGGTTCAGTGTACACCTGTTCCAGCCACCTCCATTGCATGTGGCCTCACTGGGCTGGCCCCCGGCCCCATCGGCTGGGCAGGAAGTGTACAGAGCCCCCAACATGCCGGTGCCCCATTGCACACCACACCCCACACCCCCGGCCACATGTCCCGGGACAGCGATGGCAACGGTAGAGGTATAACACATTTATTGGAGGGGGAACTGTACAATGGAAGAGGGGTGGGGGTTAACATCTGTGGTGCCCTCTCCCCCTCTTGGCCACACCACCGGGGCTTGCAGGCCAGCATGCCCTGGCTGCAGCTGACTGCAGCACTCACCGGACAGATGGCCCGGCCTCCCTATCATCCACTGGCTGCTCCACACTGGCCTCCACAGACGGTCCCTGCATGGAGAAACAAGAATGGGGTAAGGGATCCTCGTGTGTGCTCATCTCTGTCCAATGTTGGGGCCTGGGCCACTGGGAGCCCCATGGTCATCCAGGGATCCCCCTACCCCCCACACGAGCCCTGTTGGTGTGAGCCCCTGACCAGCCCACCCTTGGTAGTATGGCACATGCCCCATCCAGTACAGTGGCACAGAGAAGCTACACGTGACTCTGGCAATGGCCGTTGCTCCCCAGCTTATGTAGTGCGTGTGCTCGGAGTGGTTTCTACAATGTGTTCCCTACGGGGGCCCTGCCTTGCGCTGGTCCCCAGATTCCCAGTGGGGCCCCCCTGGTGTTGCACCCCCTACCCCCAAGGGCCCAGGGTGGTGCGGACTTACTGGAGGGGGTGGGGCAGCCACCATGGGTGGTTGGTCGTCCTGAGGTGCACGGTCCTGGGGTGGGGGGTGTCACCTCCCAGTGGAGGGATCGAGGTGGCAGCGAGGGTGGGACCATGGGGAGTATGGGCTGGAAGGGCGGCCCCGCATGCGGGCCCTGTTGTCCTATGTGGGGGAGGGAGACCCTGTGGACTAGGCCCAGATAGGGTTGCTCCTGGGAACCACGGGTGGTCAAGGTACAGGGAGTGCACCTCGGCTAACCGTTGCGACTCCTACATCAGCTCCCTGCTGAGGTCCTCCCTCCAGTGCCGGTTCCTGGCCTGCATCTCCCAGTTCCGCTTCATGCTGCTGGCAGCTGCTCCCCTCGCGCAAGTGGATGCCTGGTCTGTGAACGGGAGTTTGGACACGACGTTAGTGCTTCCGGCCTGTGTGCCCCGCTGACTGCTACTGCCTGACCTGGGGTGCCTCGTGGGGTGGCCCTCATAGTGTGACAGCTCCCCTCAGCCCTCCCATGTGGGGTCCCCCAGTCCTGTCGTGGGATGGCCCCCTGGCAGCTGATAGCCGTGGGAGGGCCCCTGACTGTCAGGTGTGCTGTGGGAGCCGTTGTGGGCCCAACAGCCCCTCCTGCCTGCCCCCAACACCCCACCCTTGTTGGGCCCTGCTGTTTGTGGTTGCACGCTCCTGGGCCCCACCTCCGTACCTCTGCCCCCATCCACACCTGGGCCCCCCGTGGCCCCCTGGCCTGTGTGTCCTGCCATGGAGGGTAGCCCACCTGGTGGTGAGGGAGCTGCTGGGCCCCCCTTGTCCTCCTCCTCTTCCTCCTCCGCAACCTCCACCTCATGCACCTCCAGGATGCCTTGTGCTGCAATGGGAATGGGTACCATTAGTGTTTGCCGTCCCCCGACCTTGGCCACTACGCCTCCGTCTGGTCCATTCCCCACCCCAACCCCCGGCCCCGCTGGGGCGATCATACCTGGATCCAGTTCCTTCACTTCCTGGGTCATCCCGGGTCTCCGCTTGCTCTGCACACCCCCTTTGTCCCTGTGGCCGGTAGGCCTGTTGGTGTTGGGGGTGCGTACGGAGTGTGGTGGTCTGGCACTTGGATCCCTGGGGCACCTTCTCCCCCTGTGGGACAGAGATGTCCCCTCCTGCTTCTTGGATGACCTTGCCAGGGGCACCTCCCCCCCTTGCTCTGTGGGGTCAGTTGGGGGGGTTGCGTGTTGGCCCTGCGCCTGCCCCTGGCGAAGGCACTACCGTGGGTGCGGGAGGCCATGATGTCCCCGTCCATGCAGAGGAACTTGTCCAGCTCCTCCTGGAACTCCGCTGTGCACATGGCCTGGCCAGACTTTAGATTGTTGTCCGTGATATGTTCATATCTGGACCTCAAGTCCTTTGCCTGCTGCATGCACTGGGTGACATCCCTACTGTAACCCTGCCGCCGCATCTCCTGGGTGATGGCTTCATAGACCGGTCTGGTCTTGTAGCTGCGCACCAGGTCGTGCTGGACCCTTTTGGATCCCCATACGTGTATAAAGTCCCTGACCTCCTGCCTTGACCAGGGCTCCCCCTTTTGGGACCCGCATGTGGGGGCTGACCAGTTCGGCAGCATGGGGCCAGCCCTGTGGATGTGGTAGCCGTGGTGGTGGTCGTGTCCTGTTGGGGGTAGTGCATTAGGGGTTACTACGGCTCCTACTGGCCCCCTCCGCCCAACCATGGGGCCTGCCCCCATCTCCCCCCTGTTCGTGGGTGGGTAGTGTCCATGTAAAAGTGGCCTAAGTGACATGGCTAGTTTACTTGTATCAGGATTTGCTGTCCAGGTCTTACCCTCTAAGTTCCCGGCAAGCAATATGGTTTGTAAACAGAATCCTTTCTGATACAGATGTTCAGATAATGTAGTTTTCCTCTTCCTTTAGCAGGGCTCATTAGACATTACTGAATCCTAAATGAATTGCCCAAGATCACAGAAGGGGGTCAGTAGAAAAATAATTCAAGACTGTTGATTCCCAAATCCTTCATACTAAACTTTAAAACAGTGGCTCCCAAACTTTTTGACTTGATTTATATCATCAAGTGACCCTAGTCAGAAAGAAAGATGAGCAAAGGAAATATGTTTGTAAAACCTGGTTTCTCTAGTCACAAGGTGGAGAAAACTCTGACAAGTTTGTCCCACCTACTCATCATCTTATGCAGTGAAGCAGATGGTTTGGCTAATGCAGATATTACAGATTCTAATTTATTGAGTCTAGCTAGAAAGATCGTAAATATTGAAGTGTAGGCACTCTGCATCTGCAGTGTTCTATATGACAACAGCTTCAACATTTTTCATCTCCCGTAGTCCTATATACCTGCACTGATAATTCTCAGATTTATAACTAAAGTGCTGTTTCCAGGGTACATTGCAAATGGAGTCCAACTCCCAGGCATCCTATCTATATGATAAACAAGCCACTACCTTTCTGACAGGAAAACTGACTTAATTATATTATACTTTGGACCTCTGACATGCATGCAAGTTATTGTTCTGACAGAACAATCTCTAGCTACATTTCCCAAATGTTATGAGTCATCAAGGCATCTAAAATCCTTACTGTCTACCAAAATGCTACCAAGCTTGAAGTTCTAAGGGGAAAAGAGGTAGATAGTCTCCGCTCATTATTAATGGAGACAAGATCATTCTGCCCATTCTACTTAGTCTATGGCACTTTTACCAGTTGTTAGAGAAAGACATATAATAGCATCCATACAGAAAACCTCCAGATTGCTGATATGAGTTCATAGGCATAGGGAGGTATCAAGTAACTTAAACATTCTAAACAATCACTTATGCTTGTAAACAGAAGTCTGCCATCACCTCTTATTTCTCACAATTTCAAACGGGAACACCCAAACCATTAGAATTGTGGTCATAGGTCTGAAAGGAATAATAAGAGTCATCAAGTCCAGCTGCCTACTTGGTACAGGATTTGCTATATTTGAATCATCCTAGATAGATGTTCCTCCAGCCTCTTCTTAAAAATGTACAACGATGGAGAATCCACAACTTCCCTGAGTGTCCCATTCTACTGCTTGACTGCTCTCGCAGTCTACATCTCCCTTGCTGCAGCTTATACCTATTGCCTCTTGTCCTCCCCTACACTGCAAGAGGGAATAGTTGTTCTCCATTTTCTTTACGGTAACCTTTCAAATATTTGTAGAATTATCATATCCCTCTCTATGGTTTTATTTGCTCCAAGGTGAGCATCCTTCAACCTATTCTCATCTGATTTGTGCTCCAAACTAGAGCTGTAACTGGGTACCCGGCAAATCGGGCACCTGTTGGATCTGGGGTACACAACTCACCCTGGTTGCATTTGGGCACCAATTGGTACCTGAGTGTGACCCAATGCGCTACCCAACTCCCAATGCTGACTCCCCTCACCACCGGGCTGCTGTTTCTCTGGTCCGGAGGTCACTGCTTGCTTCTCCCTTTTCCTCCCCAGCCCATGTGCTGCTCAGCTGAGCTGGGGTTTTCCCCACTTGGCATTCTCTGAGCAAGGGTTGGGGGCTATTCCCATCTCCATGAACGCCATTATCAAGGGGACCCAAAATAGGAGTGCATGAAGGATGCGTGCACACCCCTGACATGGGTCCCTCTGGGA
Source organism: Sphenodon punctatus (assembly GCA_003113815.1). Taxonomy (NCBI): domain Eukaryota; kingdom Metazoa; phylum Chordata; class Lepidosauria; order Sphenodontia; family Sphenodontidae; genus Sphenodon; species Sphenodon punctatus. The sequence continues at coordinate 1,621,770 of QEPC01000801.1, read as the reverse complement.
ACAGGGGACCTATTGGAGGTGCACGCAGGTGGGAAGAGGCCTCCTTGCCCCCCCCTCAGAGAAAGCCAAGTGGAGAAGTCCCCAGCTCAGCTGAACAGCACATGGGTCAGGGAGGAGCAGGGAGCAGCAACTGGACTGGAGGAGCAGCAGCCCAGTCATGAGGTGAGTCAGCCCGGGAACTTCAGGTTCCGGGATTAGTGTCTGGGAGCATCCCAGAAATACCGGCATTTTTGGCAACTGGGCACCAGATTGGGAAGCCTGGGTACTTTGTCGGATGCTCGCTGTGGGTGCCCAAAATGCGGGTATTATCCATGGGCAACAAATGTGCTACCCACTGCAGCTTTACTCCAAACTCCATTTGGGGAAACTTGCAGGTCTTACTACACACAATATAAATATACTTAGCAATGGTTCAGCTTTCACTTTTGTCTGCCAAGAAAACATTTTTTTTAATGTTTATAAGCCAGTTCAGCAGAAGCGTGGATGTAAACCAATGCTCCATGAAACTCCACAAAGAAAAAGGATTTCATAATAACAGCAAAAGGGACAAATACTATAGAAATTTGTTGTCTTTTCACGCTTCTACTCAGTACCAGTCCCTATTTCCACTTGTTTATATTAGGAAGTGATTGATTCGATAAACATTCTAGCAATAGAGAAAAATCTGAAGATCAATAAGGATTGTCTAAAATGGAAAAACGTTTTGGTTGCAGTTGGCAGTTGTAAACAGCAGGAGTGTCTAGCAATTTTTTTCTGCCTCAGGGCCACAGTCGGATACAAAAAAGCCAAACCCATTTAGTCCCTTTATCAGAGGTTCACATTTATTTATGGTTGTCATCGTTTCAGAGATATAAATGTTTTTTTTCCTTCCTCTCTGACATCCTCCTGGCTAGCCAGCTCCAGGGTCCATGTAAGCTGAACTCTCTGACAGATGCTCTCTGCCTCTTCCTTGGTCTTTATCAACCCTGTTGATACAGGGATCCACCTCTCAGGCAAGCTTCTTGGCTCTAAGGGTCTTCTGTGGTGGTCTTCAGCGGTAGTCTTCAGCTAGCAGATTTTTCCTCTGCTCTTGGCTGGGGCCAATTAGCTGGAGTTAATTAGCTTGTTAAAGGAGTTAAATTCTGTACATTTATCTTGGCCTGTACTCTGGACATTATCTGACCCACTTACATGGGTCTGTTACAGGGTTCCCTCTGATTCTAGTTGGCCATAGGTGTTTATCTTTAGTTTCACAGAAAGATGGTCTATAATTTCTTTCTGATTTTACACATTTTTGTTTACAACTAAGATTATGAATTAGGAAGGAGATGGAAGAGTCTTTGGATGAACTTAGAATCCACACTGTACATTATATACTTGTTTTGCTGTTTTAAAACACTAGCTTTTTTAAAGAGATCACCTCATTTTCTTTCATTTACAGTACTAAGACCCCAGAGTGTAGGCAAACTAATTTATGCTGATTTTAACTTGCATTTGATAAGAATAGTGTTAGAATGAATATACCTGATGATTCTTGGATTGCTTTCCAAAGACTCTTAATTAACAAACAATGGGTGGCTGCTGTTCCCCTCCCCCCTGATTATTTTTTAAAAATGCACATGAGAATGTGATTTCTTTGCTTAAGTGGGTGTGTTTCTGATACCTGTAAATGGCATGGAAATCAAATCTACAAATAGAAATTATATCAGTCTGATTCATATGCTTTCCACAAAATCCTTATATCTCTCTCATACAGCACTTTGTAGGTATATTAGATTGTGTGTGAGAAACACCCTCCATCTGCCTCAGAATCACAATAAATACAACTCTATTAGTTTTACCTGTGTCCAAGATGACAAGAAAATGAAGCGTATATACAGAATGGCAGGGGAAAGAAAGATTGCTTGCAAGAATGTTTGTGCACATGGTAAAGAACAGATCTTTAACAGGAGACCTGTTAAGAACAGACCTGTAACGGTACAGTTTCCAACTTATTGTCTAGATGGAAATAGACAGCAGCATGACAAATATCTAGTAAAGTTTTGGAAAGGAGTCAGGGCCGGCCCCAGGGTTTGTGAGGGCATGTGCGAAGTCTTGGTGCGTGGCCTAATTTGCATTATTAGCCCCCACCTAATTATGTGTAAATTTACATAAAATTTACTCCCTCTGGATAGGAAGGATTCCCATTCTCCACCCCTCTGAGCAGCCATAGAAGAGCATGGCCTCCCAATGCTTTCCCTCCCCACCTCCCCAGTCGAGCATCTACCACCACTCCAGGAGTGGTTCTACTGTAGGGGCAGCTGGGCGGGCAGTGAGGCAGGCACAGAGAGACTGACTGCATCCACTGCCTTACTGGCGGGGGAGGAGGGGAGGTTAGCCCTGGCCTCCAGGGCCTGTTGCTTCTGCCGGTGCCGCCTGTACCTTGTGCACGCACATGGTGTGACTAGTCCAGAGGTGCTGCTATCAAACACACAAGACACCCAAAATGCAGCTAACCTATTAAGCGCATTATGCCATGAAAAGAGCTATCTATCTATCTATCTATCTATCTATCTATCTATCTATCTATCTATCTATCTATCTATCTATCTATCTATCTATC
>QEPC01000801.1:1604727-1617763 GCA_003113815.1 Sphenodon punctatus | reverse complement strand
AATACACATTCTTTTTATCTCTTTGCATTTCCTGGAGTTTCGTCAGTGTCACAGTCCTGATTTGGGTTTTACAGTTCTCAATTGTAACATTACATACATGTTGCACCTTTTGCTTTACATATTTACTAGACTTGTATTCTACATGTAGACCAGTATCACATGTGTGTGACCCTATGTTCCTCTGTGACAGCCCCCCTGTAAGACAGCATGTGCAGTGGACACAACAGAGTCCCATAACATGCTTCGACTGGTGTGTCCTACCAGTGCGTGTAGGGATATGCAACCCCCCCACCTCATTTCCATGTGTTTGAATCATATTTAAGTAAGACCTTTGGTTTTCCAAACCCTCTGTTAGCCCTGTGGGGCTATCATGTTCATGTGTTTTCCACCATATTGTAGTGGAGTGATCCTCAGGATTCAGTGTTTCTGGGTTTAATATCTTGTAGGTGTATACCCTGAGGTGTCTATGTCCCTCTGCCCTGTGTTGCATGTGGGGTTCCTGTGGCCCATACCCTTCAAGGTACATCAGTAGGTGTTTGCATAAGACTGTGACAAATGTATGGGAACGCCATGTTAACAACCTTTGTTTCCCAGTTACAAACTTTGGCCATGTTTCCAGATTATCTGGCAGCCTGTTTCTTATTGGCTGCATTTCTGTTCCTCATGTCATAACTTCTTTGTCTGATTTACCTGGGCTATCCAGACTGTAGATCAGAAGTATTATTAGGAGACACAAGAGGGAGTGTGGAGTAAATGTGGTGCCTTTTACACTACTGAGCACCCCCCTTCTGTTGTCTGTGTAACTGCATTTGAAAACACTTTTCACCAGGAGAAATGCTGTAATTCCCAGTGGGTAGACTGTTGTCCTTTGGCATTTGCATTTCCCCCATGGTTTTAATGCTGTGTGTGGATTTCTTTGCATTGAAATCAATCACCCAGCCAAAAACTGCTTCTGTGAAGGGCGTATTGTCAGCAGCCTCTCTTGTGCCCTGCCCCCAAGTTCTGATTGTACCTCCAGGATCCCCTGGGTCCATATAATCATGTATTTCTCCTACTTAGGAGTCGGACTTTGTGACATGGGTGTGAGAACCCCCAAGTGCCCCCTCAGACCCCTCCACATGAAACTCTTGTGGATTCAGTTTACCAAGTACAGTGGCTTGACCTTGGACACTCTTAACCGTTTCCTCCCCTCCAGTCTCTACTTCACTCTTAGACCTGTGCTTCTGACCTTTTAGGACTACAGGGTGGTGCATTTCCATCCCTGGGGAAGAGACACCCATTGTTCCCCCTCTATCCCAGGAAAGGTTTTTTGCCTCTTCCCGCCTTCTCTTAAGGTAGAATCCTCCACCTCCTGGCTTGCCTGTAATCCCTTGGGTTGAGTAGGGGCATCTGCAACCTCTAACTCTCCTCCCGCGGTGGTTACCCGGTTTGAGTCTTCAGAATTTGATCCCTCCTGTGTAAGGTGGGGTGCCAAGTGCTGGGCATTAGAATCAGGTGGGGCCTGTGGCTTCACTCCTTTCAGTTCCCCATGTGAGACAGGGACATGTAGTTCACTCCCTGAGTCTTGTCCTTCCCTGCCTTCTGGCTGGTTTGGGGACTCCTCTTTGGGGTTTTCCTGCCCCTGAGTGGAGTTCACACGTTTGGGTGCAGGATCTGTAAGGCTGCCAGAGCCTTCCTGTAACCCTTCCCCTCCACTAGGGTTGCTCTCTGTCTCCCCATGTTCCAGGGGTAGAGGTGCAACATGTTTAGGGCTCTCTGAGTCTTGTTGCCCCTCACTCTCCCTTCTCGGGTTGCTCTCCAGCTCCCCATGTTCCTGGGATTGGGCTTTTCCCAACCTCCTGTCCAACATCCATTTATTTATGGCATTCCCCACCAACATTTCATTTTCTGTGTTTCTGGGGAGTACAGGATGGGCCCCTTTGAGCCCTCCCATTCTAAATCTACAGTTGCTGTGGGCAAAATATCCTTGATTCCCACTGCCAGGGATACCTCAACCTTTCTATGAGTGTTTATTTTATCTTTTGGGATCAAGTCCTCCCATACCATAACCATGTGTGCCCCATTTTCCAATCTCCCCATGCAGTTTACCCTGTTCACCTTAGCAGGTTTTCGTAGCAACTGATCCCCTGTGGGTGGGCTAGGGATAATATAGCAATCATCAACACCTCTAGGGACGGGTTGAGCTACAGACACAAAATTCGCACTGACAGTCCCAACAATCTCCTCAGGCTCCCCTTTAGGGCCATGGAACTCCCTTTTGGGAAGGCAGTCTCGTGCCATATGCCCTGTTTGCTTACACGTAAAGCACTGTCTTGAATCATTATTAGAGGATTGGAAGGTGTGTCCTTTGGAGTCTGGGTGATCCCTGTCTCCCCCACCTCCATTCTCATTTGGTTTGTTCTGGGTCAGGTTTCCTTGCTCAGATTGTGGAATTTTATACACATTCTGCTTATGGTAAGACCACTGCTTAGGTTTTTCTGCAGTATTTGGCTTTCTTTCCCCATAAGCTAAGATAGCATTATCGGTGGATGAATCAGTCCTTGTCCCTGCCTCTTTGAGATTTGTGATCTCCTTATTCAGCAGGTGTGCCTTTAAATTCAGGGTACACAAGGTATAGAACTGTTCCAGCAATACAGAGTTAATAATTTGTTCCTTAGTGGCATTCCCACATGCATCTAACCATTTCACCCCATATTGTTTCAACATATTACAACATCTGAATATGACATACCCTCTGCCCTCTTGAAGCTGTGTAATTTTTGGTGAAACGTTTCTGGAGTAATCCTGTAAGCCTCAAGAACTGCCTTTTTGAAATCATCAGAAGTCAGCACTGAGTTCTCCTCCATTTTTGTGTTGTAGACCTCTTTTGCTTTCACTGGGAGTTTGGGTAACACTAATTTGAGCCACATTTCACTGGGGATCTGTTCTTGATGAAACACATGATGCACGTTTGTGAAGTAATCATCTATGCATTGATTCCCATCATATTGTGGAATTAATGGTGTGTAGTCCCAAATTCTGCCTCCCGCGTTGTTTCCTGTGTTGCCTATTGGAGGGAGTTGAGCGTTCATTCCTAGGGCCGCCTGTGTATTCAGGATTTCAATTTGGTGCTGTCTCTCTCTTTCTTTTTTCTCCTGTTTCATTTTCTCCAGTCTGAGCTCATATTCCATTCTCAGTCTGACTATCTCAAGTTCAGGGTTTGAACCTTGTCCCCCTGGTTGCCGGTTAGTTGGAAGGGGGTTTTGAGGCACATATGGCAGTGCATCTCCATCTTCTGGCTGCTGGTCGGATGGAGAGGGGTTTGGAGGGGGATTTTCTGGACCCGCTCCGTTCCGATCCATTCCATTCATGCTCATCTCAAATTCTCATATCAGCTGCTTTAGTTGTTGCTTAGTTTTCCCTTCTGCTTCAAGGCCTCTCTTTCAGGCTTCCCTGCTCAGCTCTGATCTTCTCAGGTGGTGAAAGTGCTTTGGGAGCCCTATTTTGTTCATTGTCCCTGACCCGAAATCAAAACTAAAACAACAAACCCAGCACATTCTGTTCAGGATCTGCTTATTCCACTCTCAGAGCTGAGTTCCAGACGGTCACTGGCACTCTCAGTCTCTGCAGGTATGGGATTTAGTCTCCTCAGAGGATTCCCCTCTATTTTCTACACACTGGTTCACAAACTGAGCTTAACCCTTCACGTTCTTGTGCCACTGTCACGGGTTGGAGGTCTGCACTCCCACTTTACCGGGTTTGAGTGAATCAGTTTCCCTCACTTACAACCCACTTGAACCAGTTTTCTCTCTGGCTGATTCAATCCTGCAGCAGGGACAACTCCTTTGTCACCCAAGGGCCCGATCATTCCCATGTACAGATTCTTTAATCTCTGGGGTCCCAAGAGCTTGAAGCCCTTGTTGCTCACTTGTGTTCCAATGTTAGACACAGACACTTCTTCATAAAGATAAGAAGTCAGTTTATTGATTTACATAAGCAAGAATGTTGATACAGAGTGGTTACTAGAAATCAAAGGTAAATATAACACATTCCTAATCTATACAGGTTGGGTTCCTAAATAAGCATCTTACCCTACAAGGTCCATAAGTTCTGGTTCCTCAGTCATAGGTGTAGAATGACTGGGCACTGGTCTCTTAGTTGGTAGAAGGCAAAATCATGCCTCTCAGTCCATGTCTTCCAGCCTTGCTTGCTGGCAGGTTTCAGGATGCAGATGCAGTTGCTCAAGATGGCTCTGGCCAAGCGATTCTGAAGATGGCTTAATGGCACCCTTAAATAACAATTCCGAGTCCTTTGTTTCTCGTTCCTGCCTTGGAGAAACCTGAGGTCTGTCACATAGGCAACCCAGGCAAACATGAAGGTCCATTTGCATCTCCACAGGTCTATCTGTCTAGGGTTCCCAAATACACATTCTTTTTATCTCTTTGCATTTCCTGGAATTTTGTCAGTGTCACAGTCCTGTTTTGGGTTTTACAGTTCTCAATTGTAACATTACATACATGTTGCACCTTTTGCTTTACATATTTACTAGACTTGTAGTCTACATGTAGGCCAGTATCACACGTGTGACCCTATGTTCCTCCGTGACAGCCTGTACTAGCCCACGCTAGCCCTTGTTGGCTCACCCTACTGCAGAGCCTTGCTCTGCCACCAGCTGGTCAATTACAGCCACGCCGGCTCTCTGTCAGGCAGCTGTGAGTCTTGTTTATTTCATGCTCCTCTCTACCAGCCTTACAGGCAATTGCCTGGTCAGTTTCACCAGGCTGTTAATCCTGTTTGTCTCGACCCTATCTCCTCCTCTCTCCCCCTCTCTTACCGACTCTGTTACTACCGCTGGCTCCCAAATACCTACCTGCCACTACTGAGTGGCTCTGTTGGATTTAGGTAGATTGCACATGCTAATGCCGCTGGCACTGATAGCGGGGTTCCTTGCCCGCTCCCGAGACTTTGGGGTAGGTGAGTCCTTCACCCTGCCACAATATAGTTTAGGAAATTTTCCTGAAACACAAAACCAAAATATCCACATACAAAAATGTATTTCTTAATATCTCAGACTTCCCAGAAAAATCTACATCAAAAAGATTCAGTACATAAAATCCATGGTGATAAATTTGGTTTGGTCCTCAAATGGTGTAAAGAATTAGGTTGATAGCAGAAAGCCCACCATAAAACTTAACTATGAAAGAGGCTAGTGAGCTCTCAAACTGCAGCTGAAAGTCATGCTGAAATTTTTCTCCATTGCTTCTAAACCAGCAGAGGCACAGTTTATGCATTTTCTAGTATTTTTAAGCTTTCCAATTGTATCTAAAATATCAGCTTTACCTTGAAAAATGCAAGAGGACACTCTTTCTTCAGTCCCGAGTACAGAATTTTAATTTTTTTTTAGGAAGGGCAGTTTAAACATGTTACCTTTGCTGAAGTCGGCTTGACTGTCAAGATCAGCACAAACATTTGGTAGTTGGGATGTGCAATGAGATTCTTTCAGTGATTTATAAATCCTGGCATCTCTGTCCAGTATGAGAGTCATATAGTAAGAATTTTATTTTTATAGTTTCTCTTAGTCTTCCTCTGCAGTCGTGATATAGCATCTCTGAATCAGACTGCTGAATTCAGCTGACCTTGCAGGGGTGTTCTCAACACTGAGAAGGATATTACAGATCAGACTGAGGTTATAAACCAAGATGGTTTTACAGAAGATGAAGTGTAGTTGCATAGGTTGCCTAAAACACAAACTATAATTTTTTTCTCACCTACCCACTTAAACTTATTTTAAGATTCAATGGTTCATTGTGATTTTGTATATAAGCCTCTCAGTCTAAACAGAACACAGAAACTTCACTGCTGCTTCATCATTATCAATGTCAAGTCTTTGACCTTGTTCATGTTGTAAAGTTGTTTTTTTTAAAAGGAAAGATTAATCTTGCTCATTGTTTTGTTTTAGCATTGTAACGAGATAAGTATTCAAAGTTGTGCAGAGGGATTTAAGTGATAGACTCCTGCTAGAGTTATAAGATTAAATTCCCTAAGCAGTACATAGAAAGTTTACTTATAGGGTTTTTTAATGGGACATAGCTCAGGCATAGGGGACCCATTTTTGGAGGACGTTGGTAGACTTAACTACTTTGTTGCAAATGAATTTAAACTTGACTTTCTATCATATTTTCTTCCTATGATGCATTCTTTATCAAACAGAAGAAATTATTACAGAAGAAAATGGTTTGGTGTGAAATGCCCAATATATGAATGGCATTCTTCCAATACTTCAGTGCTCATTACTATGACTAATTCCTAGATGCAACCTTCTTTTGTATTGGTGCTGAAATACCTATCTCCAAGAAGAGAGACCAATTGCCAGTATATATCAACCAACCTTTGTTATATGTCTATAGTATTTTATAACACCTGATACTCAGGTGACCCCTCTTTTCTGTTCCATATGAAATAAAAGATAATGATGAAGTATGTGAAATGAATAGCTGTCAGAAATATATTGACTGTTTAAGACTTGAAACAGTGTAAAAATTAGTATGTCATTTTATTATTATTTTATATTTATAACCTTCCCTATCCCAGACATTGTTCAGGGCAACTTACAGTGTAGTTGTGCTTTTTTAAATGTTAGCGAATATATATATATATATTCCTTCTCATGCCCAACCATCCCATCACACCCGTTTCTTAGTTTCTATCCAGATAAGTTCCCTCCTTCTCTTTCCAAGGCCAGCCCCTCCTCGCTTTTACAGCAGAGTCATGGTTAACCCCTCCACTCTCCCAGCTCTTACCAGGGGAGTTCCCTCGCTGGCCACCCCATCTCATCCGTTCTTCCCCTCATTGCTCATTCACTTCCCATAGCCCCTTAAAACACAGAATACACAAATGCCTCAAATTTGAAAGACAAATCCCTCCCACAGGCCCTGGCTCATTGGCCTCAGACAGCTGACAGCACTGGCTTTAGCACTGGGCTGGCTCTAGACATAGAGCCAGCCAGCAAGTTTATAGGGGTAAGCTTCAGCAAGCATTCCTTTAAGGTGCTTCCCCTCAGTCTACCTAGGCTGGGTGCCTCCTGACGGTAATGGTGGAGGGAGGAAGCCTGAAAGAAAGAACTTCCATGAAGGCTATCCAGTGGGCAATCTATCCAACGTTCTGTACATCCCAATGGATTATATTATATTATCTTCCTGGACTGATATGCCAGACAATCTGGATTAATCACCATTACTAGTTATTTCCTTTATTATACAATTTCCTCTGTCACATTTCAGCACTTTCCCTTGGCTACACGTCAGTTGTTAAGTACAAATAAATCTTCTAAAGTAAACAAGGTGTAAAGGAAGTAGCAATTAATATAGCTAGTTGTCTTCATGCAAATTTCTTTCTCAATTTCTGAAAGCATTTTGTGCAAGAATGTCAAGTATAATGTAATTATTTTATTACTTAACAGAATAATTGTTTAATAGCACCTTATATCATATATGATACTGATTTTTTTTTACAGACTTAAATGAAAAAACAACCTGTACCTAGAGGTCCAATCACCTGCTATTGAAAAGTGGGATATTGTTGGACTTACGCACAAGAATTTTCTGTAAGGGTTGGCTTTCCTTCAGCTGTAATGGGATCAAGTTACTATGGCAGAAGGAAAAGTATCCAACTGTAAAGGCAGGCAGAATTTATCTTGTCAAAATATAACTAATTGACTTGTAATTTGATTGGGAAATAAAGATATTTATATATATTTATAAATAGGGATATACACACATATATGATAAAGATAAGGTCTTGACTACAGCCACAATCCCAAATCCTGTGCGTGCTGCCATGCAGTTTGCACGCACGCCATGGGCCCGGGTCGGGAATGTGTGAGACTTGCACATGCATATGCCACGGGTGCTGCGTGGGCTGGTCTGTGAGGCTTGAGATCGGCCCTGCGTGGCACTACTGTCTAATCAATCTCTTTTTAAGAATTAATATTCCTAAAAATATTCCTTAACCAATTAGTAGTGCCAGTTACAACAGGTAGTCAAGGCCTTACTTTTATGATATATTTTATATAGATCATGAAAGTGAGGCCTCTATTATTTTATGTGTGTGTATATAAGTATATATGCAAATATAAAAGACATGACAAATGCACCTTTTTTGTGGGGGAAGTCTCTTAAAGCCAGGGAAGCTATATAACATTATTCTTTCCCACCCCAACGACTAAGTAACAAAACCATCATAGTCCCAAGAGCCACAAATCTCTCCTGCTTCATGAATATCTGTTGGACCTGATAGTCTTGATTGCTGAGATTCTGAGGAGCAGCTGCAGTTCAGCTGCTGAGACTCAGGTTCAATGAAGTAAGACAGAACTATCAAGGCATGGAGGGGCCCAGGACCAGCCCTGCCCAAGAACCACACTTACTATTAATAATAATAATAATAATAATAATTTACCCTGCCCTTCCCACCAAAGGCAGATTAGGGCAGCTTACAATGTTAAAAAATACAAATATAAAACATAACCATAAATATAAAAGCATAAAATACCTCCGACCCTACACCACCACCCCAACCCCTATGTCTACCCCAGCTTCCCCACCCTTTAACCCACCCTTATCCCCCCAAAACTACCCCCCAAAACTACCCCCCACTGCCAAACACCTTTGTGAATAAAACCATTTTATATGTCTCAAGAGCCTCATGTGGCTCTGAAGCCACAGTTTGCCCACCCCGATATATATTAAGACTATGGGAGATCTATTAGGAAAGTGGCAGCTGCTGGAGGAGTGGAAGGGGCAGGACCTTTACCACCTTGAGCTGCCCCACCCCTGGCCTCCTGGCTTCATAAGGACTCCAGCCCCTGCAGGGGGAAGAAAGCAGATGCTGCTGGAGGAGCAGAAAGGGTGGTATCTTACTACCTGGGGCTGCCCCGCCCACACCCCCAGCCCTCTAGCTTTATAAGGACTCTGGCCCTGTTCGGTAGGCATTTGGCAGCTGGAGAACTTGGGTTGGGGTAGGCAAGGGCTGGACTTCTCCTTTATTTTTGTTTTCATTTTTTTTTAGGGGGAATGTGGAATGGACTTGGGAGAGGGTGGTGCCATGCCCCCTGGTGAGAGGGGTGTATGGGCATGGGAGGTGAACATGGTTGTCCCCCTGTGGGGGAGGGTACATCAAGGGTGGTGGGGATGGGTTGTGTCATGACACCCTGGTGAGAGGAGGGGTACGGGCATGATGTCTCTTTCCCTGTCTTTTTCTCCCCCCATCTCGGGGTATTTGGGGGTTGAGAGCAGTGGAGCCACTGATCTGTCATTGATGCTGCTTAATGCGAGGTCAGTGGTGAATAAAAAAACTACCCTCTGCTGAAAAAACCATCTCTTGACGTTGACTCCTCTGACAGCTACAGCCCTGTCTCTAATCTTCCTTTTTCAGGGAAGGTTATTGAACGGGTGGTTGCCTTACAGCTTCAGGCACATCTCGATGCTATTGGATTCCTGGACCCACGTCAGTCAGGATTTCATCCTGGGCATGGCACCGAGACTTCACTTGTGGCCTTAGTTGATGACCTCTGCTTGGCAATCGACAAAAACACGTTTACCTTGTTGATTTTGTTACATCTTTTGGTGGCCTTTGATATAGTTGATCATGGGGTGTTGTTGGCATGGCTACATGACTTGGCAGGGGTTTGTAGTTTTGCTCATTTCTGACTGGGACAACACAGAGGATGATGATGGGTGGTGGCTCGTTACCTCTCCTGGAGCTCCCTTGGGGGTCCTGCAGGGATCCATTCTTGTCCCAGCTCCTGTTCAGTGTGTATCTGAGACCCCTGGATGAGGTTGTTCAGAGATTTGGAGAGAAGTGCCATCAGTTTGCTGATGTAACATAAAAACCACAAGGGTGATTTAACGTCTGGAAAATCCAGAAAAGACCCAAGCTGGAATAGATATGCAGTTTCATAACAGAGTTAAAATCATAGTAAAAAACTGAGCTGCTGAAGAAGGAACTCATAAACAGGGCCCCGATTCTTCCGCGGAATTTTTTTAAAAATTCCGCGGGAGTCAGGGGCCAATTCTGCGCCTCGGCGCGATTTACCATGCGGGGGGGGGGCTTGGTTTGCCTCCTCCTCCCCCCGCACTGGTAAACCCTCAGGGCCTCCCCTCCCCAGCTGCCGGGGCTTGCCCTCCCCAGCTGCTGGGGCGTGCTTGACTCCCACCCCCCAAAAAAAACCCCAAAGGATTTGTCTTACCAGGGATGGCTGCAGCAGCTGCTCCGTCCAGCACGCTCTTTTCCTGCTCGCACTTCCTGGCCCCTCCCGACGGGGCTCTCAGGGCGACGCAGCCAGATGACGTCATCCGGCTGCGTCGCCCTGAGAGCCCCGTCGGGAGGGGCCAGGAAGTGCGAGCAGGAAAAGAGCGCGCTGGACGGAGCAGCTGCTGCTGCCATCCCTGGTAAGCAAATTAAAGGGCCCTGGCAAGTGGGGAGGCTGGGGAGGGGAAGCCCCGAGGGTTTGTTCATTCCCCTTCCCCCGTAGAATCTCCTGCCCCGCGTCCCCGCAGCGCAGGCCGGAAATTCTGCGCTGGGGGAAGCGGGGCAGGAGATTCCGCGGGGGGAGGGGAATTCCGCGGGAAATCTGCGATTCGCAGACCCGCGGATCCCTCGGGGCCCTGCTTATAAAGAGTGGAACCAGCCAAGAAAACATGGAGAACAGGACGCTATTGACTGTGGTGCTAGTTTCTGAGTGTTTGGTCCTTCAGTTATAAGAAAGGAAAGGACCAGTCTCCACCTCCTTAACATCTTTTCTGTTGCTTCTCTATTGTCTAATGCTACACAAAGAGCCTGTCAGTGCCTTTTCTTATTTACCTGTAGCAAACACCATAAAATGAGGTAAACTTTGTGGTCTAACATGCTGATTCTGCAGCACTCTGAGATTTTGTCAATTGTGAAATCCAGAGAACATGGTCACCATTGCAGTGAATTTCTATATTAGCAAGCATTTATATAGCGCAAGCAATGTACTTGGTGCTTTACAAAGTAATGGAATAGATACGGTCCCTGCCCTAGGGCTTACAATCTGAGAGACCGGTGGAATGAAGGAAGGGCAACAGAGGGAGAGACAAGGAGTGTAACATTAGACCCAGTGTCTGTCCTAATCTGGGTGCACACGCTTTGCAGGTTGCTGTCCCCCCAACAGGCAGGAGGGGAGACAGGACTTCAATTTTGAGAGGGTGTCTGTTCCTGCCATTAGAGAGCGGTGCTGAGTATCATGCCAAGAAGTTAAGTCATCACAGGCTATCTTTGCTCTGATTAAGAATAAAATGAGGTTGCATTGAAATTGCAAACAAGGTCACGTGGAAATGCCTGACAGGCAAAATTCACACAAAGAGCTGGGCTTCCATAACCATATCACCAAACAGGTGGTAGAACTCTGCATGGGCCAAATATTTGTGCCCAACGCCAATTACATTGGACCCACCCCGAATCTGATGCAGCCAAGTTTTTCCGAGCCTGAGGTCAATGTGTTTGGGTGCCCTGCCCTAGGGGTGGGAATTCCGGATCTTCTGGTATCCGATACTGCCGGTATTTGGTGTACCGGCAGTATTGGATTAAACCCGGTAATCCGTGGTAATTTACTGGATTCCCCGTACCGGATTTTTTACATTGCGTCCATTCAAATGAATGGTCGCAATGTAAAAAAAACACACACAAACCCCCCCCCCACTTTCCCTCCCCAGTCCAGGCTGCACGGGTGGAAGGGGGGACACCCCCCACCCATGCTGCCCAGCTTGGATTTAAAAAATTTCCTTCCCCCCCAAAGTTCCTGCTAGTGCGGGTTCCGGGCTGCCCCGGGCGACCCAGAGCCCGCACCAGCAGGTAGGTAGGGCTAGGTATAGGTACTAGTACTGTACTAGGGTGATCCCTGAGGTGGGGGGTGGTTTAACACCCCCCCACCACAGGGATCACCCTACCTCCCCACCCAGGGATCGCCTACCTTGCGCTCTGGGTGGTGGCGGCGGTGGTGGTCCGGTAGCTTCAGCGCTGGCTGTGACTGCCGGCTTCAGCGCTACTAGGCCTTCCGGGGAAACCCAGAAGTTGACCGGAAGGTCTAGTAGTGCTGAAGCCAGCATCCACAGCCAGCGCTGAAGCGGCCGGACTGCTGCTGCCGCCCGGAGCGCAAGGTAGGCGATCCCTGGGTAGGGAGGTAGGGTGATCCCTGGGGTGGAGTGTGTGTTAAACCACCCCCCACCCCAGGGATCACCCTAGTACCTGCTGGTGCGGGCTCTGGGTCACCGGCAGTGGCCCGGAGCCTGCAGTGGGACTTAATTTTTTTTAAAAAAAAAATCCAGGCTGGGCAGGGTGGGTGGGGGGTGCCCCACTTCCACCCACACAGTCTGTGAGGGAGAGGGGGGAGGTTTTTGGTTTTTCCCCCATTGATTTCAATGGGGACAGTTCCCCATTGAAATCAATGGAACAAATCCGGTCCCGGCAAACTGGTACAAATCCGGTAATCCGGTTTTTTTGAATCCGGTAACCGGTAAAACCAGTAACTGGTAATTGCCCTGATGTCCCACCCCTACTGCCCACACAACCGAGTACTGCAATGTCCCAGTGCTCCATACAGGGAGGTGCTACATCCAGGGGTGTAGCAAGGTTGAGAAGGGTCCGGGTTCAAGCTTTAGTTATGGGCCCCTAATGTGCGCGTGTGCAAAGTACACATGCTCGCGCACGCCAAAAACCCAAAGTGGGCAGAGCTTAAGGGAGGGGTGGGACTTAAGGGAGAGGGACGGGCCTGCCGGCGTCCATCTAAGTGCTGCCTGGAACCTTATGGCTGGCAGAGCTCTAGGGAGGGGCTTGTACATTGTAGGTGGAGCCTCCAAAAGTCCAGCAACAAAGAGTTTTCAGCGTTAAGATGTGATGGGCAGAACATTAGTTTACACTGGGGAACTCCTTTCTGCTGAGTACAACCTTACCACTTGGAGACAGAGAACTTTCCTACTAGCATCGCATCCAGTAAGTGGATGGGACTCCAGTAGGACAACTCTCTGGGTGAAAACAGACATGA
>QEPC01000801.1:1591529-1603766 GCA_003113815.1 Sphenodon punctatus | reverse complement strand
TGGAGGCTGGGGGCACGAAGGAAGGGGGCACGCTGGGGTGTGGGGGGCAGGGGGCATGCTGGAGGCTAGGGGGCACGAGGGAAGGGAGCATGCTGGAGGGCACGAGGGAAGGGGGATGGGGGCACTTTGAAGGCTGGGGAGTGGGAGGGAAGGGGGAACTCTTCAGACTGGGGGGGCAGGAGGGAACGGGGCACACTGGAGGCTGGGGGGCAGGAGACAAAGGGGGATGGAGACACACTGCAGGCTGGGGGGAGGGAGGGAAGGGGGATGGGGTAGGCGGTGGTGGTGGGGAACATGGATGGCACTTACCAGAGGCTGGTGCCTCTGCTCCCTCGACTTGGCTGGGTCCGGGGATGGGTCCCGATGTGGAGGAGGCGTCATTGCTCCAGGGACTACTCTGGACTTGTGAGTACAGGGAGGGAGTACAGCACTGCCTCCCTCCCTGTGCCCGCAAACCGCAAAAGTCCCTGGGCTTGTGGCGTTTCTGGGGGCAGTTGTTCTTTTAAAATTGCCCGCACCTCATCCTGACCCCGCCGGGGAGGGCGCTGCGGAGGTTATTTCCCTCCCCAGGGCCAGGACGAGGCGCAGGCAATTTTTTTAAAAAAAGTTCCCTTGCTGCCGGCTGCTCCTGCCTGCCCGCTGCTCTGGAGCTGCAGATTGGGGGAGGAGGGGAGAGCGGCCAGGCCGGCAGCAAGGGTGGCAGGGAGAGCCGGCCAGAGGCATCTGGTCCCGAGACGAGGGGGCTCCCCGCCGCCGCGCGTAGTGGGGATGCTGTTCCCAGGGCAGTCCTGTTCTGGGTGCAGTGTCCTGACTCCGTGTGGCTGGGTCCCCCTCGCTGCGGGGCCATGATGCCTCCTGCCGACCCTGGGCCCCCCACAGGGATGGGTCCGTGTGCAACTGAGCCCCCCGTGCCACAGTGGCTACACCCCTGGCTACATCAGAAAAGGGGCTAAGGGGTTCCCCTGGCCCCTTTTCAGTGTCGTCACAGCACTCCAGGAGGCGTGGAGCCTCCTGAGGTTGGAGAGCTCAGGCAGAGAATGAACCCAGCCCAACAGGACCAGTAAGAACCCAGGCCTCTAAGAGCTGGTTCATTCGTAGGTGGTGAAAAACCCTTCTCTACCAGAAAAGGCCTAGCGCACTAACAGATGAAATGAAAGATGGAGAAAGAAAAGGAAACACAGGGTACTGCCCAGGGACTTATAAGCTTACCTTCCACTACATCAATCATGCACAGACCCAGCAAACTAGGTATCAGGTTGGATGATGCTGTGTGCACTGCAAGCGCGCCACCCATACTGTGTCCAATCAGCATAATGGGAGGAGGAAGGTCTCCGTACATGGCATCTACCACGTTCCCAATGTCCCTGGCAAATAAGAGATGCAAAATGTGTTGTGTGCATACGTTCATGTAAACAAGATTCGTAAGAGTCGCACTGCTGATTTTCAGGGCACTGAGTGGTACAGGTCCTGGCTATATTTGAGACCTGCTCCTCTTGGCTTTCTGTGCTCAGAAAGCGCCCATTGTTTGGGGATCCGCCATCACGCCTTCAGCTGGCAGGCGAGCCAGCATTTACTGTGGCACTCCCTACACAAATGTTTGTCTTAGTTCCTCCCTCTTCACCTGCGTTTGACTGGACAGCTCCTCCCTAATCGTATACAGGCAGCCAAGCTCTCCTGCTTCTCCCATCACCTTATTAACACACACCAAAGCCTGACATTGGAGAGAGGGAAGGAAGAGCGACTGCTTCCCTGGCAAGCCCCATGCATCTTTCTCCATGCCTAGTCCTTGGCAACCACATCATCGGGTTGCCTGATACTGCCAAGTCCTGAAAAGACCGAAGAAGGGAGAGTAAGATGGGGGAAGGGAGTCCAGAAGAAAGGGAAGCTAAGAAAGTCAGGAAGTGCAGTGAAGGAGTGGAGGGGCTGTGGGGAATGCATAAAGTGGGGCAGCAACGGAGTCCCAAAAGCAAGCTGACAAATACTTTAAATCTTTAAATGTAGCTTTGCTGATTAAAGAGGCCCCATCTGTGGTCAGACAAGACTAAAGATCTGCCTCTTGTAGCAACACCTTTGCTCCTGGCCACAGTCAGTAACCAAATGGGGAAGTCCCAAGCCCAACACCTTGTTCACATCTGCATTATATCTCTTCCCAACATCTCCAAAGGAGGTGGCCACAGTGTTTGCCAGTTCTGGAAACCACTTGCTTCCATTGCAATAGAGAGATAGAGTGTGGTAGACTAGAGTGCCTCTGTCAATTGTGAAAAGAAGACACTATAATTGTGAATCAAACCTGGGTCTGAAATTTGTCCTTTTACCCCCCCACCCCCACACTTCTTTTACAAGCCGCCATATGTTTTATTTATACATGACTACCCATCACAGTTAGAAGAGACAGAAAGGAGTAAGCCTCACTGGAGATACTGAGCAGCTGTCTGCACTAAGACCTATGCAAAGCTTTTGGGTCTCTCTGCAGTTAATGCTGTGGAAGATGACAAACAATACATATTTTGTTGTAGGAATACTTAAAAGTCATTATTAACCATCACCTTGTTTTCAATGCCACTTATGCCTAGACATCAAGGTCTTCTCTCTGACAGCATATTTAAATCGAAGAAGCTCTGCTCACAATCACTTTAGGTTGTGTTGAGAGTAATTCCTAAGCAGATAATGAATTCTCCTTTATGTCTGCAAGCAGATGGGCTCCTTTTACCAGAATCTCAGAACAAACGGATTGTGTTAAGGCATTGCCTCACATCTAATTCCAGAAGCCAGAGGGGAAAATAATCGCATTTAATAATAATCAACTAGAGTAAGAGAAATTCATTATCTCACACTTATTTTCGGTAAGTGAAGTGATTCCCCACCCCTACCCCTTTTCACTAGCATAATGGGAGCTCACACTGAACAGGAAGGCAATTTGAAATCACAGAAAATTTCTAATGAATTTGCTTTGCTTTCTATCTGATCTGGAATTCACAGAGGATATGGTTAGGAAATGTGCTGAAAGACCTTCCAGAATTTGAATGACCACACAGTTGTTTTTAACCTATTAAAATATACATTTCCAATGAACATGTAACATAATTGGACAATTTCATCATCTCTTATGGAAGAACTTAATTCAGTTGGAGAAACAGTAATTTCACCGTTGGGAAGACTCGGGAAACTGCATATCACAACCGTAATTACGTTTCATGCTAATCCTGGGTCTGACAATGTCTCGCTGTGTTGGGTATTGGCAAGTAGCTTTCTCCTGGCAAGTGGTTTCTACATGCTGGAAAATATTATAATTCCAAAACAAATGACAAGTAGCTTATAAGGTATGCTGAAAATCTCACATCATCAGGTAAGTTGTGATATTCCATCTTTCAAATGCTGACAAAGGAATTTATTAGGATAAAGAAATCGTTTTGTCTATGAATGCTTCAATGGTTTGTTGTTGCGAAATATAAGCTGGGTCCTTTAGATGGAGAAGGACCTCCTGACTGATGGAAAAAATTTAAACTAGGAGACTCATAGCAGGAGGGAAATGTTATATTTTATATGGGCAGGTACATAGATCTCTCAATGAAATAAATCAATTTTTTGATATAATGGAAAAAGGAGGGTGAGAACTAATGTCTTCCATGAAACAAAAGCAGCAACAACAACAAAAATGGCACTATTTCTTAAAATAGCTTTCTTCATTTGCTCACAAAGATTAGTGGCCAGTTTGGTCACAATTAGTGGTCTGGTTGTTTATCAATGGAAATTTTTCTGGGGAGTGGGTGAGGGGATGTGCGGGTGTTTTTAGATGTGATGGCTCACACTTAGATTCTGCCTGTGGTGAGAGCCCTCACCATGGGCAGGATCAGGCCCAGCTGCCGAACAAACTTTCTGGCAGCTGGGGAGAGGGGCAAGGGGATGCGTGGATGTAGGTCTGCACGGTACTGCCTCCCGCATAGGCCACTTTTACACGAACACCCGGAAACACCCATCAGATGGGTGGGAGAGCATCCGTGTAAAAGACCATGAGTGGGTGGGTGCGCATACCCGACCCACCCGCCAACACCCGCCAACACCCATGGAGCAGCTGGGAGGGAGCTGGCACCCTCCATGGGTGGAGATGGGTGTCCAACACCCAAGCATCCATGTAAAAGTGAAAACACCCACACCCACGCAGACCGGACCGGTGGACCCCCACTGCGCTGGTGCCACGGGTCATGCACATGCCGCCACACAGACACGCCCACAGGGGGGATGCCGGATATCCAGCTGAGAGCCCGTAAAGAAGGGCGGAACCATGGCATACGCGTGCGGGCTCCCATGATGGCGACCAGGAAGGCCAACAAGAAGGCCAAGGGAGCCAACAACACCCCACACATGGGAAGGTTCCGGATGGCAGGTGGACGGGGGGACACCCCCCGGAGCTACAAGGGGGGGCCTGGACAGGAGGTATGAGAGGGGGGTGCCCTGCTGGGGGGGGGGGAGCAGGGAACGTGCCAGGCCATAACACAGTGCACATATTCTGGCACAGGGCAGAGGGCCCACACCGACCCTCCACAAACCGAGGACCCCCAGCCCAGCACATCCCAGGGGCACAGCCAGAGGAGCAGCAGCGACAGCGAGGTGAGCATGAGGGAACCACACCACCTGGACGACGGCTGAGGAGGGCCCCCCAGACAGCCAGGTGAGCCAAAGGGCACCCCAGGGGGGAGAGGGGAGGGCGGCCCCATGGGGGTGTGGAGGGGGGCAGCAGGACCCGGAGTAGCCCCTAATGCACTACCCTCAACAGGACATGACCATTTCCATGGCTACCACAGCCACAGGGCGGGCCCCATGCCACCAAGCCGGTTGGCCCCCCACATGTGGCTCCCAAAAGGGGGAGCCCTGGTCAAGGCAGTAGATCAGGGACTTTATATGCGTGTGGGGGTCCGAAAGGGTCCAGCATGACCTGGTGCGCAGCTACAAGATCAGACCGGTCTATGAAGCCATCGCCTAGGAGATGCTGTGGCAGGGGTCCAATAGGGATGTCACCCAGTGCATGCAGCAGGCAAAGGACTTGAGGTCAGGATATAAACATATCAAGGACAACAATCTCAAGTCCGGCAGGGTCATGTGCACAGCCAAGTTCCAGGAGGAGCTGGACAAGTTCCTCTGCATGGACGGGGACATAGTGGCCTCCTGCACACAAGGCAGTGCATTCACCAGGGGCAGACTCAGGGCCAACACACAACCCCCCCTGACTGACCCCATGGAGCAGTGAGGGGGAGGTGCCTCTGGCGACACCAGCCAGAAAGTGGGAGGGGACATCCCCTCCCCAGGGGGAGGGGAGGGGGAGGAGGTGCCCCAGGGATCCGAGCACCAAACCACGATACTCCACGTGCGCCCACAACACCCACAGACCTACTGGCCACAGGGACAGGGGTGGCATGCGGAGCAAGCGGAGACCTGGGACGGCCCCCCAGGAAGCAGAGGAACAGAATCCCGGTATGATCACCTCAGTGGAGCCGGGTGGAGGGAAGGTCCAAACAGAGGGGCCTGGGTGCCAGTAACCACTAATGACCCCCCCATCCCATTGCAGCACAAGACAGCCTGGAGGTGCATGAGGTGGAGGTTGCAGAGGAGGAAGTGGATGAGGCAGGCCCAGCAGCACCCCTGCTACTAGGTGAGGCACACTTCCATGGTGGGGCACACCGGCCAAGGGGCCACAGGGGGGCAGGGTGTGGAGGTGGGCAGAGGTACAGGGTGGTGAGGGGGGCACCTGGGGGCATGGAACCACAACCAGCAGGGCCCAACAGGGGTTGGGGTGGTGGGGGCAGGAGGGAAGGGCTGGGGGGTCCACAGCGGCCCCCACAGAACACATGATGGACACGGGCCCCACCTGCGGCAATCTGGGGCTGCCACCCCACAAGAGGGCAGGGCAGGGGGGCCCCACAGGGGAGGGCAGAGGAGAGCTGCCACACTATGGAGGCTGCCTCACCAGGCACCCCGGGTCTTGTGGTAGCAGGCAGCGGGCAGCAGCGCACACCGGCCAGAAGCACTAACGTGGTGTGCAACCTCTCATTCACAGACCAGGTGCCTGCTCGTGCGAGGCGTGTGGCTGCCGGCAGTGTAGAGCGAAACCAGGAGATGCAGGCCAGGAACTGCCTCCGGAGGGAGGACCTCGGCAGGGAGCTGCTGGAGGAATCACAACAGTTAGCCATGGTGCACTCCCAGGAGCTTGCGCTCATAAGGGAGCTCATCAGAGGGGAGGGGGAAAGGGACCGGGAGATCCTGGCTGCCATGATGGCCCAGTCCCGCACTGACCACCTCTTGGACAAGAGGTATATCACCCGGGTAAGCAGGTGATATAATAAACGCTCGGATGACACTTCCTCCCCCTGTGGTCTGTCCAGGGGCCCAGAGTTGGGGGGGTGGACCATGCCCTTATAGGGGTTCAGCCAGGAAATCTCCAGGGTGTCTGGGTTGTCGGCCGGGTGGTGGGCGCCCTCACACCTGGGCCTCATGGCTGATGTGCCTGGCTAGGGTGGCACAGATACGTTTGGCGTAACGGTACTCCCTTGGGTTGTCCGCGTTCACGTACATAGGCACAGGGCCGGGAGGTCGGGTAGGCATGGGGTATTTGAGGGCAGCCCCATCAGTCTCGCACATGTTGTGCAGCACACAGTAGGCACCAATCACCAGGGCCAACGTCTCCACTGTGTAGTCTAGCGGGCCGGCGAGGCTCCTCCAGTGCTGCTTGAGGGCCCCAAATGCCCGCTTGACCACGGTCCTGCTGGCACACAGGCGGGTATTGTAGAGTGCCTCTGCCGAGGTCCGGGCAACCGGGTATACCTTCATCAGCCACCGGGTGAGGGGGTAGGCCGGGTCCCCCAGGATACAGGGGGGCATTAGCACCCCCTCTATCCTGGCCATCCCCATGTCTGCAAAGTCCCCCCGGTACATCCGGGCATAGAAGGGGGAGATGGTCATGATCCGGGCATCATGGCTGCGTCCGGAGTTGCCCGTGAAGATGTCTATGAACCTCCACTGGTGGTCCATGACCGCCTGCAGCTGCAGGGAGTGATACCCGTGCCTGTTGACATACTCTGCGGCCTCCCCCGTGGAGGGGGGGAGGATCTCGATGTGGGTGCTGTCCATGGCACCCATGCAGTTGGGGAACTCACCAGCCATGAAGCTGGCCATCACGGGCCCCTGATCCACCAGCTGGATCGCCCTGTCCAGGAGTATGCACTCCACAGCCTCACAGCCATCCCTTAGGATACAGGCCATGGTGCTCATCCTGACACCAAAGTGCTATGAGACTGACCGGCAAGAGTCGGGCATTGCCAGGGCCCAGACCCCGATGGTCACCCACTGGACCATGGGGATGGGGGTCCTCATGGGGGTGTGCTGCCGCTCCAGTCAGGGTGTGAGCAGCTCCGCAGGCCTCAGTAGGGTGAGCTTGTCCATCCAGAAGTGTGCCCTCCAGGCTGCCTTGTCCCACTGAGCCAGCGCCCGGGACCACCAGCCCTGGGCTCGCTCCGTGACCCATAGCCACCAGGCAATGGGCATAGCGAGCAGGGCGGGACGGCGCATGGTCTCCCTCCTCCATTGGAGGCGACCGGCTGCCTCACGGATTGCTGCAGGCCTGGTCCGGCTGTGGCTCATGGCCTGTAAGTCTGCCCCGGACACCCGCTGTGACCTGATCCGGGCCAGGGAGTGCCTGCGGCCTTGGTGAGCCCTGCGGGCTCCTGCAGTACTCCAGGCCAAAGTAACCCACAGGCGGGCACCCAGGTACATCAAAGTGGTCTGGATGCGCAGCTGATCAGTGTGGGTGCGGTACCACTTGTCACAGAGTGCAAGGAGCATCCCGCATGCACCCAACCTGTCCTGCTCCATGGTGAGGTGAGCCCTGGGGGGGGGGCTCTGGCGACCCTGATATAGGCTGGGATGGACGGTGCTCCCCCGGCTGCCTGTGCTGGCTCCTTCAGAGCGGGTGGCCCGGGGTGGTGGGTGTGCAGTATTGAGCACACCTGCTGTCCCTGCCAGGAGCCGTGCGCACGTCCTGGCGCATGCCCAGGCATGCAGGCTGCAGCTACATGTCTTCTGTCATCACCTCCCACCTCTCCCTGTTGGCAACATCGTGTCCTTGCCAACCTGATTAGTGTGTTGGCTGTCCTGTCTGTGTGCTCGGTTCCTGCAGCTGTGCTGGGTCCGCACCCCATGCCTCGCTCTGTTGCCATACATTGTTGTGGCCTGTGGCTTTCCTGGCCGGCCTCGGTACCCCCCAAACCCCCTTCCGCCCCTGGAGGAAATGTGGCCCCCCCTGTCCATGGTGTTATTATCCTTGGCGTGCTGGACCATGGCTGACTGTGCTTCCACCAGGCTCCCAGCTCCTGGGCCCCATGGGGCCCCCCATCCGTGGTTCTTCCGCGAGACCATGGCCCTGTGTGACCTGTGGCATACCCCGGTGGTGCAGTTGCTGCTGAGCTGCCCGGACAGCCTGCTGCGTGATTATGTGAGCCTGAGCTCTGCCCTTCATTACTTCGTCTATGAGGTGAGCACCCGGTATTGCCAGCTGCATGCTGAGACGCTGGGGCTGGTTCCCTTTCCCGATGGGCACATCCCAGAGATGAGGTGCTCACATGTGGCTTGGTCTGCGACAGAGACTGCGTCCACCCTGTCTGTGTGCAGCCTGGCCGCCTACACGGTCTGTCTGGTGGAGGGGGGCCCTGGCCTGGTCGTGTCATACTTTGGCTGCGTTCATGGGGCCCATGGGTACCAGTGCTCCCGTGGGGTGGTGTATCACTGACTGTTGGAGCTGGGTCAGCTTCTGTGGCCCCTTGCTGCTGACTGTTGCATGTCTGAGCCTACCGAGCGGAGATGGCTGCGCTGTCTGGTGTGTGGTCCCGTTCCGATGTGCAACTGGGTCTCTTCATGCAGGATCCCTTCGAGGCTTACTACCTGATCGCCCACCACATGTCCGTGCAGGGGTACCACCGGGGCATGCTTCATTGGCCCCACCTCATTCACCAGGCTGGGCCCCTGGCCCCTGGGCCCTTTGTGGCCCCCAGCAGCTGGCTGTGAGTCCCTCTGTGCCTCCCAGACCCCTGTTCCTGGCCCCCATGTGGAGTCCTGGCTCCGCCCTGCTGCCGTGGCCCACTGCCTGGTCCCTCCTTGCTGTCCCAGCGGTGCTGCTGTGCTGCCTGCTTCCTGGGGTGTTGCTGCCCCTGCCTGTGGCTCTGGGCCCCCTCCAGCCCCTCTCCCTGTCTGCCTCTGCCCCCGGTGTTCCCCTCCATGGCCACTGTGTCCATTGTCCACCTCCGGTGCCCTGACCAGCCCCCCGGCTCCCCAGGGTGCTGCTGACTGTCCTCATTCACCTGTGCCCCCTTCTGTGCCCCAGTCCCCCCCCTCCTGGGTGCCCGTGTGATCTTGGAGTTCTGGGGCCCCTGAACTGGCCCCCCCAGCTTCCTCCCGGGGGGTGGTGACTTTGGACCTGCTGTACTGCCGTGGACCTCCAGTCTCCCCTCCATCGCTCCCTCGCCGGCGCTTGGGTTCCGAGGGTGCCTCCTGGACTGTTCCCGGCCCGCTCCCTGTTCTCTGTGTGCTCCCGCTATGCCTGTGCCCGGACCGCCTGGGCCCCCCCGTTCTGGGACTGCCTGTGTTGCTGTGGGGGTGCCTGTGCGAGCTGTTCTGTATTGGGGGTTCTGGTTGCCATTGCCTGTGTCCCGCTGTGCCCCTGTGCCGTTTTTGGTCCTCTTCCCTGTCCCTCGCCCCCCTCCCCCCTGTGCCCGTTGTGCCTTGTGTGGTGTCTGTCCTTCTGTGTCTTCCCCCCCCCTTTCCTGTCCAGGTGTGTGTGCACCCGGGCATGTGTGTTTGTGCTGTGTGTTCCACTGCGCCCTCGCTGTCTGTGTGCCTGTTGTGTGTGTTAGCTGGGCGGCTCTTCTCCCTCTCCCCCCTCCCTTCCCGTTTCCTTTGTGTGGGTGTTCCCTTGTGTCCCTTTTGGCTTCGTTTGCCCTCAGCTGGCCATGTCTGTGTCCCACCCCTCCCTGCCTCCTTCTGGGTGATTTGACCACAGCCAGGAATCGACATCACGTCTGTTGCGCCACCCCGGACCGTGGTCTGGCGGCCTGATTCCCTGCTGTGGTCCCGATCCCGTCATGTCTGTTCGGTGCCTTCTTTGACCACGGGGGGTGGTTAGCCGGTTCGCCAAAACTGAGAATCCACTGTGGTGACTCGGGACCACGTAACGTCTGAAATCACCCAATGTCACATTTAAAAATAACCATGGAAACTAGCTAAATTCTTGGTCACAACCACTGCCTGTGGCAATGAGTGCCACAATCTAATTACACATTGTGAGGAAAAGTATTTCCTTTAATCAATTCTGAATTTGCCCTTTTTTGTTTCTTTGAATGTCCCCTTTCTCTTGCTTTTTGAGAAAAAGGAAAGTAGCGCTCAATCAGTCTTCTCAATGCCACTAATTTCTTATACATCTCCATTATGCTCGCTCTTATCCATCTCCATTATGCTCGCTCTTATCCATCTACTTTCAAAGGAAACCATTAGAATCTTTTCAATCTGTCTTCATACTGGAATTTCTCCATGCTCTTTATAATTCCTGTTGCTCTTTTCTGAATCCCTGCAATTCCACAGTATCTTTGTCATGTGGAGTGAATGGGACTGCCCCAGTTTTCCAAATTGGGTTAAGCCATTGATTTTTACAATGATCTTGTAATTTTTGCATATTGTTTCCCACTCTTTATGTGTCCTAATATCCTTCTTGCTTTTTTACTGCTGCTGCACATTGAAAGGAAATAGCAACTGAGCTGTCTACAGCTTAGTAGTGGTTCCTTTTCTGAGCTGATATAATTAGTCCAGATCCTGGTACTATGTATGAGAAATTCTTTTTTTTCCCCATCAAGGAGCATGACTTTAAATTTATTCTTATTGAATTTCATCTGCCATAGAGCTGTCCATTTACCTAGTTTGTTTCAGTAACTCAGAACTTCCTCACAATCTTCTGTGGACCTGACCATCCTACATGGCTTTGTTTCATAACTATAGCATCAGTGCAGTTTTTAACCCATGCCAGTACTTTATTTCACACCATGACTGCATAGTCTTCTAAAGGTTTGTCCACAGAAGTATTATTATTTATTATTTGTTACTTTCAGTGTTCAAAGTGTTTTATAATCTTTATCTTGTTCATCCTCATAAAACCATGTGAGGTAGGTCATTATTATTCCTACTCTACACGTGGGAAGCTGAGACTGAGGCCACTTTCACACCTGCGCCTATCTTCTAAATTCACATTTCTGATGGAAGGTTTATTGACATCTCTGATGCGGGAGGGAGTTCTCGCACTGTTGCAAATCTCACGGAGAAGGCAAAGTTTTCCTCCCACAAAAGGGCATTCACACTTGCAGGGTTTTGCAGTTGAACTTTCCTGGAGGAGTGTTTCAATGCACATTTCCTTCCTCCCTCTTCTAACCCATTGTCCCTCATGATTAACTTCCTTGAGCATAGGTCAGCACCAGGAACAAGAAGCTCTTCTTAAACTCTGGCTGCTTTTATACGAGCGAGTCACAGTCGCACGACTCACTTGCGCAGTTTTACAAAATCCCACGAAGCGGGATTATACGTGACGATGGACGTGATCATACTCATTCAAGGTGGCCGCATGTTTGCCGACCGCGAACTAAATACCTCGATGTGTGAGGTATTTAGTTCGCAGTCAGCAAACAATTCACAACCGCCTTGAATGCATGTGATTGTGTCCATCACCATGTATACTCACACCTTGCGGGATTTTGAAAAATCACATGAGTGGGTCACGCGACTGTGACCCGCTCATACAAAAGCACCCAGAGAGTAAAGAACAGCAGCAGGTAGGTGGTGAAAACAATGAATGGAGCAGAGCATGTTTGGATTTCTGTTGTGATTTGGAGAGAACATCGCTTGCTGCAGTTACTGAAAAGGGAGGGAGGCTTGCTACAGACCTTGCTGGTGAGCTCTGTAAGGGACAGAGGCAGAACTTTCACTGAGTTAGATGAACGCTTGCACTCGCACCCTGCCAAATTGCCACATATTCATCATTTCATTCATTCATTTCATTCATTTATTAGATTTCTATACCGCCCCATCCTGCACAGCAGCTCGGGGCGGTTTACAACAATAAAAACATTTAAAAATTTAAAATACAACCATAAAACAAATCAATAAAGCTGGTGGTATATAAAAATAAATAAAACAGGTGGGGGATTAAAAATC
>QEPC01000801.1:1572723-1589424 GCA_003113815.1 Sphenodon punctatus | reverse complement strand
AGCCTGCCTGAATCTTACAGTGCCCTCATCAATGCCCTGGAGACAAGGCCAGAGGCTGAACTGAAGCTGGAATTTGTTAAAGGTAGACTTGCAGATGAATTCCATGGCAGAAAGGAGAACCTGCAGAATGATCTAAAGCAGGGTAATAAGACTGTACTGAAAACCTCAGACAAAGCTCCTAAGAGGGAAACGAGAGTATGCTTCAGATGCAAAAATGAGGGACATTTAAAGAAAGTCTGCTATATATGGAAAGCAGAACAGCAGAAACAGTCTCCACGAACACCTAAGCAGAGGGCTAAAGTCACAAACAGCAACACAGTCGCTCAACAATGGAGTGGGTGCTTCAGAGCAACACAAGACAGCTCATTCCAAAATAGGTGTGTAGACTTCGGGGCAACAAGCCACATAACTAGAGATAAAGAATTCTTCACAGGGCTGGATCTAAGTAGTAAAGAAAGGATCTACCGTGCAGATGAGAGAAGCATCAACACAAAAGGAATTGGACAAGGATTCCTGTACTGCAATCAGTCACAGGGAGGCACACTGACCATACACATGAAAGATGTGCCCAACTTAGAAGGGGGATTCCTGTCTATGAGGCGCCTGGCAGCGAGGGGGCTCACCATCCATTTCCAGGGAGATGAATGCACAATTCAAAGTGGGACAAAAGTACTGGCCAGAGCCACTGTAGATGAGCACCTGTACCATCTGAGCACAGCGAAAGAACAGGTGAAGCTCACTGCGCACAAGCCACACGATGACTGCATCCACCTGTGGTATAGACACATGGGACATAGACACCCAGACATCATGAAGGAAATACACAGACAGCAGTTGACCAAAGACCTTAAGGTATCAACATGTCCCATGATCATGAAATGTGAGTGTTGCATCAAAGCCAAAGCCACGAGGGCTACACTTCCTAAGAAGAGTCAGAATAGAGGCACGAAACTGCTTGATCTTGTACACAGAAATGTCTGCGGCCCAATGAAGGTTCCCATGCCAGGAGGCAACTGGTATATGGCAACTTTCATTGACGACTATTCAAGGTACACAATCGCATACGTCATGAAGAGTAAAGATGAAGTATTTGACGAACTTCAGGACTATGTGACCATGATGAGCAACAAGTTCAAGAGCAGACCAAAGACACTGAAGGTGAGTTCACAGGAAAGGAAGTAGAGAACTTCCTGAGACTCCATGGAATTGAGCACCAAAAGACAGTGCCATCTACACCCGAGCAGAACGGAACAAGTGAAAGGAAAAACAGAACGCTAACCGAAATGGTTAGATGCATGTTAACAAGCCTCTGTGATACTTTCCTCTATGAAGGCAGAGTATGTGGCAGTGGAACATGCCAGCCAAGAAGTTATCTGGTTGCGACAGCTTCTGAATGATCTGGGGCAAAAATTGGACAGACCCACGCTGATCCTGGAAGACAACCAAGGATGTATAGCGCTGGTGTAAACAAAAAGAATCAACCCCAGAACCAAGCACATTAGGTGATTTCAGATGTTACGCACTCCCAGATCACCACAGTGGAGTCCCAGCAGTGGCGAGCCGGCCAACCCTCTCCCGTGGTCCAGGAAAACCCGGAACAGACGTGATGGGAGCGGGACCACAGCAGGGAAATGGACGGACAGACCATGGCCCGGGGCAGCTGATGTGCTGCTGATTCTGGGCTGTGGTCAGAACACCCAGAAGACACCAGGGAGGGGCGGGAGGCAGGCATGGCCGATGGAGGGCAAACGAAGCCAAAAGCACCAAAAGCGCCCAAAGGCAATGCCCACACAAGGGAAATGGGAAGGGAGGGGTAGGAGGAAGGAGAGCAACTGAGGCAGTACACACCACAGGCACAGGGAAACCGAGGTCACAGCGGAACACACAGCACAAACACACATCCGGCCGCATACACACCCATATGGGAAAGGAAGGGAGGGGGGAACACCATGGGATGGCCAACACACACGGCACAACAGACAAAGGGTGGGTATCCCAGGGCCAGGGAAGCAGAGGGGACCAGCCCGGGGACAGAGCAGGACATGGGGAATGGCACCCAGAACCCCACCAACATCACAGGCAGCAAGGGCCACCCAACAACCACACAGGCAGCCTAGGCATGGGGGCCCCCCATAGGGGCTGAGAACGGGCACAGAGGGAGGGCACACAGAAAGGGAATGGCCCAGGAGTGGTCCAGGAATGGTCCAGGAGGCAGGCAGGGACCCCACATGCCAGCGATAGTGCACTGACCGGGATGGAGGCAAACCAGAGCCGAAGCACTGAACAGGCGATCCAACACACACACACACACCCAGAGGAAGCTGGGAGGCGCAGTCTGGGGGCCCCAGATCCCCACAGTCACAGAGTCACCAGTTGCAGTGAAGGACGGGGGTGTGTGGAAGGGGCCCGAGGCACATGCAGGGGCAGCGGAACTCATGGAACCAGCCTACACAGCAGCGAGCATGGTACAGCATGGAAGGAGCAGGCAGCGACCCACAGCAGCAGGGTGGGGGCAGGAGCACACAGTGTGACCGGCATCCAGGGCTCCAAAGACACAGGGGGCCTCACAGCCAGCTGTAAGGGGTCACAAAGGGGTCCGGGGCAGGGTGGCCCACCAGGTGCACGTAGTGGGGCCACTGAAGCATGATGGTAGCCCAGCGCAGACATGTAGTGGACGACAATGTAGTACGCATCGAACAGATCCTGCATGGCAAGCCCCACCTGGACATCGGCTCAGGACCACACATCAGCCAGCACCACCAGCTCCGCTCTGGTGGGCTCCGACAAGCCATAGTTGGCAACTGGGGGACACGGACGGTGCCCAAGCTCCAACAGGCAGTGATAAGCCGCCCCATGTGACTGCTGGTACCCACAGACCCCGTGGATGCAGCCAAAGAAGGAAACAATCAGGGCCGGGCCCCCCTTCACTAGACAGCTTGTGTAGGCGGCCAGGCTGCACACAGAGAGGGCAGACATGGTCTCCACCGCAGACCACCCCACTTGCGAGCACCTCATCTCTGGGATGCACCCATCGGGAAAGGGAGAGGCCCAGCGCCTCCGCATGCAGCTGGCACTCACGGGTGCTCACCTCATAGCCAAAGTAGCGCAGACCAGAGCTCAGACTTGCATAGGCACCAGAGAGGGTGTCTGGGCAGCTCAGGAGCAGTTGCACAGTCAGGGAATGCCACAGGTAACACAGGTCTCACGTAAGGTCCAGCTATGGGGGAAGAGGGAGCGGGTGCCGGGCGTGGTGGGGTGCAGGAGCCCAGGGGAGGTCTGCCAGCCCTGGCCCAGCAAGTCGTGGGTATGAACTGCAGTGAAAGCGGGGACCCCAGTCCCTGGTGGGATGGGAAGGGAAGCGGGGGAGCTTCAAGGCCACGCAATAAGGCCACAGGCTGCATCATGGCATGGCTAACAAGCGAGGCGTGGGGTGCGGACCCAGCACAGATGCTGGAACCAATCACACAGACCATACAGCCAGCACAGATATCAGGGCAACAAGGACAATAGGCAGCAAAAAAGATAGTAGGGAGGTGATGACAACAGGCATGCAGCTGCGGACCGCACGCCCGGGTGCAAGCGGGCCCGTGCATGAGCCCCCGTTCCAGGGAAGCAGGTGCGCTCTGGGGAGGCTCTCCCTACCACCGTGCCCTGGCCACCCAGCTGCCACCAGGACAGCTGGCCAAGGGGGGCGGGCACTAGGGCTGAAGTGGCAGCAGCTTTTACCACACCATGATTCCATTCCACCATTTCGGAATTGCCCGTGCCACACTGCGGCTTTTCTGCCGACATTCCACTAATTCCGCCAGCATTCTGCAAATTTGGAGACTATTGGAAAAATTGCGGAATTGTCGGAAACTGTCGGAAAACCGCTGTTCTGCTATTTCGTGGCACTGGTGGAATGGCTGAAGTAGTGAAAATTGCATGTTTCCATTATTTGTGAAGCCTGTGGAAGTAGCCGAATGAAATTAGCAGAACTGCGGAAGTAGCAGAATGAAACTAGCAGAATGAAAGCCTCTGCCACGCCATACCACTAATTGCGGAAACACTGTTTCTGGCAGAAATAGTTACCGCTGTGACTTTCTGCTACAGTCCTAGCGGGCACAGCATCACCGGGGCCCCCCGCACAGGTGCCCGTCCGTGGAAAAGGGGTAGGGCGGGACCGGGGCCAGGCTATAAAGGTGGGAGCGCGCTTGCACCCGGGGCACCCACCACCATGGATGTGGGACGAATGGGCGCCTGCAGGATGCACCTAGCCATATGCGCTGAGTGGCTCCGGTCGCACACGGACCTCATGTGCATCCAGATGGAGGAGGTGCACCTAGCTGCCTGGCTTCGGGTGTGCATGGCCAGGAGCACTGCCACAGCCCAGCGTGCCCACCACGGGAGCAGGTGCTCCTTGGCCCAGTTCAGGGCCCAACGGGTGTCCAGGACGACCCAACAGGCCCTCTGCCGTGCCCATGAATGGACAGCGGCACTCTGTGAGGTGGCCAGGCAACATCACTGGCGGAGGGAGACCATGGGGCGTGCAGCACTGCTCACTATGCCCATTGACCGGCGGGTATGGGTCACGGAGCGGGCACAGGGGTGGTGGGTCAGGGCGCTGGCTCACTGGGACGAGGCCACCTGGAGATTGCACATCAGGATGGACAGGTGCTGCCTCCTGTGGCTTGCTGAGCTGCTGACACCCTGGCTGGAGCAACAGCACACCCCTATGCGGGCCCCCATCCCCATGGTCCAGTGCGTTGCCATAGCTGTCTGGACCCTGGCTGTCAACACGCATGTTCCCCCTACCTGAGCTCCAGCGCTGCAAGCCTGGTTGCCTGGCAGCAGCCCTACTCCGGAGGCTTGATAGGAGCGGGGAGCACTGCGCCGGGGAACTAGGAGGGTGGGGTCACCTCACGCTGGAGCACGTTCATGGCCCCGCCCACTATAGCCTCGGAGCAGTGCTAGGCTCGGCGGTGTGTGGGGGGGGGAAGGCCCCGTCCTGAGCACAATAGACTACAGCTGGGCATAACTATAAAAGGAGCTGGTGGGGCCTGACTCCCCCGTCGGTAATCATTCATGAGAGACTGCCCCCCTTTTGCCCTTGGAGATCCTGTGTTTAGACCTGTGGTGATTTGGAGAGATTGATTCTTGTGTTCCCCTTCCTGGCTGCGTGAGAGACTTGAGTGTGAGTATAGTCCTGTGTTGTCCCGTTTGTCCTCTGTATACAGTTCCTGGTGGTGGCGGTTACCTGTCCCTGAATCCTAGCCTACGATTCTATTTCCCTGCATTGACCCTTGCAAGTAAAGAGCCTTGTGAACTAGTCCTATCCCCCACTTTCCTTGTTTCCTGACTGTCCTCTCCCCTGTCCCTTCGCCCTCCCTTTGGGACCTCTTTCCTTCCCCATCTCCCCTCCACATTTATTTACACGGTGCCCAGGGCCTTGAGTATTTCCCCAATTGTGTGGTTCCCCCCCTTTGTTTGTGAGTCTTGGTTCTTTGAGGCAACAGGCTACGTCTTGCTTTGTCCCAATGATGAAAAGGGTTGCCTTCTAGTATCGAGGGAAAGCCCACCCTACACCCTGAGGGACCCTCGCTTTATTGAGCTAGGTACCAGCGTTAGACGTAGCTGCCTCTGTCTGTTGATATCTGTGTTCTATCTGTATAGCCTTGGGGGGAGGGTTTCCCTCTTCCCTGCTCTCCCACCGCTCCTTCCCCATCCCCCCGTGACACTGGCAGCACCCGACTCCTGCTGGTCCGTCTCTCAGCACTTCGGTGTTGGGGTAAGTATGGTTGCCGGGATCCTGAGAGACGTCTGCGCGGCAGTGGAGGGCATGCTGCTGGACCGCGTGATCCAGCTCGTGGAGCAGGAGGCTGTGATGGCCAGCTTCATGGCTGGAGACTTCCCCAACTGCCTAGGCACCGTGGATGGCACACATATAGAGATCCTCCACCCATCCGACGGGGAGGCCTCGGAATATGTCAACCGGCATGGGTACCACTCCCTGAAGATGCAGGTGGTCATGGACCACCGGGGCCGGTTCATCGACATCTATGCCAGCCACTCCGGATACAGCCATGATGCCCAGAGTCTGACCATCTCGCCCCTTTATGCCCGGATGTACCGCGGGGACTTCGTGAACATGGGGATGTCCCAGATCCAGGGGGTGCTGATGCCCCCCTGCATCCTGAGGGACCTGGCCTATCCCCTCACCCGGTGGTTGATGAAGGCATACCCGGTCGCCAGGAACCCTGTGGAGGTGCTCTACAATAACTGCCTGTGTGAAAGCAGGACCGTGGTCGAGAGAGCCTTTGGGGCCCTCAAGCAGCGCGCCTCGTGGGCTGGCCGGATTACATGGTGGAGACCTCGGCCCTGGTGATCGGAGCCTGCTGTGGGCTGCACAATGTGTGCAAGACCGATGGGGTTGCCCTCGAGTTCACCGTGCCCCGGCGCCCACCCGGCCCCGTGCCACTGTACGTTAATGCTGCTAACCCGAGGGAGTACTGATACGCCAAGCGCATCCAAGTCAACCTGGCCAGGCGGATTGCCTGGGATGCCACAGCCTGAGGCCTCTCCCCCGACCTCCATGGGTACCCAGGCCATGCTCATGGGAATCTGCCCACCCCCTACCCCGGGGCCGTGACACGCAGTAGCGGCTGCTGTTGCTGTGCCCATGCCTTTATTGGCCTTTACTGTACAGTTATCCCCACCACCCACCTCCCAGCACTGTGCCCCTCACTGATCCCCCCTCTCCGGGATCTCCTGGGCCTTCCCCTTGGCTGCCCTGTGGGTGCCATGGAGCTCTACGAGCTCCCCTCACCCCCGCTGTCCGTTTCCCTGACTGTGTCCTGGGAGGCCTCGGTGTCCTGAGGGGCAGGCGGTGTTGAGAGGGGGAGTGGCCCCGGTGCCGGAGGGGCCCCCCTGGGTGACTGCTGCCTCCGGAGGCCTGAAGAGACCGGGAGGCGGATTCACGGGCCCTGCGAGCATGCCAGTGCCTGGGGCGGTGGAGGGGGTAGGAATGGGGCACCGTGGGGCCCAGCATCGGCACTGGGACTGGAAGGGTGCCTGACGGGGTGGCAGCCATCATGTAAGCACTCACGGTCCCCACGTTCAGCAGCAGCGATGTGCCAATGTCCTGGGACCGCTGGATCTTCAATGAGGGATCTGCCAGCATGCGCTATATGGCTTGTTCCAGCCGCCTGAATGCCTCCACCTGCCTGCTGTTCTCCCGGTGCTCCCACCTCCGTTTGAGGCGCACCTCCACCTGCAGCCTCTGGTCCCTGGCCTCTGCCTGCTGCAGGGCCCTGTCCGTGACTGTCTTCATCCGGTCGATGGCTGCAATCATCCACTCCCCCTGCTCTGTGGTGGTCCGGACTATGTCCTCCGCCTGCTCCTCCCTCTGGCACCGTACCCATGCCCTGTGCTCCCACATCCGCTGTGCCGGGGGCATGGGGATGACTGGCAGGGCCTTGGCTGATCGCCCTGTTGGGGTGCACAGTAGGGGTTAGTCAAGCAGCCCTGCCACCTGCCTCCCATCCCATACCACCACTGCGGGTGCTTGGGTGACCCCCCTGGTGGGTAGGTGGCTGTTGCCCTCCCCAAGCAGTCCCCTGTGCCCCGGAATCCCCTCCCCCATGCCCCCACCCTGTGTTCCATGACCTGCTCCCCCCCTGCTCCCACCTCCACCCCCTTGCCATGCAGCCTCAATGGGGACCTCTGGCAGCTCCTGGGGCTGCTGTCCGCCATCCCCCTCAACTGCCAGTCCCGTGTGCTGGGGCATGTCGTGACCTGTACGGATATGGGTGGGGTGGGTTGTGTTAGGTGTGCTGTGGCCCCCCTCCCCTCCACGGCCATGGGTGGATGGCCGGCAGCTCCTGCCTCCCTGGTCTGTGCCTTTTCACGCCCCGGTGGCCCCCTGCCCTCTTTCTGGGGTCTGGGGTTTCTGGGGTTGTTGGGGGTGGGCCCATGCCCTGTGGGGGTCCCCCCCCCATCGGTCCATCCCCTCTGGTCCATTCCCCCTTCCACCCGCATGCCTACCCTCCATGTCAGTCTCGGAGCCCTCCAAGGTCGGCCCCTCGGATTCTCCCGGGTTGGAAATGGGGTGTGGGCTCCCGGGGCTGGTATGCAAGGGGGGGCATGCTGTACCCCGAGGTCCTGGGGCATTCCTCATGGGGGGCCGTGCCCCTGGAGCTGGTGCCTTCTAGCTGGGTGGCGAGGGGAGAGGTACATTGGCCCGTTCCCTGCCCGTTACCACCCTTTATGTGGAGGATGCGGTCCAGGGCATCATAGAAGGGGGCGGTTCGGGCTCTGTGCCCGGACTTCCGGTTGTTGTTCTTTATCACCTTGTACCCCCTCTTGAGTTCCTTGATTTTGGAGCGGCATTGGGCCACTGTCCTGTGGTGCCCCGCCACCTCCATGTCCCACACGATCTCATTGTAGACATGCTCGTTCCTATGGTTTACCGCAAGTTCCAGCTGGTGCTCCAGGGACCTCCCAGATCCTGATGAAGTTCTGGTTTCCTTGTGCCCCTATTGCCCCCCTCTGTGGTATGGCTGTCTTCTGCATGGGCCCTCCTGCTCCTGCTCCTCCTCCTCTGCTTGTCCTCTGCCCATCTCCTCCGGGGGCTCCAGCCCCGCGTCTGTTTCTGGGTCTGTGGGTCGTAATGGGGGGGTTGGTTGCTGGGTGCCTCGGCCCCACGGCCGTCCTCCCTTCCCCCCTCCTGCTGGCCCCCTTGGTGCCCCTGTGCCGCTCTCCTTGCCCGTTTACGGGGTGCCTCCTCCCCCTTGCCGGGTGTCCCTCTGGGGTGGCCTGCCCTGGCTGCTGTTGCTCCTCCTCCACTGCCTCCATCTGCAGCACCACCTCCTCCTTCTCCTCCTCCTCCGCTCTCCTTGCCCTTCTGCCTCACTCCATCCCGCTACGTTCCCCTGCTGCTGTGTACCCTTTAAACCTCCCTCCCCAGTCTGTGTTGTTGCTCATTGCCTGGCAGCAACACTGCATGCTTTGACCCCGACTAGGGATCGTTTTGTTTGTTTCTGGCTGGTGATTGCCATTTAGTCGTTCGGTTTTGCTGTTTCCCGCTGGGAATTGCTTTGACCACCGTTCCGGAGATGGTCTGGTCCAGACCTCTGAAAGGGTGGTTGGTTTTGGGTGATTTCAGACGTGATGGGGTACCTATTGGCCCCGTCATGGAATCACCTTTTGCTTCCCCACTGGAATCAAAATGTCAGGTCCAGCAGACATGCCGGCTGATTCTGGTGGGGAATCGGAGGGGGGGGGGCAACATGTGGCCACACAGCCCTGCCTCCCCATGCTCCCCCAGCTGCCCACCCTCCTGGAGACGGGTGGGCACAGCGGCCAATCCAGCCACTGCGCCCGATTCCAACCCGAGGTCTGGGCCATGGCCCGGAATCAGTGGCAGGAACAGACTTTACCATCTGCCGATTCCGGGCCATGGTTCAATTAACCATGCTTTCAGGGATGATGCCCGGACCATCCTCAAAAGCATGGTTATTTTGCTCACCACCAGTGGTTCACTGTGGTGAACATCTGGCGGCGAACAACCAGACATTACGGGACCATCCACCACCACGGGGGATTCACTGTGGTTGAGTGTGGTAATGTACTATCTGAAAATACCCTTTGTCCCCTGCTGGGGATTGTCTGTGGTGAACATCTGGCAAACGCCGAACAGATGTTCATGGCTCTTTGGCCCTGCCACGGGATTGAGTGTGGTTCACTGTGGTTGGCTGTGATCTCATAACGTCTGAAAATACCCATTGATGTAAAATACCATTTCCTGAAAGACTCACAGGAACAAGGACTCATAGTTCTGCAATACTGTTCTACAGAGGATATGACAGCGGATGTGTTCATGAAGCCATTAGCAGGGGGACGCCATCGCAAGCTATTAAGAAGAATGAACCTCGTGGGTTTGACTAGTGACTGTTGAGAAGGGGTGTTGGAATGTGCAACAGTCACAAATAAAAGCCCATTGCAAGCTTAATTTGGGGCTTGTCCAGTAGGGGGAGGGTCAGGAGATGAAACCGTTTTTTTTCTCTCCTTCTCTCTTCTCTTCCTCTCTCTCTGTCGTCCATCTTGTCCCATGCAGTCTGTACAGTATGGAACCTTGTCTTCTGAGCTTTTAGTAAAGTTCTGTAAGTTTTAGTAAGAAAAATCTGCTGTGTGTTATTCAACAGAAAGCTAACTCTACAATAGGTTTGTGGTATTTTACGTAGTATAAAAATGTTTATGTGGCTTGTAGGTTTGGGTTCTATTACCTTGGGTTCCATCACTGCACATTTCAAGTGAACATGGCCTCAGTAGTCTCTTGTACGTGACTTTGTCAAAGGCCTTTTCAAAGTCTAAAATTATATCAAATTGTTTTCTCTTATCCACTGATTTAGTGATGTGCTTTGAAAATCTTGACTTTAATGCATACTCCTTTCTAGTTTGTTTTTCTCCTAATTTTTTTTTTTAAAAAAACTATTCCTTTATTTGCCTCTGATGGCTGCTCCATTCAGTGATAATAAACTACATACTCTCTCACATCCCAAATTCTAAATCCATTCTCAAAGCCTAATTTCTTTTGACATTTTCATACACAAGGAAGCTGAACAATGTACAGTCAAACAAGCTGTATATTTTTGTTCTCCTTTTCTCAGCTGCAGTCATCACTTTGCTGACAACCATCTGTGTCAACCTGTTTATTCCTTCTAATTCTGTTCAGCTCAAATGAAAATAAATTGACAGGAACAACTTCTATAGGGAAAGTGAAAAAATAAAAAATTAATAGATGAGTGGCACTTGCATTGGTATTTTAGACAAACAAGAGGCTTGGTGTTTCTGTAGATTATATTTTATTTGAATTTGAAATAGAAACGTTTTTTTTAACTTGCAAACAGAAATAGAAGATCAGCCACAAGTGGTTTTTTGTGGGTGGTTTTTTTTTGTTGCTTCTAAAGGAAAATCTATGGGTTGTATAATGTGCCCTGTATGAGGCAACTTGGTTATTAAATTGTGTTTCTCATAAACTGTACATAATCTCCATAGCCTACATGTTGGCTGGAGTTTTTAAAGGCATTGCTTTTGACATATGAAGCGTAGCTACATGAAAGGTCATTTTCAGCCCAAAGTCCAGGATTACTTAAACTTGGCAAATTTTGTTCTGGCCCTTACATGGATGTGGAATAACATCTTGATCATGGCCATTAACACGGTTGCACCCAGGCGTCCTCTTCCACTGCTGTGTCAGCACAGGTCCCCTTGGTATATGAGGGACCTGAGATGGCTGACGCGGGAGGGCAGGTTGTTGGAGCGCGGGCAGGCCCACCAAAAGTAGGATTTTACGGGTCCTAGGCACTTCTCAGGCTGCTGCACCACAAAGCCACACCTCCAAGTCATGCCTCCCTCCCAAGCCACGACAAACGCACATACAATTAAATGAGCCACGGGGCCTGTGGTCTCTCTGGAAGGTTTCAAGGAAAATTGAGGAACCACACCCCAAACCATGCAGGAGACAAACAAGAAATCTTGAGATCAGAAGGCTGCCAGAGGTCAAGGAGCATTTAAAATTCAAGGTACATAGGGCTGAACAGAGACCCTCCACATTGCAAAGCTACAAGGCACATACAGTTAAGCCAGCCATGAGGTCACTGTCTCTCTGGAAACCCCCATGGAAAATGGGAAAACCACATCCACCCCAAGAAATAAATATCGGTGAATAAAAAGAAATAAAATAAAAAAAGAAAAAGAAAATAAATAATAATAAAAAATAGATAGAAAATAAAATTAAAAATAAATAAAAATAGAAAATAAAATGTAGAAAAAGTAATAAAATATTATTATATAATAATATATTATATTAAAATAATAAAAAAATAAAAATAAATAGAAGAAAGAGAGAATTCTTCTGAACATGACCAGAACTTCTGAGCATGCCCAGAACTGGCTGACCACATCCAAGATGGCGTCTGCAGTGTGCTGACGCTGCCAGCACCATCTTGGAAAGGTCTGAGCATTAGGAAGGTAAGTACCCCACCCCTGGTCCAAGATTTGTCTGTGTCCCAAGTTTTTGGGGACTGTCCTCAGAAATTCAGGACTCATCAAACTGAGGTTGAATGCCCCAGTCCTCGGTAAATTCAAAGGAAAACCAAGGACTGAGTTACAGCAGTAATGTAAACACTTAATAATATGATTCTGGGCACATTGAAATAAATGACCTAGAATAGCCATTGGAACGATTAAGGCAACAATAATGGGACTGGTAAATGACAATAGGTTTTAACTTTTAATGACTGTAAAACAAGACAGTGGAACTGTATCTTCGGGTGGGGGCAAAGGTGTGGAATGATGAGAAAGGCACCAGGGAGAGTGACTGGAATGGCTGGAAAGACAGGGAGGAGGCTATGGGGATCGGGTGCAATTGCAAGGGACTGGGTGGAATGACAGGAATGCTGCCCATACTCTCCTTGTGATCACTCCTCCCAGTCACATATTTTATCCAGAACCATGTCATTCTACTGCCTTTTCATGGCATTCCTTCACTCCTGGGTGGCCCCCATTTCCTGGTGGCCGTGCCCCACCAAGCTAAAAGTCTATCAGCTGCCACTACTCTGAACCTAAGTAAACAAAGATGGACCCCATCACTGACAGGTGTCACTATGCCACCCAGGCCGCAAAGCTGGCCAGCCATCATCACTTGTCTTGCTTGGATTCAGCTTCAAGCAACTCACCCGCATCCAGTCCTCAATAGCAGTGGGGTACTGGAAGATCACCGAGACTGCAGACCTGGGTCAGATGAAAATGAAGAGAGCGAGCTGGGTGCCATTAGCAAATTGATGGCATCATATCCCAAATCTCTGTATGATCTCATCTAGTGGACTTCCAAACTGTAACAGCAGGCAGCAAGAATAGGCTGCCTAGGAGATAATGGAATCTCATTCTTTGGATATTTTCCAAAACCGACTAGAGAAACACCTGTCTGTGATGTTGTAGGTAGAAGGCATCCTGCCTTAAAATGGGGAGTTGGGCTAAATGGTTTTATCCTGAGGTCCCTATCAAC
Organism: Sphenodon punctatus; assembly: GCA_003113815.1. Lineage (NCBI taxonomy): Eukaryota > Metazoa > Chordata > Lepidosauria > Sphenodontia > Sphenodontidae > Sphenodon > Sphenodon punctatus. The sequence continues at coordinate 1,576,379 of QEPC01000801.1, read as the reverse complement.
CCTAAGATTCTATGATTGGTCAAAGGATGTCTGCTTAGATCTGACTTTATCTGCAGTGAGCATGTTGCAGGTCCCCTGGGCCTCCTCACTGACCACATCAAACAGAGAATACTCTTCGTGGTCCATCTGACAGAACCTGGATATGTGAGAATTCATGGGGAAGCAGAAAAGAACACAAGATCATTTGCAACCCTTTTCATGCTCATGCACCTGCTATTTTAGGTGTTTTATAATTTTAAAATGTTTTAGTGTTCAAAGAGCTATTTATTAATTTTATTATTATTATTAATAATAATAATAATAATAATAATAATAATAATTAATTACACCAGTAATGTACCTGGCACTGTGCAATCAGTAGTTCTAGACAGGTCCTTATCCTGAGGAGCTTACAATCTAGGAAAGACAATGGAAGTCTTTAGACATAATGTCCACGGGTGTCTGAATGTGTGTTTTGACCTTGATATGAACACCAGTTTGGCCGTGCATTCACCATGTGGCGCTGCTTAGTCACACAGCCCATCTTGGAGCAAATCAGCGTTTTGCTCGCCACCCAATCACAGCACGCAAGCGCTACTGCCTCATTCCCATGTGGTACCTGCTAACATGCCACGTGATATCATTAGACACAACATTGGCCACGCATTCAGCCAGAACACGCAAATTGTTTTTGTGATGCAATGGCGTTCACATTGCGTGTTCAATGGGTGGCCAAATTGGTGTGGGGATTGTTATGGTGCTTACACACAGTGGCCAAACATGTGCTTAGGGGTTTTGACACCCAATCTTGGTTATGTCCAAAGACGCTCCATAAGCTTTACAATCCTTATTTAGTTCACCATCACAAGAACCCAGTGAGGTAGATCATGAATTCATTAGTCCCATTTAACAAATGGGGAGCTCAGACTAATACCGCATTCACACCTGACGGTGGCGTGGCAGGGAATCTGCCATGAGCCAAAGATGTGGCGGGAAGAAGAGGGGGATGCTGGAAGTTCTGCCGGTGTGAACAGGGTTCTGCCATGATTTTACTCATGGATAACAAGACTGGATTCTGAACTCTATCATACACAAGTAAAATTGCAGCGAAACCCTGTTCAGACCAGCGGAACTTCCAGCATCCCCCCTCCTCTCCCCGCCACATCTTTGGCTCACAGTAGTTTCCACGCCATGCTGTCATCAGGTGTGAATGTGGCCTTACATATGACAAAACTGGGTTCTTATAAATGCTTGAGGTAATGGTGGGTGTTATAAAAGCTGGAGGTTTGTAATGTATGAGCACACTATTCCCCTTTTATGCAGCGAGATCTTGCAGCCTTGTAAGACCCACCAGATGCAACTCTTACAAGGGCTGCAAGATCTTTCTGCATAAAAGGGGAATAGTATGTTCACACATTACAAAACTCCAGCATTTATAACACCCGGTATTATCTCGAGCACTTATAAAAACCCAGTTTTGTCATGTGTAAAAGCGGTCTGAGACATAGGGTATTTTCACACATGATGGTACTGAGCACCACCATGCATTGATCCTGCCCGTAGTGAGAAATCAGGCCCAGCCACTGAACAAACGTGCTGGCAACTGGGGCTGGGGAGGGAGTGGGAGGAAGTGTGGGCGGGTGCTGCAGCCTATCAGGCTGCCATGCCTGCTTGGAAAAGCTCTGGCCAATGGCCGGAGTTAGGTAGAGCAGACCATCAGATGTGATGGCCTGCTCTACCATGGTTTGGGGTTGCCCTCCCTGCATCATGGCAGGACTAACTCCATGATGTGCACTGGCTGGGAGCCCAGTGCACTTCCCGGAGTTAGCCCTGCCATGGTCCATGGTGTACTCTGCTCCCATCCATGGTGAACATCTGGTGGGTGGGAGCAGATGTGACAGCACTGCCGATGGCACGCTGGAGTTAGCGTGGCCACTGGCGGTAGTGTCATGTATGAGAATCCCCTTAGGCTGCATTCCCATCTGCAGCGGCAGTGGCGGCAGCAGCAAGGGAAGGGGGAGGAGAGAAGATGCGGCAGCATGGAGGAGCTGGCCGACGGGAAAAGAGCCAGTTCAAACGGGGATCTTCCGTGGCTTTTCTTGCGCATGTCAGGGCAGGATTTTGCACCCTGACATGCGCGAGAGAAGCCACGGCAGATCCCTGTTTGCACCGGCTCTTTTCCCGTCGGCCGACTCCTCTGGGCTGCTGCATCTTCCCTCGCCCCTCCCGCTGCTGCCACCGCAGGTGAGAACACAGCTTCAGTCACAGCTAAGAAAAGATCTAAAACCTCGTTTCCTTAGTCCAAATCCAGTGCCTCATTCAGTAAGCTACACTGGCTCTGCTACCATAGCTCCACTTCCAGGAGGGGTTTCCGCTGTAGCTGGGAGGGGGCATTCCTGCTCCCCTCCCCAAATCAGTGGTTCAGTAGGGAACTAGAATTGCTGACACATAGGAACAAACTCTGTTGCTTTTATTAAACCGCTGGGCTGAAATAAAACATGTAAAACAAGAGAAACTTTCTTAAGAACGTTTTCAATAATTACAGTGAAAAAAGTTGGATGTTAACCACATGTTACCTTACTCCTGATAAAACACAATAGGTCACAATAGACATTGAATACCGAAGTCTCCAATGAACTTCAGTGAAAGCTTTAATTTCTCAAGACCTCTTATCATTAGCATGAATGTGGAAGATATTTCTAATGTGGAAATGACAGTTGAGCACCAAACATCTCTTGGCTACCAGTGGGAGAAAGAATGGTGCCCATCTTTGTCTTTAGAAAAATTCTCTATAATTCAGTGGAGGCCATTTTCAACAGGGGCTCATGGTACTGGACACAGAACCCCCAAATGGATTGTAATCAGAGAGAATCTCTACCCTGAGACCAAAATAAATAGACAACAGAGAAAGGTGTAAACTAGCTACTGGACCTCAGCACGTAACTACTGGAGACAGAAGTTAGAACTTGTCTCAAATTTCTCCCTTTGACTCTGCTCATTTTAAAAAAGAATGCTCAGACTGTATGCTGCCTATAAATATTGCACACACACAAGATCACACACATATGCATTATCGGAAATGAGTACTAAAATATGAAGAAATTCTATTTCCATTCACCATAGACATTTTGGCCTTCAGTCCAATTTTATTCATTCTGGTAAATTTAGATCAAATATTTAGCACCTGTGCTATATCCTAAAAATAGCCCAGCCTTTGACTGGGGAATGAAGTTCTGAGAGCTTCCGCTGTGAGGGAAATCCCTTCTGTGGAATCTCGCGTTCAGCACATCTGCTTCACATAATTTCTCTGGCATTCTGAGAAGCTAACGTTAGAAAATGGCAGGCAAGCTAAAGCAATCTAGGCAGCTGGGGAAATGTACTGAGATAAAACTCACATAATTTCTGGTGCTGAGTACAGAGGAAGAGACCTTGCTGGGTGCCGTCATTGGGTGATTTCAGACGTTACGAGATCACGGTGAACCACACTGAACCACGCTCAACCCCCCCGTGGGGCCAAAGGGCCCTGAACGTCTGAACGGCGCGCGCCAGATGTTCATCACGCTCAATACCCACATGGGGTCAGGTTCAACCACGCTTCCCGGGCTAGCCGGGGGAAGGTCCCGGGAAGCGTGGTCAAACCAACCCCCACAGGGAACCAAGCAAAAGTAACGTCTGGA
>QEPC01000801.1:1516942-1566371 GCA_003113815.1 Sphenodon punctatus | reverse complement strand
TTCCCGGCACGTCTGTTTGGGTCGTTTTCCAACCCCCGGGCGTGGTTGCGCTGTTCGCCCCCCCTGGTGGTTCGCTGTGGTGAACCGGCCGCCCGTAACGTCTGAAAGTACCCATTGTCTCCTTCCCTGCCTCAGATGGTGGCCTATGCATGCTCTGGGAGAGAGGGGGAAGCAGCAGGGGTGCTAAAATCCTAAGTCTGACCCTGCACATACTTGTGTGTGTTTTTAAAATAAAGTCTGAGTTGTCAGGACAATCTGCTATCTGGAGACGGTATAGATGGAGGTGGTATAGCTCCATTGCAAGGTATGACAGAAAAGAAGGTGACTGGAGAGCTTCTACACCAGGGGTGGTCAACTCCAGCCTGTAGCTGTTTTTTATTTGGCTCCTCTCCCATTCCTGGATGTGGTCATCCCTACCCTCAAGCACAGAAAGCATGAACTAAGGGGAAGAGAACTGAGGTGAGGGCAAGGCATGCACTTACGGATAAGCAATGAGTTAATGGCGTAGATCCAGGATCTTAACCCTCTTCTGAAGACCCTACTCACCTTCTATGTGCCCCACGGAGCTTGTACTAATTTTCAAAATGGCCCAAGGGAGGGAAAGCTTTCCCCATGTTTGTTCTGTTACAGATGATTCTGGCTTTCTCATCATCACCATCACCACCGATCCCTGAAGCATTTTTGGCATATTCTATGTCCTGGGCAAATCCTACCCAAGTGATTGTAGAGAAAGAATGATCAAGAGAACAAGACAAAGATTTTTCCCTCTCTATCTCCTCCTTCATCAGGCTAACATGATAACATAATATTCTCTCACAAGATAACAGGAGATTATATCAGTATTAGCAACATGGAGAGATGGAAGAGGGGAATGATCATTGAAAATATGTATGTAAAAAGACATGTTTTGTATGGAATACACACTGGTATTTTCCAATCCAATCCAATCCAGTGTTTAGAATGTGAAGGCTATCCCAAAGCCACTTACCATTCAGTAACATTGCATATGTCACCCAGGGTCATTCTTCTTCCAAGGCAGCAGAGGGATCACTGAGATTACCGAGCTGGGCAATCGATTACCCAATCAGGTATTACCATTACCAAGTTGCCAATTTTCCATTTTACTGACCCACTCTGACTTACAGTTGTATTTTTTTGTGTGTTTCTGAATATTCTGACCACGTTCCTATCTCAGCACATATCAGAAATGCAAAAACATAAAACTGAAAATTAGGTAACAGAAATGGTATTTTGGTAAATTGGAGAGCCTGTTGGGTGCTAATTGGGTTCGGATTAGTATGTGATGTTACCATAATTTCACTGGGTATTAGGGATGTGCATCCTCTGCACTGGCTCCAGCGGCCCCACCCCCACATGATGGGCAGCCTTGGTAGCCAATGACAGTCGCCATGGCAGCCTGTCCTGAGGCCATTCTGGACTGGGCCAGGAACAGCAAGCTATCACATATGATAGCCCACTTTGGCCCAGTCAGGTGGTCCTTCTCCCTGTCGTGTTGGTGACTAGCCTTGACTGTGACCCTGAAGGTCTCTGGGGTCACCGCCCAGGCTAGCTGCCAATTTAGGGTATTTTCAGACGTTACGAGATCATGCTCAACCACGGTGAATCCCCACATGGTGATTGTGATCCTGTAACGTCTGTTGGGGGGAACGGAAGCTTCCCGCCACATGTTCACCCCCGTGAATCATGGGGAGGAATCACATTCAACACGCAAACGGAGGTCCTGGCCGGACCATCTCCGTTTGCATGTTGAATGTGATTCCCCCCCGTGATCAAGGGGACCGTATCGTCTGTCCCCCTACCGCGGCCCGGAATCAGTGGTGGGATTCCAGGCCGTGGTCAATGTGGGCGGGCGCTGCAACCGCATTGGCCGTGGTGCCCACCCATCTCCCCAGAGGTCGGGTGGCCTAGGGAGCGTGGGGGGGCGGGGCCGTGCAGCCGCACGTTGATCCACGCGGCCCCGCCCCCTCCCCGATTCCCCGCCAGGATCAGCCGGCACGTCTGTTAGACGTGTTGGCTTGATCCCGGTGGGGGATCAATGGGTGATTCCATGAGGGGCCAATACAGACCCCGTCACGTCTGAAAATACCCATAGTTGGGAGAACTCCAGGGCCAACATCTGGATGGCATCCAGCAAATGTGATAGCAACCTGTGAGCTAAAGCAGGTCCAAGTAGGCCTAAGTGGGCCACCATCATTTTTGTTAATACCCAGAGTGCCTGCCTGTTATGGTGCTTTCTTTCTGTGATTGTGAATAAACTAATTGATTTTTTGACATTCTGTGATTTTTCTGCAAAGCTACAGGTCATCAGCTTTAATTTGGTACCATACATGTCACACTTTTCATAGTGTAACTATGAAAGCAAAACCTCTAACCATCAAGAGCGTAGGCTTTTAGTATATAGTTTTAAAAAATCACTGTGCATTTGCAAAATGGCTTCTGGACCATTCTCTGCACGTGTGCCCCTTTCCAAAATGGTGCTGGCTGCGCATGTGCAGGATAGCCTGGTGGCCCTTTTGTGCATACATAGACATTTTTAAAAAACATTTTTAATTAAAAAAGAATAATAATTAAAAAAAATGAAAATGGTAGGGTTGGTTACAACCCCCCCCCCCCGAAAAATGAATCAAAAATTGTACGAGTGCCTTCTGCACACCCGTTTTTGCAGGTACTTCTTTCAGCTCTACCCAACACAATCTCCACCTAGCATGCACGTGATCGACTATGCACATTGGATTGTTACCAGTTGGAAAGCAGCTTATTGGAGGCCTAGATCTAATCTCTCCCCCAATACTTGGATGGTAAACCCAAGAAAGAAATCCCTTTCCTTAGCACACCATGGCCTGCAGTCAATGTTCTATGGGGTTGTCCAGATCTGTTTGGTCTCCACACTCCATACTGATGCCAGGATGTAAGAAGCTGACTATTTCTGAGGATGGAACAAGGTTCAAAGAGTTCATTTCAATGTTGAGTGCATTATGCTTTGAAAATATCTAGAGAGAGACTGTTGTTCCCATGTTGGACTAAAATGTAAGAGATGGAGACAAAGTAGTCCAGATGGTAACAGATGCTACTCGAACAGGTGCACCTGAAGCCCTCCAAGTTCACCCTACTACTCGTTAAGTCTTCTAAGGGAGACAAAACCACAAAAATGATTAACAAGCAGCATTTTAACTACTTTACCACCATCTCTGGAAAATATTTGTAACTTGACATTCTGATACTTTCTTCAAAATACAAAATACAAACAAGTCACTAATCTAGCATGGAAACTTGGACTAATGCTCCACAGGATGAGGGGGTGCCTACCATGACCCTCCCCTCTATTTCTGACCCTAATTATCACTCCATTTCCCCAACCTCAGTCTGCATGGGTGGCCACAACTTTGCTGCTCACTAAGCTTGGAGGATGCATTAGTTTCTGGATTGGATTACAAAAGCTGCTCTTGAAAACTGGCAGTAGGAATGCCAAGAAGACGAAGCAATTTCCTTTTTCTGTATGAGGGCATGATTCTACTCCACACGTGAAATCTCCCCTCAGGTAGTCATAGTTCATTAAATCTGACATGGCATTAAAACTCACTGACTCATTTAGAAGTTTTGGGGCAAATATAATATATATTGGGTACTGGGTTTCCTTCTGATGAGAGAAATAAAAGCTGTACCCTTCTGATGAGAGAAATAAAAGTGTACGCATTTCCAGCAGTCATGGAACAATGTTCCTTTCCCCTGCTTCAACAGTGCTTTTTAATGACAGCCATATCTCCAGCACATTGGATTATATGATTAAAGCTAATTGATTTCTCTGCTTTTCTGCTCCTAGTGTCTATCATTATAGTGGTGACTCAGATGAGTATATTAGAGCCATCTGAAGAGCAGGATTCCAGAGTCATTTTTTTTTTACCTTTGCATAATTCTTCCTCAGGTAATGTTATTAATGGCTTTCAGTAGATTTTTAAATCTCACTTAAACACCAAGGTGCACCAAGTATATTTCACCCACTAGGGGTATTTTCAAATGCGATGACTTTTCAGCCGCCATGCTTAAATTCCCCCTGGGGAGAGTCCCCTCAACCCACGCAGGAGTAAGCCCCACTGCCAAACAAACATTCTGGCGGCCGGGGCTGGGGAGGGGACAGGGAGAGGGAGGGGAACTTGCAGATGTGGGTCTGCACGGCCCCATGCCCGTGCTTCTCAGCATGGCCCCGCCTCCTCCCTTCATAGCTCCCTATGAAGCTGCTTCCCTATGAGGCTGCCACACTTGCCCGGAACTGCTCCAACCACAAGACGGGATTAGGTGGAGTGGGCCATCAGATGTGATGGCCCACTCTACCACAGTCTGGGGAAGCCTCCTCCGGACTGTGGCAGGGCTTAATCCGGGATGTGCGCTCACAGGGGGCCCAGTGCATATCCCAGCTTAGTCCTGCCATGGTCCAGGGTTACTTCTGCTCCTGCCTGTAGTGAACATCTGGCAGGCAGGAGCAGACTTGACACCACTGCCCGTGACCATGTTGGGGTAAGCAGCATAGTATGGGTGGTGGTGTTGTGTCTGAAAATGCCCTAGTTCTTCTTAGGATGTTTCATGTTTCCAAATGATATATGTATGCAATTTTGTTGCAAGTACTTCAATTGCAATTTAACTTCTAAATGTTACATATTGAAAATGTTCTTGCTCTTTATTAATGAAGCAATCCCATTTTTATAAAAAAACTGCCAGATCTATTATTCCCCTAACACCAACAAACATAAAAACAAAAGACAAAAAAAATCTCTGACCTCTCAAAATTCCTGTTGTGAATGCATAATTCATTCCACATCCTAATAAATACAAGAAGGGGACTGCTGTGCGTGGCATGTGCCCATTGAGCTAAATAGGAGGATCCCAATGAGCTAAAGCTGCAGAAAATGGAAGGATGGGTGCGCACAAGTCAAAAGTATCAACTTATAGTCAGACACTAAGGGGGACTGCTTAAAGAGGGAGACAGAGAGAGATTACATTTTCTCCTTCATAAAAACAAACAAAAACAAAACAGTCAACCCCCAAATTATTATTATTAGCATTTATATAGTGCCAGCGGTGTACCTGGTGCTTTACAAAGAGTAGGATAGACACGGTCCCTGCCCAAGAGCTTACAATCTAAAGACAGGGGGAGGGGAGACAGGGAAGGGGGAACAGGGAGAGACAAGGGATGCAACATTCATGGAGATGCGAGAACTCAGGTACACGTTCTTGGCTTGGTTACAGAGAATTAGGAGTTTACAGATAACAGGTGGGGGATAATCCTGGGTGGGGATGATTAGCAGGATTTAGGAAGGGAGAAGCGGAAGAGGGGTTTTGAGGAGGGACTTGAAGGTGTGGAGGGTGGGGGCCAGGTGAACGAGGGCAGGGAGGGAGTTCCAGGCATGTGGGGCAGCGAGGGAGAAGGGACGAAGGCGGTTGTGGGAGCAGGGGAGGAATGGGAGGATGAGGGAGGGGATGGAAGAGGAGCAAAGGTCTTGAACAGGGGTTTGGAGGGAGATCAGGGCAGAGAGATAGGGGGGAGCGAGGTTGTGAAGGGCTTTGTAAGTGAAGACGAGGAGCTTGTGCAGAATACGCTCAGGAAGAGGGAGCCAGTGGAGAGAGGAGAGGAGAGGCTGCACGTGGTCAAAGCGATGGACTAGGTGGATGATCCTGGCAGCAGAGTTTTGAACAGAGATGAGGGAAGAAAGGTGAGAGCGGGGAAGGCCAGCGAGGAGGAGGTTATACAGTAGTCGAGGCATGAGATGACTAGGGTGTGCATAAGAGTTTGGGCAGAGGAGACAGACAGAAAAGGGTGGATCTTGGCAATGTTGTGGAGGGAGAAGCGGCAGGATTTGGCCACGGAGTCAATGTAGGGTTTGAAGGTTTGAAAATTATAATTAACTTCATTTCCACAGCTCAGCCACTAATATTTGCTCTCTGATGAAACCTTTAGTTATTATTTATCATGCTGATTTCAAGCAAATTGCTAGGATTTAGTTCCAAATTTACATATACTTTGGGGTGGTTTGACGGAGAAGTCTATAAGGAAATGTTTGTAATCTGTAAGCAGTACCTAATTAAGAACAAAAGTACTTGTCAAGATAATCTCTGGGGGCCCATCAAAACTGTTTATGCTCCTCTTTAGAAATATAAATAAATTAGAGAGATGGTAATGAAAACAGAAGCAACTGCATTATACTTGGGCAGTATTATTTGTATCCCAAAACTAATCCTTAAAACGCCTCTTTTCCATGGGGCCTGCAAAAACAACATTTAGAAAGTGAGTGAGCCAAGACCACCATCTACCATTCTGGCCAGAATTGTCTCCTTCTTCCCTTGTTCTACTCTGATTGTTGAATCCATCTCTCATCTAGACTGTAAACCCACTGGGGCGAGGACAATGGGTGTTTTTACACGAGACAGGCAGGGGTGTGTCTGCAGTTGGTGCGTGGGGCAGGGGCATGTGCAGGGGAGTGCTTCAAACGAGCGCCCCCTATGCCCGGCCACCTCATCCATACACCGCTCACGCATGGGGCACTCCAGCTGATTCTGCAGTGCCCTGTGCGTGGATGGGGTGGGCGCTGTGTGGGTCATGGGAGCATAGTCCCACAGGCACCGAATTCACATGAGTGTTCCCCTATGTGTGTGTCCATCCATGGGGGCGTCTCGTTTAAAAACACCCTATGTTTTGTTATATATTTGTATGGCCAGTGTCTACCTTAAGCTGCCCTGGAGCCGCCCACTGCTCTTCCTCACTGACTCTCCCCCAGCCTCCCTCTCCCTGCCCAGGGTGAGGCATTGGGCAGGGCACTGGGGCACCACTCCAACTCTCATTCGCCCACCTTAACAGGGCTCTAGTGCATGTGAGGAACATCTTAGTGCTGCCACATTACACATAATAAATACGAATGTCTTGTCATCTCAATTACACACTGCCTCTGGCACAGGCCAGTGTTTCAGGTTGCAAATGGATGGTAGCATCCTCTGCTTGCTAATAATACAGCCAGGTAATTTGTGAAAGGCTTTATTACAGAGGCAAAATAAAATTGCATTCATGGGTTCATAGTTGCATCCTGAAGTCAGAGATTTAATTAACCTTATTTTAATTTCTTAGCTTTCGGAATACAGCGTACCCTAATCTTCAAGCATGCTCTCCCATTTTGGGTCCCCCTGGGAACAGGGGACCCAATCAGGGGGGATACGCAGATGGGATGAGACCTCCTCACTCCCCCACTCAGACAAAAATGCCAAGTGGGAAGTTCCCCGCTCAGTTGAGACTGATCCAACAAATCAGACCAGAATATGATGGGAGCTGCCATTTGTTTTGTGCCTGAGCAGTGCAGGGCGCTAAATGCTGGCACCCTGTATTCAGAATTTTGGTCAGACTTCCCCTCCCCTGTAGTGTATTGCAGGGTTCCATTCCCCTCTTGTCCAATATGTATCTGAGGCCACTGGGCGAAGTCATTCGGAGGTTCAGAGTGAGGTGTCATCAGGATGCCGATGACACCCAGTTCTACCTCTTCTTTTCATCCAACCCAGGCCCTGCAGTCACGGTGCTTACCCAATGCCTGGCTGCTGTTGGGGACTGAATGAGGATGAGGTGATTGAAACTGAGGTCACTTTTAGATGAGTGGCAAGGGAAGTGAGTTCTTCAATGCACCAGTAGGAAAAGCCATGCAGGGTGCGTTTACATGAACTGGAAGTGGCCACCTGCCATAGGAATCACTGGCGTGCGCTGTCTCCCACGGCCTCTTTAAAGATGCATTCTGGAAACCCAGATATCAAGGTTTGCAGAATGTGTCTTCAAAGAGACCACAGGAAGCCACACGCGCCGCAGATTGCTATGGCGGGCAGCCACTTCCAGTTCGTGTAAACGCCCCCACGCGCCTTTTTCTTCTGGCGCGCTGAAGAATGTGTTTCCCTGGCCGCTCATCTAAAAGTGGCCTGAAGCTTGACAAGACAAGATTGAAGTGATGATGGTTGGCTGATCTTGTGACCTTCAGGGGATTTGGACCCCTGTCATTGAGGGGGGTCTGAGCCCCACTGGTTACTCAGGTTCACAGCCTTGGAGTGCTTCTGGTACCATTGCTTCACCTGGAACACCAGGTTGTGGCAGTGGCCAGGAGTGCTTTTCACCAACTCCACCTGGTTTGGAGGCTGCGGCCCTTTCTTTCTGTTTCAGATCTGGCCACCAGCGTACCAGCTTTCATTACCTCAAGGCTAGATTACTGCAATGTAGTCTACATAGGGCTGCCCTTGATGATGGTTCAGAAACTGTAGCTGTTGCAGAATGCAGTGGACTAGCTTCTTTTGGGGGTGCTGTGAGGACATTACACCTGTGTTTCGCAGTCTGCACTGGCTCCTATAGCTTTCTGGTCACAATTCAAGGTGTGCAGTTTTGACCTTTAAAGCCCTAAACAGTCTGAGTCCCACATCTCTGAGAGACCGCCTTTATTATTATTATTTTATTATATTATAGTTTTTTACCCTGCCCCCTTCTACTTCTGGCAGCTTGGAGTGGCTTACATTGTAAAAACAGTAAAATACTTTCTTTCTCTGCACCACTGCAACCCTTGTAGTTTGCCAGGAGTACTCTCTTGTGAGTACCCCCTGCCAATCTTGTCTATACAAAAAGGGCCCGCAGAGCGGCATTCTTAATGCTGCCCCAATATTATGGAATTCCCTTCCCCTGAATGTTCATCAGAGCCTGAGCATGTTCCAGAGCCAGTGCAAAACTTTTCTTTTTGGCAAAGCATTTGGCAGGTGGGGTTAAGGTCGGAGGGTTTATGGGTGAGGGCGGGTGGGTGGGTTTGGCAGAGTTTTTATAGGGAGTTTTATTGTATTTTATTGTATTTTGTGTTTTTATGACATAAGTCACTCTGAGCCTTTGGGGAAAGGCAGGGTGGGAATTTGAATATTAATAAATAAATAAAATTCCACCATGGCTTAAATCCATGGTAGAATTCTGACCAATGTTCCAAAAATACAGAAAAATTCTGCAAAGACAGAAGGGCTGTTTTGAGCCAGCCTTCACTCACTCTTTTAGTGTTTGAGGGTAGGGACTGGATCTCTAAGCTATATCTTGGAATTGGAAAGGGGGCAAACAGAAAACAGGCGTGATCTGGACTTTGCTCATGTGGTACAGATTCTAGTACCCTAATCTGGAACCAAGTGACACTCACTGGGTGATTTCAGACGTAATGGGGGCCCTATTGGCCCCGGCACAGAATCACCCAAATGATTCCCCGGTGGAATCAGACCGGCCCATCAACAGACCAGTCGGCAGATTCCACCGGGGAATTGGGGAGGGGGCGGGGCTGCGTGGCACAACGTTTGGCCACACAGCCCTGCACCCCCATGCCTCCGAGGCTGCCTGCCCTCCGGGGTATTGACCACAGCCCGGAATCGGCGGTGAGCATGGCTGCCAATTCCGGGCCGTGGTCAGGGGCCAGACGAGACGTTACCATGCTCAACCAAGGTGAATTCTGCCAGGTTGAGCGTGGTAACGTCACGTCTGTTGGGGGCACAAAGTGATTTCCGCCGGGTGTTCACCCCCAGTGGGAATCACTTTGACCATCCTTTCGGAGATGGTCCCCGGACCATCCTCGAAAGCGTGGTTATTTTGATCCCCGCCGGTGGTTCACTGTGGTGAACATCTGGTGGGGATCAAACAGACGTTACGGGACCATTCCCCACCACAGGGCATTGTCTGTGGTTGAGTGTGATCTCGTAATGTCTGAAAATACCCTTTGTGTGCAATCACACAGCTATAAAAAAGAATTTCTTTAGTTTGTTTAACTTTTTTTCTTGGCTACCACAGGTTTGAACTTAAGGATTCTAAGGATATAATCAGCCAGCCAAACCCCAAATAATTCTTACCGGTTAACAACCACCTAATTTATCCACGTACTCTTTGTGCCTCTGGCTACAGAAATATGGTGTGTGCAATGGATCAACAATGTTAATGGACTACCGTGGACATCCCTGCAAAGGCTTCCTTTCACAGCGTGATCAGGTATCCCCAGTACTTATAGTATCTAATGAAAAGCTCATTAAAAGCAATTGGCATCAGGCTGAAAGTAGGGAATGACACCGATACTGCAGCAATAAATTCCAATAAGGTAAAAGGATCCTCCCCCTTAAAATCCCTGGAATTTGGTGTAAGCAACAAGTACTGAGAAGACTAATGAGAGCTAGTGTAGCCTAGCAGATAAGGTAAACCTAGGAAGCCAGAGCTCAAATTCCCTCTTAGACATAAACATGGTGGATGGCCTTAGGCACATCAGTGGGCATTTTTACACACACCTTAAAGTTCTAGATTTCCCCATATTCTGGGTTTATAAGTTTACAAGCAATTTCCGGATGCATTTTTCACACTCACACTGCCCTGAGGCCATTCCTGGATGCATTCTTCACACAAACACTGCCCTGAGGCAGCCTAAAGTAGCGACAGCTGTAGACATGACAGACTGCCATAGAAACCAAGCCGCCACAACTGCCTGGAGCAAAGCAGTTTACCAGGAGAACCTTTTACAAACAAAAGTTCTGGGAGAAGTTCTACACAGAAGTTCAAAGATCCAGATGTTGAAGATCTGGGTGAGTGATTTAGACACACAGAAAGTTCAGGATGTAACAGTAAACATGCAGGAGAAATGTGTGTGTAAAAACACCCACTGTCTCAACCTCAGTTCCCCATCTTTAAAATGGGAATACTAATGACCTACCTCACAGCGTTGTTGTGACAGTGAGGACTGTGAAGCACTTTCAACACTGAAAGTGCTCTCTATATATGTGATAAAAATTAATTCTCACTACCTATCTCCTTTTTAAATTCTCTCTCATGTTATAAATTCTAGTATTCTAATCTACCAGACATTCCATGCTTATAGTTGTCATGTTGCAAACATTCAATGAAATCATGAAAATGTGTGTTACTATTGAGGTCATGCATCAGTCATACATCAATAAACATTGTGCATCCAGTAGAAAACTCATCAACGTCATTCCCTCAGGATGGATATTATTTGCTAGATTGTTTTGCAGTGGGAAGTGCTCATATAGCTTTTATAGTTAGCTGGTGCGTCTATATCACTGAGTAGCTGTTTTCACCCAGTCTCTCCTCCTTTTATAAACATCTCATCTTGTACCAAGGCAACAGGCATCTTTTAGCATGATTCAACCTGTCACACTGTTGTACTGTAAAGAGATGAGTGATACCTTAGGGACAGTTCTTGTTATTTCCTGCCATATTTAGAATGAAATTGTTTCACTTTTTAAAACAAAAATAGCACGTTAGAAAAAAATAAAGAACAGCAAAACATCAGAAAAATGTAATCTTTTCTGTGTGTCATATTTGTGCTGAGCTTCATGTCTGAAACATTTGAGGGGAGATTTAGAATCTGGTTTATTCTTTCACCTTAATAGTACAAAGACATTTTCAAAGATAGGGTTGCCATATACGCAATTTTTAGAGGACACTTATAGTCTAGCAGAAGTTCGCCGAACCTTGCACGAAGACGTGCATAGTTGTTTGCAGTAATTTTTATTTTGATCATGCTGATTCGGAATCTGAGTGATGCCATCGTGTTATCCTTGGGGAATTTCATATTTTCAAGATGGCATCCACTGTACTCACCAAAAACAGGAAAAGAACCTAATATGTTCCTTCAAGAGTTAGGACAATCTTTTTTTCTGTCTAAATGTAGGATTTGGGGTACAGGGTGGCCATTTTTGCAGCCTCCTAACATATGTGGGAGAAAGTATGTCAGCTAAGTGGATGCATTTGCAGCCACCGGAGCAAGAAAATAGACATAATTTAGCTTTTACAAGAGCAAGGACAATAATTTGTGTGTGTAAGCATAGGTTTTTGGGCACAAGGAGTTCATTTCTGCAACTGCCCAACGTATGGAGTCACTCATTAAACAAGAATGAAATATAGTTAAACATCATGCAAAAATGAGGTAAAATATCATTTAATAATCGCGCATTAAAAATAATGTAGCTGTTGGTGATAACACACAAATGGTGGTATGAAACAACCAAAATAAGTAATTAATAAAAGACAACAGCAATGAAACAAGATAAAAACTAAGTTTACAGCTGTAGTTATGGTTGTTATGTTGGAGAAATCTGTGCAAAATGACTATAAATCTAGACACTGTACATGTATTTCTAGTCTTCTTTGTTCTCCTGATCACTAATAGCGCAATTGTTCCATTTATTTCTGCAATTGTTTGTCTTGGAACAACTGCAAAACTCAGCACAGGCTAACTGAGATACAGCACAGCGACATCTTCCGGTGAACACGGCTGTTCAGTCACACAGTTACAGCTCACCATCTTCAAAACCTCATGGGGTACCACTTCAGTCATTGGTGGTGTGGAAATAGGGATGAAGGATTTGGTTTTATCCTCTTTTTTCCACCCAAAACAAATAGCATCCATATCTGGAGGATCTTGATTTAATGCTGCCCGCCAAATGCATGATTGCATATGTGCCCTTTTAACGTTTTCCTGAAAGGCAGGCGAAGTTGGAGGTAAAGATTTCAATGTTGGTGCTGTACACACTTTGTCTCCTGATTTTAGCTAGCCATACATCATACCTTACTTCAGACATACTGCTCTTTACTTTGCTTCCATAGTATGCAGCCACAAATGCAGTAGATTCATCAATGATATCTGACATACTGGCATTAATCTCCCTGATGTTTGAAAGTTCCAGACCTTTCTTTAGCACTTTGACAACTGTCAATTTTCCAATACCCCAGGGAGGTGCGTTGGAAAGCAAAGCACGCGTTGGTTGGTAGAAAGTATGGGACGATGGCTTTATTCTTCATTGTGGATGCTCCAATATTGATAACTGATCTTGTTGAACTAGTGCCTTCTATGAAGGTAGTGAACATTCACTTGCACCTCAGATAATAAAACATCAGCAACAGGAAAATATCAGTATCATGCAGATAACTTTGACACAGCTAATATCTTCCATATCACCAACATATGACACTAGCTGAACATGCCTCTTCATGAGTAGTCTTAAGATCCTCGCTTCTCAAGATGACCATGTCAACCTCTTTCAGGACTGGATCAGATCTCATTAATACAACTTTGTGTAGTGGGTGGTCACTGCTCTTTTGTAATTCCTGTACCTTGACCAGAAGCTGCTTGCAAATAAGTTCTATGAGCTGGGTTTTGTTTTCTGGAA
Organism: Sphenodon punctatus; assembly: GCA_003113815.1. Classification (NCBI taxonomy): domain Eukaryota; kingdom Metazoa; phylum Chordata; class Lepidosauria; order Sphenodontia; family Sphenodontidae; genus Sphenodon; species Sphenodon punctatus. Next base: position 1,553,150 of record QEPC01000801.1, on the reverse strand, counting down.
CTGTTAGTACAAGCTTCTGAGGTGAAAGAAGGATTTGCACAGTTAGCCTCTGGCACTTACTGGCTTGATCTCCTGAGTGGTTTCTCCTAGTGGCACTCTTAATACTGTACTTGTACTATCTGTTGAATATGAGGAAGACTTCACATTTGGCCAGTATCTTAATAATGTAAGTTATGAATCCATCAATGTACTCTTGAATCACACCTTGTGATGGCCAACGGCCAATCCAAAGAATCCCACATCCAGCAATGATTTTAACTTGTGGTTTTGGTAATGCTAGAGCTGAATGTCCAACAGCAAATTCTTTTTTTAACGTCTACTTTATCTATGGGTATTTTCAGACGTTACGGGGCCCTTTGGCCCCGTACCGTAACGAACATCTTCGTTCCCCGCCGGGGTCACCCCGGCACGGCCCAACAGACGTGCCGGGGGGATCCCGGCGGGGAAAGTGGGAGGAGCCGGGATCCCGCCGGGGATCCCGGCCCGTGGCACGTGAACAGACGTTACTTTTTGGTCGCCACGGCCCGCGGTCCATTTGACCACGCTTCCCGGGACCTTCCCCCGGCTAGCCCGGGAAGCGTGGTTCAAATTGACCCCGTCTGCAGATTCAGCGTGGCCAACATCTGGCGCACGCTGTGCAGACGTGCAGGGGCCTTTCGCCCCGCTGCGGGGTTCACCGTGGTTCAGTGTGGTTCAGCGTGATCTCGTCACATCTGAAATCACCCTATGTAATTCTCATATCGCCATTGTCATAAAACAATTATGTTGGTATTGGTGCCAACTCATACATAAAAAGGTTCCTGTGGCCCATCTCACATCTCACGCAACACCCACCTCCACCCATGGAGCCCTCTGGAAAACCAGAGGAGGCTCCATGGGTGGAGGTAGGTGGAGATGAGTGGAAGTGGGGGTGTGTCCATGTAAAGGGAGACACACCCACCTCCACCCACTGCGCTAAAACACCCATTCCCCCACCCATGTAAAAAGGGCCTAAATAACAAAGTTTAAGGGGAAGGTGTGTTTCTTGGAGAAACCACTGTGAAGAACTGGTAAGAAAATGAAGCAGCTGCTAATTAGCACTTGCGATGCTGCTGTAAATTCCTAATTACAATGAGACATCACCATGGTTGGATTTTATCCTCTGGCTTTTCTTGAGCCCACTTGTTCCCCTTAAGTGTATCATGTACAAAATCTGTCATTAACACTAATTCCCTTTTATGTAGACCTACAGAGCAAAACAACCCAGCCTATTGAGCATAGAGCTGCACTCTAGCCCATCTCTCCCGTCACAGCACAATCCCAGGCACGTAGGCAAGCCAGTAGGTTCCCTTAGGACCCAGTTCTGTCCCTTTGCAATTAATAGTATCACCCAGACCGTAATGAATAGTCCCTCGCTCCGAGAGCAGCACTGCTCAGAAATTGTGAGGATGGTAGAAAAAGACCCTCAGGCTACAAACATAGTTAGGTTCCCCATTCCACTTTCCTACGACGAGTGAGCTGTAGCTTAAACAAAACCAGCCTCCTCAGACAGACTTCATATGTTAGGTAATAGAATGATAGCCTCTATGTCAAGGGAAGGGAGTTTGTAACAAGGAATGGAGGCAGACGAGAAGGGATGGAGCTGGGGGAAGACAGAGTTGTGGGCAGGAGAGGGTGAAAGGAAGAGCTCTCCTCAGCCATTCTCTGCTCTGGAGGAGAGCAAGGCTCAGCACAGAAGTTCGGATTCCCTGACCACAGGGAGCATGTGGCTTGTCATTGGGTGCAATCCCAAACCTTCTGCGCTGCAGGATCTGTATGGGTGGCACATGAGTTCTGTGAAGCTTGCACATGGCACAATGTTCCTGCAACGGGCATGTGCACGGGTTGCACGCACATGCATGTGCACACCTCCCACACAGTGCATGCAGGGCATGGGGTCAGCCCCATTGTGGTCAGGGCTAGAAAAAGGGGAGCAATGAACCAGGAAGGCTACAAGGACCAGGAGGTAGAGGGGAAACAAGGGGCTAGGATCTGAAGGAATGGAACCAAACAAGGATTGAGGACTAAAGGAAAGGAACAGGGACCAAACAGGGATGGGGGCAAAGGGGAGGAACAAGATGAAACAGGAGTTGGGGGTCAAATGAGAAAAATGAGACCAAAGCAAGGATTCAAGGCTACAGGAAAGAGTTAGACCAAGCAGCAAGCAAGAACAAGGGAAGGAAAAAGACCAAACAGAGGCTTGGAATGGGGCAGGGGGTACAAAAGGGGACAAACAAGATCAAAGCAATGTTGCAAGGCTAAGAGGAGGAATGAGACCAAAGAGAGAGAGAGAGAGCACACCCGAGAGAGGACAGTTAAGGAACAACAAGAGACAGCTGAAGGAAGAGACACTAAAGGAAAGGGTGACCAAGACTAAAGAGAAAGGAAGGCTAAGAGAACTCTTAAGAGCAGCAGCCACCCCAAGACAAACAAAGTGACAAGCACACAACAGAGGAAGCTAGGACAAACCCAGGCACAGGAAAAGAGGAAAAGAGACAAGAAACACATAATTACAAGCATCAGATATAACAAGAACAGCAAAACACACAGGTGGTCAGAATCAAGGTGCAGCGGAGGATAACAGACAATGGAATATATCCACAGCAAGGACACACAAATGGAAGGGAGGGCAGTGAGGCAGAGACAAAGACAAGAACAGAATCCACAAGCTACTACACGGAAAGTCACAACTTGATGCAGGGCAGGAAGTGGAGGCCAAAGCAAAGTAAAAGAGACGCAAGAAGAACAGAAGCTCTGCCAACTTCCAGTAGATCCCAGCATGCCTTGTATAAAGGGCTTATTCAGACGTGCTCCAAAGAGCACTTACAAGTGCTGGCAGCGGGATGTGAATGTGAAGAATCCATGCTTTGATGACCTCTGAAAGTTGACGCGTGCATGAGTGAAGCTTGTCCGTGTACTGACAAGCGTGCTCTACCGACCTGGGTAGAAAGTGCGCATTCTTCACATTTGCATCCCGCCGCCGGCACTTGCAAGTGCTCTTTGGAGCACGTCTGAATGAGCCCTGAGGCTGGGGCCAATCAGGAAGCTGGTAGGCACGCAACAGAGAAAGAGAGACGGGGGAACAGAGCATACAGGGAAAATTCCATACTGTAAACCAGCCAGGTGGTGTTGCGGGGAGGGAAGCATCCACCATCCAGAGTAGGGCTGCTCCAAATAATATTAATAAAAAAAATAATATGTGAGTATTCTTCAAGGAGCCAAGTAGCAGTCTGAGCGTTCGGGCCAGTCCCTGCTGGTAAGTTTTAAAATTAAAAAAGCCCCACTAAGCATGCTCAGAAGGGCCTGAATGATCCTTTCTGAGCATGCTCAGCCCTTTTCAAAGATGGTGCTGGTCTGTTGATGCTGCTGGGCCCAATCCACGGACTCCACCTTGCAGCAGGGCTGGATGGGCCTAACATAATGTGTGTGTACAAGCTAAGGGTTCTGTGTAGCCTGGAAGCTCTCATACCTTACTCCTGCCAACAAACGTTGGTCCAAAAGAAGGTATCGTAACAACTGTCTCTTCTCTCTAAGTTTGTGGGTTCAGTCCTGAGTTCTGCTCTCCCTTTTTTTGATGCCGCTTCATGCAGTTTTGCTGAGAATTTCATAAGATGGGATTCTAAAGCAGCTGTACTGTTAGGCCTAGCTGACTTCTAATTATATCCTTACTCCAAAGGTACCCTGTCCCAACTCAAAGGGGAGTAAGCCAGTGATGTGGCTGCATTTCGCACTACATACAGGGATCCCTTGCTGACAGTTTACTTTTCATATAGCCCGAGGAAACTCTAATTACACCAACTTCAGGTTCAAAGACCGGCACCTGATTTCCTTATTCCTTTCACCATATTTCTTCCAGCCGCATGCAGCAGGACACAAGTGATGATCTGGGCCATCAAATGCCAAGTGTAAGTGTGTAACATTAGGGTGGGTTGGAGTATTGCTATCATATCAAAATGAGAGCATTTCACTTGCACTCTGCACAAGTGACCACACATGGGGCAAAGGCAAGAGAGAGTTGCATTCTCCTCTTTTTACATATGCTAGTGAACAGAAGAGTGCTACTGTATGCATGAAAGCAGCAGTATATCACATCATGGAAAGAATTTCCTAACCACAATGGAAAATGGTCTCGGGTGAAATTAGATCATGGTCCATGCAATGTAAGATAATTCATACTGTATATTAGACTGTGACAAGGTTCCTAAGAGCACATCTCTTGCTGAATAACGCCGCACACTGAAAGTGTTATAAGAGCACAGACACATTCATAGATCTTCTGTAGGAATGCCCCTAAATCTAACCCTCTTATCAAAAGGCCAGCACTAGAATTGATTTAATTTTACAACAGGAACTACAGGGAAACTTTTCAAACAATATTATTCTGGGGAATGTCAGTAACCATTGATCCTAGATAATTATAGCTTTTCTCCCTCTGAGAAACTGAGGTGCAGACACACTGGAATAACTCTAAAGATAGGTAACCTTTTCAAGGTTGTAAAGTTTGAGAAGATTCTTGTTCAGTGGGTAAAATAAAAATTGTGGTTATGAAAATAGTAGTAGTAGTATAAATCTTTATTTGTCACAACCATTTAGTCGATGCAAAAAGCAAAATACAGTAAAATATAATAATACATGGAACAATTAAGATATTACAACAATCAAAAAGCAAGAGTCTAGATGTCATGGTCATACCACATAAATTACAATTCAGCCAGAAAAAAAAAAGCTGATCGGCCAAGACATTTATCCCAAGAATGGATCTGGGAATAAAGGAGTTCCATCTGACAAACATTAATTCTGATCACCCTTTTTGGGGGGGGCCAACATAAAAAGGTAATTGACTGCCCTCAACATTACCCTTTCATTTGCGTTAGCCAGAATATACCCAAGTCTTTGTTCCTGCTGTTGGCCTAAAACCTCGGGACGAAACAGTACTCTGTACTTATAGCAGATGTCAGCAGTTAATGGACCGTTGAAATGATTTAAATCCTCTACATGCCGCTTACAGTCGCATAGTCTCTGAGAATAAGGGGTTCCTTTCAGACGGCCCTCTAGAAGTTTTGAGGGCATTAACTGGAACCTGGCCAATGTAAGGGCCTTTCTAAAAGCAAAATTTGATATATTGACAAGGTATGGTTCCAATTGATGTACTGTTTTTAGCTTCCCGTAAAAGGGGGCAACTGCTGACTCAGGGGCTTTGGCCATGTCCTGTTGTTTATGAATATCAGCTAGATGAGCCCTAAGAAGGTTTTTCAATGGATGGGCAGGATATCTCTCAAGAGATTTTAATGAGACGCCAATTTTATTCAATAAATGAGAAATACCTTTATGCCAGGTATTCTTATAGTTGAAACCCTCTTGCTCTTTATGCCAGGTATTCTTATAGTTGAAGCCCCAGCAAGCATAAGGCAAGCTTTCTCTGGACATCCCCATTAGTTTTGCCCAAAAATTACAGATAATCACTTGAGCCCTATGCTCAACTGAAAATGTACCCGTTTCTGTCCTCAAAAAAATTACAGGTGTGAAGCAAGGGCCCCCCCAAATTGTTCTCAAGAAAATAGAAACTCTCAAAGTTTAAATGTAACACAATAGACCATGGATCTTTTTCCTAGATTCAAATTTGGAAAAGCATCAAGACAAATTCATGACATACATCTTCATCTTTTGTGTTACTGGAACGTCCTACTGATTAGAGAATTGACTGAGCAAAAATGGCAGCAAGCAAAGTGGGATTGGCAACTATACAATCTATTTTGACTAGTCTATAGTCAGCATGATCCCCAAAATGTTTAACTCTGGTACTAGCCATTAGATTTGACCTGGGTCCCCAAGTGAAAGTACCTGCATTGGTACTAAGGTCTTGTCAAGTGCTGGCACTAAACAGCTTGAAGATTGTACTGCAAATGATATTTCTAAGCAATTCACATTATCATGCAATAACCAGTTGAACTAGATAACATCTTAGATTGAGGATGCAACATTACAAGTTCCGCTAGCCCCTGTATAATTCGATACAGACATCAAGTAATATATTTTATACATATATAAACATACATGATTTAATAGCAGGAATACATTTCCATTCAGTCAGTGATACCTTAATTAAAGTGTATGAAAAGGACAGTTCTACTTAGGTGCCAGTCAGGGACAGAGGTGACCTTCACAGGATGTGTGGGGTTGTACCATCATGTCATGACTCTGTCTCATATTTTCTGTACTCTGCATAACTTTGTTGCCATCTGGGGTTGTGGGATTATATTTGTCTTAAAATGGGGTCACACGGGCAAAATAGTTGGGAGCCCCAGTATACAATTTGGTCACCTGTGTTTATTTGTTATTGCTATCCATGACTGATATGATGGTGGGTTGCTAAAATGATGCTATCTTTACTACCTCTCTCTTCTCTGAGGACAGACTTCTCCACCCCCAACGATGCGCAAACTAAACTGCAACTGAGCAGTTCCATCTTAAAATATACTTGGGAGTAGAGCCCAATGGACACAACATTAAGGTTTAATGTTACACATACCCCATATATAAGCCTCCATGCTGTTGACATTGCGTGAAAACAGACATTTATTATTATTATTATTATTAACAAACATTTATATAGCGCCAGCAGTGTACCTGGCACTTTACAAAGTAATAAAATAGACACGGTCCCTGCCCCTAGGGCTTACAATCTGAGAGACAGGAGCTGGGGGAAGAGACTTAGGAAGGGGAACAGAGGGAGAGACAAGGGGTCTAACATTCATGAAGATGCGAGGTCTCAAGTGCACGTACTTGGCTTGGTTACGATGAGAATGACAGCAGGCAGGTCCATGTTGCAAGGATAAGGGTAAACCGATCGTAGGTTTAGGAATAGTGGCTCAGCAGGATAAAGAGTCAGACAGAGCAGAGCGAAAGAGGTGAGTTTTAAGGAGAGATTTGAAGGTATGAAGGGAGGGGGCAAGGCGGATGTGGACAGGGAGGGAGTTCCAGGCATGGGGGGCAGCAAGTGAGAAGGGACGAAGGCGCTTAGGGGAGCAGGGAAGGCGTGGAAGGGTGAGAGAAGGGACAGAGGAGGAGCGAAGTGCACGGGCTGGAGTATGGAGGGCGATAAGTGCAGAGAGGTAGGGGGGAGCAAGGTTGTGAAGAGCTTTATAGGTGAAAACATGACGCTAACCACCCTTTAACGACCCTTGGTGGTTATTTATGCATGTTGCAGGGCTGTATTGGAGACCAATGCAGCCCTGAAACATGCAGAAATGACCACCAAGGGTGGTTAGCGTCATGCCTGTTTTCACCCTTTGTTTGCTTGTGTGAGACGAGCAAGGCTGGGTGGGGTCCATGGCCACTGAGTGGCACTGCTGAGGAGCATCCACTCAGGTGGAGAGCATGGGGAGGGATTCTAATGGGTGGCTCTCATCATGGTTACCTCAGCATCTTCCATACACTCTCCCTGCCACGGACCATAGGGGAGGGGGAAGTTCACCAGGCTGGCTTTTGCAATTGACATGCTCCTGGTGTGGGCCCTGGAGAACCCAGGCTCTCCAGGGCACCCAGTCAGTTTTTGTAACTTGCAAAGGCCATGTCCCCTGCCCACAGCATCTCTGAGTGGTGGACTGGTCTGCTGACATGGCTGGCCACCCCAGTTCATATGGGCAGGGGCTGAGTGTCTGCCCATTGCCACAGACCTTTTTGGTTTTAACTGCACAGAGCATTTCAGATATCTCGGCAGTGCTCAATGAGCGGCCATGAGTGGGTGCTGTGTGGTTCATGGGTGTGCACATTCCCCTACTCCACCTTCAGATGTTCCGATGAGTGGCTCCTGGGGTGGCATTTAAATGCGGGGTAGCATTTAATTTAAAAACACCCTATGTATAACCCTCCATGTTCCCCCACCCCCAAAACAAATAGTGGTACATCATCTCTAAATATCAACTGTAAAAAAAAATAAAATGCAATAATTTGAACCTTGAGAACTGGGATTCTCCAAATGTTTCATATAATGAAGTGGTGCTGGAGATCATGACAGAAGACAAACGTATAGATTGGCTGACAACTTGAGTTTTCATTATTATTATTTAAATAGCACCAGTAAGTGCCTGGCACTGAACAGCTGTGATAAGACTCAGGTGGGTCATTAGCAAGCAAAACCTTTAAACACGCATCGTTCTGACTACAGCATTCCAACCATGGGGCCATGAAGCAGAGAAATTTGGCTAACAAAGACTGAATCATCAGAATGAAAAGTTTTTCTATCCTCATCCTTATCTGGAATCAGCACAGCCTCCTCAGTGAATGATCAAGGACTGGGAAGAAAGATTAGCCACCATTGATGTGAGACCAGGGCATGGCACATCAGTGCAAAAGCGGAATCTGGATCAATATCTTAGACTGCCGTATGGATTGGGAAAACATTGATTGGACAGCTTCCTCCCTGAACATTTCCATATGCTCCCACAGCATTAACTACGTTCAGTTGATCATGTCGGACAGATGGGTTAATCTCTTAAGTGAAGGAAGGTGAATAATGGGTGGCTTGTTTGTTCTTTTTAACCTCTTCTGAAGTGGAATGCTGCCTGAACCAGCTGTACTGTTTATGTCAGAGACTGATCTCCATCGACACCAGGAAGGAGGCTATGGATAGCTGCAGTCCATTGGCGAGGAGAAGAGAGGATCTCCGGGAATATTTTATCATAGAAAGTAAGACTAATGGGGAATACTATGATTCACCTAAGAGACCTTTCCTATAGCACAGACTCCATTTTTCTTCTTGCAACTGTAACTGTAATAAATCTCTCTTAAAGCCCACACAATATAAGTGCCCACTACATCCACTGCTATAACTGTTGGTGGAGAATTTCTGCTGTCACTGCACAATAAAGCCCAACAGGAATGGAAAAAAGCAATTTCAGTAATACTCTAACCAAACACCTACATTTTCAAAGAGTCTTGCTCGATTTTAGTTGTGCAGCTCCATTTGGTTTCAATTTAGCGGCAGGCGAAAGGTTGAAACTCTCGCTCAACCTTTTGAAACTACCTGGAGTGAAAGACTCTCCAATATGTACTTAGTGTGGATTTAATAAAACAGTTTTAGATATTTACGGGTGCTTAATCCATACATATTTATTAACACCTCCTCACATCAGCTGTTCATGGTGATAATCCACAACCGGTGAGTCCCAGTCGCTTTCATTTGTTGCATAGCAGACCTACTATTACATTTACTCTTCAGATTTTGGCTCGTATTCTGCTTGTTTTTCATTGCTCTAGCAGTGAAAACCTGATTGAAGGCTGTTTTATAAAGAGAAGATTGGAGTTTACTCCCAGTTAGAATTCTCTGGTGGTTATAAAGCATAGGAAAAAGGATGTATGTCGAGTTCTGCTTGTACTTTGGAAATCTCAATCTCAATTAATATGACAGTATTGGGAAGCTTAGAAAAGCCTTGATGCCACTTTAAGTTACGTCATATCCTGGACACGTCATTCTGGCAACTCTGTGATCAAGAGGGTGGGACTAGCAATAATACAAATTAAATCATCTGTGCAGCCTCTCCACCTACAACAACCTCAGCTCACTTGCTCCTCAGGAGGTTAAATAAGTACTATTGATTCAGAGTATTGGACATTTGGACACATGGTGGTATTCTAGATACAGTACTTTTAAAGCCTAACGTAAATACGGTTTAATAACCAAATTATGTTTAATCTGCCAAAAACAAAGTGTTTTAAAGGATTTAAACTATGGCAGTATTTTGAATGCATTTTACAGTATTACTAATATTTTCCTACACTGATTTATAATTATTACAAATAATATACCTGAAAGTTTCAGGTTTACTCTCCTGTAAATATTCATCCACCATCTCCCCACTTCTCTGTTTCAATCTGAGGTGAAATATGAATAGAGCTAATCCTAAAAGGAGAGAGAGAGAGAGAGTTCTGTGCAGTAAGCGAGCAGTCTTACCAACACAGTACTACTGAATAGCACGAGGGGTCTGTACCCTGCAAGTCAGATGTTTGAGTAGGATCAAGGTTCACATAGCTCTAACTTCTCTCCCTTGCACATCTACTGTGTTTGTTTATTTTGTTGTTTTATTAGATTAAAAATAATACTAATTAAAAAAAATCACTGCATATGTGGAAAACGGACATTGGGACCATTCTGCCCAGGGGTGGCCCTTTTCCAAAATGGTATCAGCAGCATTGGCACCATTTTGGGAAAAGGTGCTCATGTGCAGAACAGCCCCTGCGCAGTGATTTAATTTTTTTGTTAAAATTATTTAAAAAATAATAAAATAAAAAGTAAAAAAAAAAGAATGCAATCAAATGAATATTGTTGGATTATTCATTTGGTTTTGTTACCTGAGTTACAAAAGCACATGGGGTTCCATTGGGTTTTTGTAATTAATTAAAATGATATGATTTGCACACACCCCTAGCTTTGGTTCCTTACAGAAACTAGGCTGAGAAATTAGCAAAGGCAGGGAGGTGTCCTAAGCCCCTGCAGGAGTACCCCATTGGAGGATCAGCACCAGTGCTTAATTTGTAAAAAAATAAATTGCCAGGAACCAAGCTAGCTCCAGAAGCCATGCCCCCTGCCCCAGCCCAGAGCTTGTCAAAGCAGGAAAATGAACCCTATTCTCCAGCTAGCATCCCAGCCACTGAACTAAACTGCATCTCTATGGCTGAGTATAAAACAGGAGTTCTTGTGATTTAATCTGTAGAATGGCCAGTGCAGGGGGTGGGGCAGGAAAGGAATTCATAAAAGCGAAATAAACCTTTCAGTTTTCTCCAGCTTTTGTTTCCACCCCCCAACATATAGATCATTCTTTTCCTGGTCTTGAACATTTCAGGGTGCACACTTCTACTAGGAACATTTCATGGGGCTCAGTTCCCACCCCTTTGAACTTAATTGTCAGGGCTGATCCCTGGCAAGTCCCCCAGAAACCCCCCCAAGTCCTGATCAGCACCCTACATACACCTAGTAGCTACCTGCATCCAGCTGAGGCAATAAGACTGAGCCTGGTGCTCAGACAGGCTAGACCACCAAGGAAAGCTATAGCAATGCCAAGTTGCCTGGAAGTCCAGAGGCAGAGTCTGGGGGTCTTTCCTCATGGTGGAGAGGCTGGGAGCACAGGGAAAGGCTTATCTCACAGGGACTGGGCAGACTGGGAGACCAAAGAGAGGGGCCACAACTTGTAAAGATGTTTTAGTGACACATTGCACAGGGTGTGCAACAAAGTGCACAAAAAGCAAACAAAAAACCTGTGTAGTAATACAAGATGGTTAAACTCCCCTGACTGGAGAGGCAGACCCAAACCAGAAGATAAGTTTCAACATTAACATTTGTGTATAGACTGCACACACATTAAAAACAGGATTTTACCCAGGAGGAAAAAATAAAATGTAATATTTTATTACACTCTGCTGTCAAGTTCCTCAAATATAAAGCAAATAGTTTATATTTGCAAAGCTATTATACATTTATCATGCTTATAAAAATAAATGCCTATCTAATCTATCTATCTATTATGCAACTAAATACCCCCAAATAATGGTGCTCTAAAGCCACCTGAGTCCTCTACACACAGCTCCAAGCCACCACAGCTCTGTTGTAATGCCAGGTCTCAGCTGCTCTGCTCCTAACAAAAGTTGTTCAGCTGTCGCAGATCTTGAAGGCAGATCCTAACCTCTAAAGCTCCTCTGCTGTCAAGTGCCTCAACTGTCCCTCTGTCTCAAATTTCCCTCTCTTTGAGAGACTGGCCCTAACCTTTTGAGAATTTACATGGAACTTATAGTGTCCTGCTACAGCTTCTTATAGAAATGAGGAGACATACAATCACTAGGCAAACATGCGGAGGAAAATGCTTTGAAAGGGTTAATCAACAAACAGAAGGAACATCAGAAGTTACTAAACAAATTATGAAGATTCACAACACATGTAAGTCTTAACCAGGGACCTGTGTTCACTGCATTTTCCCTGCTACCAAAGGAGAGAAGACAGTGAGCACGTGTCCCTGGTCTCAGCCCCAATCGGAACTTCACTAGAACATTGAATATGATGATGGTTTATTTATGTAGCACAAGCAATGTACCCGGCACTGTACAATCATTAGTTAGAGACCGGTTTTTGCCCTGAGACGATTACAGAGTCTAGGAGAGAGAAGGGAGAGGGAAACATAACAGAGCAGGGATACAGTTATGAAACTGAGAAGTCACAATTGCGCGTACTTAGCTTAGTTAACAGGGGAGAATATGTATCCATGAATGTGTGTGAATATTATATAAAATGATTTATAGAATTCTCAATGTTTGATTAATGATTCTGTATGATCTAACTTTACAGTGCAGAAAACAGAATTTGCATGTAAGCAAAGCCCCCTTCGCCGCCATAATGGCGGCGACGGGGTAATTGTCCGGCCCCCGTCCATGAGAGGCGGAGAGGAACGGAGAGTATGGGAGCGGCCAGGCACTGCGGCGTGCTTCCGGCCTGGAGGATCCGCCTGGCAACGGGGGGTGCGCATGCGCAGAGACGCTGCGCGATCGAGTCATCAAGCCCCGCCCTCTTGACGCGGGGTGGAGTCGCGCTGGCCGCATGCGAGCGGCAGTTGGAACAGAGCGCCAAGCAGAGCAGCAACACGGGGCTTGTCTTGCTGCTGGTTTCTTTCCCGCGGCGCTACCATGGGCCGCAACAAGAGAAGAGGAGCGGCGAAGAGTCTAATTCAGGAAGGGGGGCGCGCGGGGGAAGGGGAGGGGGTCCCATCCCGGGCTCAGCTTTTGGAACGCCTCGCGGTGTGCGAGGCCATGCTCCAGGCCCGAGGCCAAGCACCTCCCTCACAGATAGAGCCCCCACCTGGCATACTGTTGGGGGCGCAGATGCTACCCCCGCCCCCATCTGAGGCAATGGGACTGCCCCCACCTGGCATACTGTCGGGGGCGCGGATACTGGGCCCGCCCCCATCTGAGGCTATGGGACTGCCCCCACCTGGCTTACTGTTGGGGGCGCAGATACTGCCCCCGCCCCCATCTGGGGCAATGGAACTGGATCCCCAGGGCACGCGCCCATTGCGTCTCATTGAGGGCCAGCCCCAAGGAGGGGTGGGGGCGGTGAACCCAACCCCAGTGGAGGGACCCAGGAGAGGGAGGAGGGTGGTGTCACCCCCAACACGATTTCGGGACGAGACAGGATTTGGGGTGGGTGCACTGATTGCAGGGGCTAGGCGACCACAAGGGCCCATCACTGCAATCCCCCCCCAGCCCATAGTAACGACCCACGGGTTCCCCCCTCCACCCATGCTAGGATATCAGAGCGAGGCCCAGGGAACAGCCACCAATACAGTGGCACAAATACATAGTCCAGGCCCAGTGGGGGTGCCCAGGGATATGGGTGCACAAGGGGACCAGGTAGGCATCCCAGGCCTAGCCCAGTACTTCTCCCAAGGGGTGGGGCGGACAGCTCCAGCGGCACTGGGAGCCCCCATGAACACTCATGCCCTGGCAAACACTGCGGGCGAGCCGGGGGGTATAACATTAACATCTGGTTCTGAACCCCCAGTGACGCGAAGGCGGCTAGAAGAGCCAGCCGACGAAGGGGCGAGTAGCGATTTTGCAATGTGGAACAGGATCATGGCACTTGAAGAAGCCATGCAGGGACCCTCCGGCAGGAGGGAAGAGCCAGACATTGCAGTCCCGCCTCTGATGCCCTCACCCCAACCAGACGCAGAACAAGGTGAGCATAGCAGCATATCACCACCCGCGCTAGGCGGGGTTGGACTGGCCCCCTATGGAGGGAGCATACTGGGGGCGCCATGTGGGGGTAGGGAAGAGGGTCAGCGGCCAATGATACAAGGAGTCACCCCTACGGGAGTGTCCCACGTGGGCCTAGCCCCACCTGCAACAGACCCTATGAGCCCGCGGCTCATGCAGGTACAGGGAGAATGGGCATGGGTGTACCCAGTTCGCCACCCCCTTCATATGGGGGGGGCCACCGAATTGTACCAGGCAAAGGGCGCAGGGGGGAATATGTATGATACACCCCCCCCTTCCCATTCTAGTAACAACCCCGAGCCCAGCACTACCCAGTAGCGGGGCTGGGGTGGCACCAGTTATCCGTCCACCAGGGGGGGTTATTACGGCCGTGGCGGCTCCATTTGGGAGCCACTTAACAGTGGCAACTAAAGACAGGATATGGAGTGGGGAATACGTGGACCTGTTTGCCCTCCTTTTTAGTGATCCGATAGTGGATCACTCAGAACCTGAAGGGGATAAGGACAAGGAAAGATTCAGGCGCCCTAAAGCTGACCGCAATTGGGCGAACTGGACCTCAGCATTCGCTATATATATGGGTGTAGTTATGCAGGCCGACCCAAGTCGAGGTTTGGAGCTCCATAAGTACGCCGACATTGTCCGTAGGGCGCAGGGGACGGGTCCTCCAGGGGCTTGGCTGCGCTATGACGAAGCATTTCGTCATAGGGCAGCGAACACACCCGGTTTGCGATGGGACAATCATGCTCCGGATATCTGGTTGGAGAGCATGGTTGACGCCACGAAGGCGCCCAGGTCAGACAGCGGTCATCCTCTAGTGCGAGGTGGGGTTGCACCTGCCAATGAACCGTACCGAGGGGAAGCGCGTAGGAGAGTGCAGGCAGGCCCCGGCCCGTGTTGGGAGTATAATCAGGCAGGCCGTTGCAACCGACAACAGTGCAGGTTTCGGCACGCGTGCTCGAGCTGTGGTGGGGCCCATCCCGAGAGCACGTGTTTCCGGCCCCGGCAGCGAGGGGGAGGAGGCCGTTTCACCCCCGGAGGGGGTAGGGGAAAGAGCAGCCAGGGGGCCCCGCCAGTGCCCCGTCCTCAAAAGGGGGCCGACGCCAATTAAGGTTGATGTCCTAGAGTCTGCCCTCCGAGCACACCCGAATAGGCTCGAAGTCGATTATGTAATACAGGGCTTTAGAGAGGGTTTCGTGATCCCAGCTAACACGGTTTTCCCCACCGGGCAGGTAAAAAACCTGAAATCCATAGTAGGAAACGAAGGGTTGGTAAAGAATAAATTAGATAAGGAGGTACAAGAGGGCAGGGTCGCGGGCCCTTTTGACCATCCCCCTATGCATGGCCTAATTATCTCCCCGTTGGGAATAGTACCAAAGAAGACCCCGGGCGAATTCCGCCTGATTCATCATCTGTCCTATCCTCGGGGCGCCTCAGTGAACGATGCCATACCCAAGGAATTGGCAACCATTAGGTATGCGTCCTTCGACCAGGCGGTCGAGAAGGCTAGGAACATGGGAAGGGGTGCACTCTTGGCAAAATGCGATGTTAAATCAGCATTTAGATT
Source organism: Sphenodon punctatus (assembly GCA_003113815.1). Lineage (NCBI taxonomy): Eukaryota > Metazoa > Chordata > Lepidosauria > Sphenodontia > Sphenodontidae > Sphenodon > Sphenodon punctatus. Next base: position 1,537,813 of record QEPC01000801.1, on the reverse strand, counting down.
GCTACCGGTGCACCCCACAAGTTTTCATCTCCTTGGTTTCCAATTCGAGGGCAAATATTACTATGATCGGGCCATGCCTATGGGGTGTTCTATTTCCTGTTCCGCCTTCGAACGATTCAGTTCTCTAATCGAATGGATCTTCAAACAAAGGTGGAAGGGCGGGGAGATAACCAAATATCTGGATGATTTCTTGATCATAGCCCCGCCTCGATCAGCCGAGTGCGCTATCGCACTTCGACTGTTCCAGGAAATGGCTGACGAATTGGGCATACCCCTGGCCCCCGACAAAATAGAGGGCCCATCGGTAATAATAACATACTTGGGGATAGAATTGAACACAGAACAGAGACTGTCCTGCCTACCCGAGAACAAACTCGAGGAATTAAAAAAGAAAATTCAGGCATGCAGCCACTCCCGAAAAGTCACCGTTCGGTCTTTGCAATCCCTAGTGGGCAGCCTTAATTTTGCTTGCCGGGTTGTTGCACCCGGCAGAGCATTCCTGTCCAGGCTGTATGTTAAGCTTAGAGGAGAATTACAGCCCCACTATAGAATCCGGATAACGAATGACATTAGGCAGGACCTCGAGACATGGATTGAATTCCTTGCTGACTATAACGGCGTTAGTTTTTGGAGGGAGAGGTGTTTGCTACAACACGATTTCCAGGTCCACTCTGACGCTGCAGGGGGAGCGGGGTTTGGGGTGTACTTTAGGACACAGTGGTGTGCCCAGCCATGGCCGCCGGAGTGGCATGAGGTGGGTGTCACGAAGGATTTAACATTCCTTGAGTTTTTTCCCATTGTGGTAGCAGTACAACTGTGGACGGATCAATTTGCCAATCGCACAGTATTATTCTGGTGCGACAATTTGGCAGTTGTCCACATAATCAACACACTGTCCTCTCGTTCCACCCGCGTCATGTCACTGGTGCGGGCATTGGTTCAGACATGCTTGAGAAACAATATATTGTTCACAGCACGCCATGTCCCGGGCATTAACAACGGCATAGCGGATGCCCTCTCTCGCTTTCAGATCAAGCGATTCCGGGAACTAGCGCCGGAAGCCAGAGAATTCCCCGACCCCATGCCACCGGGGCTTTGGAGCCTTGGGAATTAGAACTGCAAAATACCATTGGGGGCTCCCTCGCCCCTAGAACCCGGGCAGCCTACGGTAGGGCGTTTCGTGATTTTCAAAGCTTTAGAGTCAGTAAGGGATGGGAGACTGGCTTCCCCATTTTAGAACCCGAAGTTCTTCAATTTGCCATGGCACTACGACGGAGGGGGTTGGCACCGGGCACAATTGGGGGGAAAGTCTCAGCCCTTACATTCATCAGTAGAATGAATGGATACCCTTCACCGGACAAGGGTTTCTACATAAAGCACATGATGGAGAGCTGGGCCAGGTCAGCCCCGCACCCCAACAATAGACGGGCCCCCATAACCACCCCCGTATTGGTGCGCATTGTCAGTACTTTGCCCGTAGTATGCCATGATGCTTTCGAAACCCAATTGTTTACCACCGCTTATGTAACGGCCTATTTTGGAGGTTTCAGAATAAGTGAGATAGTTCCGGCCTCCAAGAAAGATCAAAGCATGCGGGCCCTCTTGTTTGAAGATATTAAATGCACCCCCTTAAAAGTCATATTGAGGTTGAGGCGATCCAAGACCGATCAGAGGAGTAGGGGAATAGATGTCGAGCTGTTTAGGTGTGGACAACGGGGAATTTGTCCTGTTGAGCAAATAACGAATTTCATCAGTATCCGCCCACCAGGGAATGGAATATTATTTAGACATGCAAATGGCTTGCCATTGACAGCCTATCAATTCACAGCACTATTAAAAATTACCTTGGCTAAGCTGGGACTAGCCCCCGGGGAGTATGGATCCCACTCATTCAGGATAGGAGCTGCCACAACAGCTGCAGCAGCAGGCTTACCATCTGAAGCCATTAAAGCAATAGGTCGATGGCGTTCTGGCGCCTACAAGAAGTATATTCGGCCTTGTCAGCATTAACCATAAATATTTTTCTCCCACACTAGGGCCTAGGGTATCCATTGCGGCAAGGCAATCGGTTTGGATCGTGGGTCACAGCCTGGTGCGATGGGCCGGCAAGGCTGCTGACGAGTCTGAATGGGGGTACCAACCAGGCCTTGGAGGCAAGGCAATAGTTAATTGGTGTGGGCAAGGAGGCATGCGATGGCATCAATTGATGCCAAAATTACAGTCCCTGCGGGACAGAGCTGCTAGGGCACCGAATATAATAATCATTCATTTAGGGGAAAACGACATCCCGGCAAAGAAGGGAGTTAATTTAATAATAAAAATTAAGAAAGATTTAGTGAAAGTTAAGAGTTTATTCAATAAAGTTAAGTTAGTTTGGACCAGTTTAGTGCCAAGGATTAAATGGAATTCCCCAATCAAACCAGCAAAAATTGACAAAGTAAGGAGGAATATCAATAGAGAAATTGGGAAGTGGATTCTCAGCATAGGAGGAACGAGTATACGACATGGGGACATTGTTTATACACGGCCTGACCTTTTCCGTGGGGATGGAGTGCACTTGTCTGCAAGAGGCAATGAATTATACTTAGCACTATTGTCCCAACATTTGATGACATTGTTGGAGGTATAGGCGGTGGGTGTCGGGGGAGCCCTCTAGGGACTCCCCCTTGGTGGCGGGGGTCCAGTATGCTATAGTAGGTCAATTAGGTTAGGAATTGAAAGGAGTCATCTCCTTAAGAGATGGGGAGGTGACACCCAGTGCCAGGCGCAGGCAGTATGCACTGGGGTTATTTACCTGGGGGGGGTACTGCAGTTTCGTCAGTAAGTACCTGCACGGTCTGCTGACTTAGCGGGTACCTACCTCCTTACTCAAGCCCACAGTTGGGATGCTCCCCCTTTCGGCCAGAGCCAGGGTGCTGTCGAAGGGGAGCCTTGTTTGTGATGGAGCTGGCACGGGAAGGCACATCCTGGCCAGTTTCGGGTTAATAAGAGTTAATTAGCTAGCATACTGGACCCATATTGCGTGGGCAATCACCCACCGTCTTGATAACTATCAATAAAGAGTGTGGCCTGTTTAACCCAATACTTCGTCTCTGTGTCTCATTGGGGGGGTGCTGCGACAAATGATGAGTGCAATTCTTGTCCATTAAAGTGAACAGGAGGTGAGTCACTGACTTCAATGAGGACAGGATTGCAACCTGTATCTTTTAAATAGCCATTACACACACAAGCAATGTATACGCTCATGGATACATGTTCCAACTCTTGCCCGGTAGCAGTCATATGTGACATGGGCCATCTAGTTCCAAGCCTCCCCAATTATTACTCTAACTTGCTTATGAACCACAGTGAAAATTAATCCTCGCACTGAAGCATCTCCAATTCATCTTTCATCTGTCATAAAGACAACTTGAGTTGAGATTTCTTATATTTCATCTCTTACCTCCCACCTCTGCAATCCTAGCACTCATCATCCAGTAATAAAATGATCAGGGCACGTTTTCAGAGTGTCGTGTGGAGTTTTCCCTAGCGTATGCCTATTAAAGTCAACCAGAAGACGTGCAGCCAAAGCCTTATAGTAACCTTTTGAAAAGGTTCTCCAATGTGCTTGCCTACTTGGGGAGAAAATGAAGTGGTGAGGGGCACTAGGTATGGGGGAAGGAAGAAAGATATGCTATTTTAAAGGAATCATTATTTTCCCACTGGAGAACTTTTCTCTTCCTCTGCCACCACCCTCACACATAACAGCCTCTTGCTCCTTCTCTGATGTTGCCCCAACTCCCTTCCCAAACACATATGCTCTGCTCCCTCCCAACCTTCACATCCATTCTAAAACCTACTTCTTCCTTCAGCCTTTCCCTAGCTCTTCAACCGTGTAGATTTTCCACTTGATTGTTTTTAAAGATGCTATCTTATCCTTTAGGATTCCTCTCTTCTCCTTGTAACTAAGTTAAGCATGTTCACCTGCCACTTCTCCACTTCATGAATGTATCCTTGGGTGTTAACAAATGAGATGGTGCCCCACATTTGCCCCCACTGGCCACACATTCATCCACCCATCTGTTCAGTGGCCACCAGATGTTTGCCCTGGGGTCGCTCCACACGGCATCATCATTCGAAATGTGGAGCAGGCCATGTGGGCATGTGCGATGCATAGGGGGGCACGGGTGGGCTGGGGGTGGGCCCCACACCCACTGGCCACCAGCCTGTTCCCCCAGCTCCCCATCTCTCAGGAGCCCGATACCGTGTCATGCACAGTTCTCCTGGACGGACTCATCCTTCTCCTCCTCCCATCTTGCAGCGCGCTGTAAGGAGAGGGGTTGGGGAGGCACTGTGACTCACTTCCTTGGGCGATGGTGACTTGCAGGAACAGGTAGCGGCAGCAGCAGTGTGGTATGAGGTGGCTGGAGCCTGGAGGGAGTAGGATCAGATCACTGGTGGTGAGGGCCCAGAGTGGAACGGAGGGGAGGCTGAGCCTGGCCCTGAGACAGGCACAGTGGTAGTGGCAGTGTCCTCACCAGGTGGCAACTGCTGGAGACAGACAAAGGTAGGCCTGGGGTGTACTACAGGTCCAGAGGGTCCAAGTGTGGGGGGCAGAGGGGCTGGATTGGGGGCAGGGTGAGGTGCTGCAGGAGCATTTTTATTTTTGGGGAGGGGTGCCAGCTTTGCATTGCCATGTGGTTTGCTCCTACACACTCTGACGCTTTTTACACAGGCAGTGGTGGGTGAGGGGATGGGTGTGCAGCCGCGGTGGATGAAGGTGGGTGTGTGTCCGTTCCCATGGGCACACACCCATCTCCACCTATGGAGCATCCGGCATTGGAGTCCATTGCTCCATGGGTGGGTGAAGAGTGGAGATGGGTGTAGCGTGGGAGCGTGCACCCCCCCATCCACCGTGGCATTCCCACGGGTGCCTCCACCCATCTCCACACAGAGATGGGTGGGGGCATCTCGTGTGAAAAGGGCCTCTGAATTTTTATGTTTGGGGAAGGGGGTGCCAACTTTGCATTGCCGTGTGGTTTGCCCCTGCGAAGTTTGGACTTTTTCTATGCAAAGGAACCTAAATTCTCCAGATTTCTGTGGTGCAGTCATCATGGTGTATTGTTACATAATGTACTGTTGTTTATTTATTTCATTTTTGTGCCCCTCCCTTCAGGTTCAACAGTCACCAGTCACCTATGCTTGTGGGGCATCTCATTTGCGTCCTGCTCAGTCTTCAAGTGGCTCCAGGGAGAGGGAGATCTCTAGCTTCCTCCTACCTCCCCCCGGAGTCACCTTACAGCTGAGAGGGGCGTGATCAGTGCTGGCTGTGATGGAAAGGAGGGTCATGGCCAGGGAAGACTTTTTCACTGGCCGTGACCCCTCTTTCCATGCTCGCAGCTGTCCTTTCCTGGTGGGAAAGGAGAGGAGTGGGGATCAAAGGCAGCATGTGGCTCCAGTGGAGGATCCTCCCTGCTCTTGAAATCCCCTCTTTGCAGAGCCAGCTGGGTTCCAGGGAATGGTTCCCTTCCCCCTAGGAGCAGGGCTGGGGAGAGAACTCGAGGCAGATGCTGCAGTGCAGGCCACATCCCATGCTCCCTTCCCTCCCTGTTGCCAGATCCAGGCTGGGATCACCCAGCCGAAACAGCATACAACCCCCCTGTCCCAGTTGGTGCCTTTGTCACCCCTGGCCCTGGCTGATGACCCAGCCATTTGCTAGGCAAGGAACAGGAAGGGAAGCTTGGAAAATTCCTACCTTGGAGAGCAGAACCTTTGGGGCAGGAGCCATTGCTGCCTCTCCATTCTGTTCCTTTCCTGGCTGTAATCCCTCTTTCCATCAGAGCCGGTACTAGTGTACCCCAGCAGCTGACAGCCTGTGTGTGTGTGTCTATGTATGTGTGTGTGTAGGAAGGAGAGTGTAGGAAGCAACCGGGCTGTACCCGAGTGTGCTAGTACCCTCTTTGGCGGCTGCTACAAGCAGATGAATAGTGGCAGGGAGCTGCACATTTGTTGTGCTCCCCACACTGTCCACGTAGGTTGTGGCTGCATGAGGGTGACCCTTGTGTTGTTTCTCTCTCGTTGTTTTTACACACACATTTCTCCTGCACGTTTGCTGTTACATCCTGAACTTTCTGTGTGTCTACATCACTCACCCAGATCTTAAACATCTGCCTCTTTGAACTTCTGCATAGAACTTCTCCAAGAACATTTGTGTGTAAAAAGTTCTCCTGGTAAACTGCTCTGTTCCAGGCAGCTGTGGTCAGTTGGTTTCCATAGCAGCCTGTCATGTCTACAGCTGCAGCTACTTTAGGCTGCCTCAGGGCAGTGTGTGTGTGAAGAATGCATCCGGAACTTACTTGTGGACATGTAAACCCAGAAGATTGAAAGACCAGCACTTTAAGGTGTGTGTAAAAATGCCCCCTATGTTCCCCTCCCCCTTGTTTCTCCTTCCTTGTCCATCCTAGCTTGTAGACCTCTTAAGGCAGGGACCTGTTTGTAGTCAGAACAGTTCAGCATCAAACACATTGCTGGCACTATACAAATCTCCACTCTTTGATTACTTCCTAGTAAGGGCCAAAATGCTTTTGAAATTCCAGCTCCCTTCCAGCCTAATGTGAACAGATATTGGGAAAATACTAGTACAAAAGATACAAACAGTGGCTCTAGTCCTCAGTGTTCCACTGGTTCAGTTGAAAAAATGGTGGCTTGTACCACTGCAGAATTGAAGCTTACTAAGAACATGATGCCCTGTGAGGATAGCATGAGTGCTAGCAGTTAGCATGGGCTTGAATCCTACTGAAGTGAATGGGACATGAACCTGCACTACTACTACCATGCTTGCTTTTCAGAGGACTGTGCTAAAAATTAATACTAGATCTTTTAAATATCACTGTCACACCAAATGCTTCGAACACATTCTTTGTAGAATGGAAATTGACTGCATCATGTAATCTGGAAGCACAGGTGTATAGGAAGGAATAGGCAGAAGTACTATCCTTCATTGTATGAATCCTCATGTTGTCAATACTGAGTAATTAATTATCCAGACTGAAACATTCCAGCTTTGCATAACCAGTTATAAATTGGAAAAACAGACAGCTAGGGCATGTGCTTGTTGTGTTTAGCACCAGCACAAGGTCTGGTGAAGTGAGTGGGATTTGTAACAGTACTAAGGTTAGTTCTGGCATTAAACAGGCAAAAGCAGGTTTGCTGCCTCTTGCGGTTTGACGCCGAGTAGGGCTGAAACAGGATTTCACTCTTCTCAAAAATCTCATTGGAGAATAGGCTTCTCGACAAGAATTTCTCATTTCGAGATTCTCACAAGAGTCTTGTGAGAAACTCGAGATTCTCGTGAGAAACTCAAAACTCTTGAGAACCTCAAAACAGCAAAGAAAATGGTCTGTGCATGTGCAAAAATGGCCATGCGTAGCCATTCTGCAAATGCGCGGCCATTCTGCACACGCGCGGCCATTCAGCACACGCTCAGATAATTTTTTGTGCATTTTTGAGATTCTTGAGTTTCTCACAAGATTCTCAAGTTTCTCACGAGAATCTCATGAGATTTTGCCAGGGCTGCGAGATTCTCATGAGATTTTCTCGAGAGTCAATTTTATTCTCGTTTCAGTCCTTGGGGCTCCCAAGACTCTCTTTGTGCGAGGCCAAAACAGGAGTTTAAGTGTCAAACCATGACAAATGGCAACACTAGGCAGAGGATTTTTGCTGCTGGTCTGAGTTTAAACATTTCATTGCTTCCAACATATATTGGATTCATGTCCCAGTTTCAAAGTTTGGCTGCACACCATCATTCCAAGCACCACTCACCTTACGAAGATTGTATTTCCTGACCAGCCGTATACTGAAAGAATCTAAAGGGATTTATTGACCAGCAGTACCTTTATAAAAAATTGTACAAATACCTCTTCTGAATTTCAGGAAAAGTTAGACCAGAATCCAGACTGGACCTCTGTGAACCAGTAAAGCAGCCACCCAAAAAGGTCCTCAGTGAAGCACAGTGGTAGGTTTAAGTATGTTCTTTGTGATTCGAAACATTGTTCAAATTTTCCACATATCATTTAGACCAATACTTAAGTGGGAAAATTGAAGATGTTTCAGAGGCCATTTTCACATGGCGCCGCTGGGTGGCGGGATGGGTGTGCGCTGGCAGCATGTGGAGGTGGGTGTGCTCCCTTTCCCAAGGGTGCACACCCATCTCCACCCATGGAGCCTCCTCCGTGTTGGCCCTTTTCATGCAGGCACTCTAACACTGATAAAATGGGTGTTACATTTTATTATACACGTTACAGGGCACCCATACAGCACACCTGCAGCACTGCAACATGGATAATAAAATCTAACACCCATTTTCTCAGTGTTAGGAGTGTCTTTGTGAAAAGGGCCTTTGTCGGATGGCTCCGTGGGTGGGGGATGGGTTGGGATGGGTGTGCACCAGGAGCGCACGCCCACCTCCACCCACCGCCCATGGTGTTTCCACGGGCAGACACCCATCCCCTCCTATTGCAGGGCTGCATTGGCACCCTATGCAGCCCTGCAACATGCATATTGGGTGTGGGATTGGTGTGAGATTGGTGTGTAATGGGCGGGGAGGCACTTATCCATGGCCATTTTTACACAGCGCCTCCAGGTGGGTGGCGTGTGCGCTGTGGGTGGGCGGGGCATGCACATGGCAGCACATGCATCCCCATTCATCCCCACACACGGAGCAACCTCTGTTTCCCCCAGTTGCTCCGTGCATGGAGATGAATGTGGGGTGAGTGGGGATGTGTGTTAGGTAGGGATGGGTGAACAGATCGCAGTTTGGGTTCGGCCGTTTGGTTCGGTCCGGTTTGGCTCACCCATTCGGTTCGGCCATTCGGTTCGTTCACCACGTTCGGGTTTGGCCGTTCGGTTTGGTCCTGATCAGTTCGGTTCAGGTGTTTGGAAAAAGGCTCTCTGTGCGAGGAATGATGGCCCCAGACCCATGATGGTGGGTCCTGGGGCTAGAGTGGAAGCTTCTAAGTATTGGTCACAGCCCTCCCTGCCAGTAACTTGGACCCAGAACCCCGACAGTGGGTCCTGGAGCTGGAGTGACTGTTCCTTTTTTTTTTTTATATCTATCTATCTCTACACTAAATCTAACTGCTATTAACTATTCTAAAACCTATTGAACTAAATGGAATATCCTATTAACTAACTACAAAGGCCTTGTCCTACAAACACACTGTATCTCTATCTATCTCTATAACTAAGCTAACTACTATGTATATCTATCTAGAAACTATCTATCTAATAACTATCTAGCTATATATACAATGTTACACAGAGGGAAACATAAAGAACACAGGGAGGGATACAAAACTGAAATGAAAATCAATCTAATAATAATCCTACTCTAAATAAATCCAAAACTTAAAACAGGGGAAGGGAATCAGGGATGGAATAAGAGGAAGAGGGAAAGGATTCAATGGAGGGGGGAGGGAGGGAGGAAGATTGAACACAGGGAACACAGGGAGGGGTAAAAACAAAAAAATAACACCTAAATCTATCTAATCTAAACTAAATAAATGATAATATGGAGGTAGATGGGTTGGATGGGTGAAATAGGAGGAGGATGGCAATGGATTAGGAATAGGAAAGAACAAAAACTGCTGGGAGAGAGGGAGGCTTCTGAAACGCCTGCTGTTCAGGAACAGTGACTAGCTCAGAAGGTGTTGGGAAGGGGGGAGGCAATCAGTTTTGTTTCTTGCTGCACCCACCTCACCGCAAACCCCATTGGCTCCGTGCAGCCTAGCCCATGGCCAATCGCAGACTGCGAAGCCAGTGGTCTGAGGTGAAAAGGGATGATGATTGGGCAGGCTGTCTGCTACTCCAAGCCTCTCCACCCCTGGTGCCTGGAAGTCTGCTCCTCAGCTGACTCCCCCCCCGTCACGTTTTGCCTTCCAGTCACACGTTTTTCCCACCCGAACGCGATCCGAACTGATCAAACTGTTCAGTCATTTCGACTTTCAGAACTGAGTTCGGTTCAATCTGTTCGTATTTGAATTCGGGTTTGGTCATCCAAACAGGCCGAGTTCGGGCAGAACTTCGAACTTCCGAACCGTGTTCACCCATCCCTAGTGTTACGTGGGAGCACGAACGCACCCCTGCTCACCGTGCACACCGCATCCTTCACACAGGTCTCTCCCACTCATGAACATGCAGATTTCTGTGTGTTCATGAGTGGGAGAGGTAGGGATGGGCGAACGCGGTTCGGAAGTTCGGAGTTCGGACCGAACTCGGTCTGTTTGGTCGACCGAACCGAACTTCCAAACCGAACTCAAATTTCAAACTGAACCAAACCAAATTTCCGAACTTCATTCTGTTTGCCCATCCCTAGTGGCAACACACACCAAAAAACCTGGTTTTGAATGGCTGAACTTGGTTCGGAATTCGACCGAACTTGGTCTATTCAGTCGACCGAACCAAACTTCCGAGCCGAACTTGAATTTCAAACTGAACCGAATTTCTGAACTCGAATTTCAAACCGAACTGAACCGAATTTCCGAACTCCATTCTGTTCGCCCATCCCTAGGGAGAGGTCCATGTATAGACACCCTAAGTCATTAGCTTGATCTTTCATACCTCACATATTGCTCTCCCCTTCAATGATTTTGCAATCACTGAGCAGCACTAATTCAATAAATCTGTGGTTTCAATTCTCACTTCTTTCTCATGCCATTTAAATCAAAGCCATCCAAATACAATTAAGCTTGCAATGGATAAGTACCTACTTATTCCCTAATAAAAACTGACAATGCTTGATAACTCCAACCTATGCTTTTAAATGAGAAACCACATGTAGAAAGCTGCCAAAGTATCTTTCGTTAGTTAAAGCCCTGAAAGTGAATTAAAGAAACTTTAGCAGAGCTATTTTAAAATTTTATTATTGTGGCTAATGGGTGACAACTCCAGCAGTTTCTTAGATTGACACACATACACACACACAAATAATTATTTTAATATGATTTAATAACTTGAGATGAGCATGATCTAGGAGCAAGTGTAAGGTACATTTCTGGTGCTATATAAATAATAAGAAATAATAATAGTAGGTTGGCCAGCTCTGTGTGGTCCACCACTGGTGGTGGACTGCACTTTGAGAATGAGTGTAGTTTATGGGAGAATGGAAGGCCCACTGATACAGATGCTAGTTTGATATTATATGGATAACCTTGGTAGGTTTCTTGTTCTGTTATAGTTTTCCTGTGTGATCTTGGGCACATCATTTACTTTCTCTCTCTCTTGGTTGCTCATCTGTAAAATGGTGATACTAGTACTTTCCTGACTGATGACACATTGTGAGAATGAATATATTAAAGACTGTGAGATGTTCAAATACAGTAATGGGACAATAAAACATTACATTTTTAGTCTTAGTTCTGCTGGATTTATATGTGCAAGAGACACTAACATAGGCCTTTTTTACGTGGATGGCGCAGCAGTGCTGATGGGTGGAGATGGGTGTGGATGGGTGGGTGAGCACACCCAGCGAACACCCGGTGGCACCGAACAGGGAGACAGCGCTGCGGGGGGTTATGGGATGGAAAGGGGAGGGGCTGGAAAACACCCAGCGACCAAACACACATCCCGGGAAGCACCCAGCAAACACCCGTGGAAGTACATGGACAGTCAGGACTGGGAAATCCGGGGAAGCCCCGCCCGGCACAGCGACAGCAGTCGGCACAACATGGCCAACTGCGGGCAAATGAAGCCACGCAATGCAACCCCGATTTGCCAGAACCCACGCGGGCAGGGCAGGAGGGAGCAGGGATGACAGCTGCTACAAAGGAGCCGTCGCCACCCAGCCCCAGCACAGAGCCCAGACAGCCCGGCGCCACGCCATGCCCCCCAGCCAAGCACCACACACACACAGCAGGCAACACAAACACACAGGGATGGGCACACGACCCACGGGGAGCAAGGGGGGGGAAGAGCACCCACACCACCCAGGCAACCATGCAACACCCCCCCAGAGGTGCCCGGACAAGGGGAGAGGTCAAAGCAAAGCACCAAACATACTCGGGGAAGGAACACAACAGAAGTATACTTTAATAAAAACAGGGATCAGCAACATGGGACAACAACAGGGAGATGCAGGGGGACAGGGCAGCAGAAGGGGGGGCAGGGCTGGCAGCAACAGGACTGGGGCAAGCCCCAGTCAATAGGGCCAGCGACCCTGCGCCCAACACCAGTGCTCAGCCTGCACGCGGTCGAGCCGCTGCAGTCGATCCAGGATGTGCGGGAGGAGCTCCAACACCTTCCCCTGCTCCCAGGTGCGCTGGGTCTAGAAAACCGATAGCGCCCAGGTGTGCCCGGAGCTGCTGAGCCACCACCTGCTCAATAACCTTCCCTAAAAAGGGGGAGCAGGTTAGATACAGGGCGATAGCTGGTGGGAGAGTCAATGTCAAGTGATGGTTTCTTGAGCAGAGGTGAACCAAGGCTTCCTCAAGGCTGCCAGGCACCCTGCCCTCCAATAGGGAGGCATTGATTACCCCAGCCAGCAATGACCCCAAAGTCTTCTGTTTGGGCTTCATAAGCCAGGAGGGGAAACAATAAGGTTTCTAATCTAATCCACATGGATCTAATCCACAAGTTGTGGCTCTAACTGCCCCCAGAACATCCCCCGCATCAGTGGGCATCATCAGTTGAAACCGATCCCACAACACCAGACCGTACAGGGCCTTTGCAACCTTTGACTCTGCCACTGTCTCTAAACAGGTGATGCTGAAGTTGTAGTGAATGTGAGCGATTTTATCCACAAAATAATCCACAAACATGTCACAGTGGGCACTGGAAGATTCCAGTTCCAGGTGGAAACAGGCCGGACTGACCAAGCCTCTCACCACCCGGAAAAGCTCTATCGGACATATTTTATGGATGCTATGATGGCTACAAAGAACCTTTTCTTTGCATCCTGCACAGCCACGGCATAGGCCTTCAAATGGGCTCTGTGCCGCAATCGGTTGTCCTCAGTTTGAGTCCTATGCCACCATTGCTCTAACTGCCTACCCTCACAGTTCAGCCGCCTCAGGTCTTCCATAAATCATGGGGACTTGTGCTGCCACCGCATGGATAATGGATACCTAGGTGCCACCATATCAATGGCCTCAGCCAAAAGAGTGTCCCATAAGGCCAAGAGGTCATAGATTGTGGGGCTGTCAAGGCCTAGGGGTAATCCCCCAGGGCATTTCAAAACTCCACTGGTTTCATAAGTCTCCGGGTGCAGACCAACCTACCGGGGGCCCAAGTGTGCTGGGACACATGCCTTCAGGAGATAATGGTCTATCCATGAGAAGGGTGCTATATCTATCCTCCCAATTAGTGGACCCTTCTCCTCAAGGCCAGTGAAAAACACCAGGTCCAGAGTGTGTCCCCTCTCATGTGTTGGGCCAAACACAACCTGGGATAGGCTCATGGTTGCATGGAGGCCATGAACTCCTGCTCCACCCCATAAAGACGGGTCTCAGTGTGGATGCTGAAGTTCCCCCAAACAAAAAGTTTTGGGGACCTCAAGACTACATATGACACCAGCTCAGCAAGGGCAGCTGTACAGGAATGTGCACGTTATATCAGCAGCACCCCTTATCTGTCCCATGCCGAATCAAACACAAGATGGAGGCCCTCAATATCTGGCAAGGTTTGCACTGGAAACCTCATGGCTGGCAATGTGTCCCTAAAAACAATGGCTACACCACCACCCTGTCCCTCTGGCCTGGACTGGTGCTGCACAAAATACCTGGCCAGAACGAGGTCAGTCAAAACCAGCCTCGACTCAGTGTCCAGCCAGGTCTCTGTTATGCATGTGAGATCAGTGTCCCAATCCAGGATAGACTCCTGGATAGTAGTTGTTTTATTCACCACCAACCTCATGTTCAGCAGCACCAATCTCAAGCCAGAGGACTGGGGGCTATGAGGGGGACCGACACCAACTGTCTCTCCCTCCTCTCTCAATGACAATATTCTCTCCTGGGAACATAATTCCCCCTGCCAGCAAGTCCTCTATTGCTGCAGAACTCCCCCCCCCCAGCCCACAGCCCCCAGGCTGTCAAGCCACCAATCTCTACCCTTCTCCCACCCAATGGTAGCTCATCTGATAGGGTTGAGGGGAGACTCTCTCCCCCCATCACCCCTACACAAAAGAACATACACCTTCCACATCCCCTCTCACCCACCTGCCTCTCTCACTGAGAGGTGTTGCCATCCCACCCCTTGCACCCAACTCCACCTCCAAGCCCCATCTTCTCACCATGGGGCTTGGAAACCCACCCTTCCCATACCCATCACTCACCCTACAACCCCTACCCTCAGTCAGTTTCCATTCTAGTTAGATAGGGATTTTAGAGGGGGAATTTGGGGCACTGGAGTGAGGTGGAGATAAATACTATTTATCTCCACCTCACTCCAGTGCCCCAAATTCCCCCTCTAAAATCCCTATCTAACTAAAACACCACTAGTTCTATCACCCCCTCCCCCACAAATCCCAACAAGTCCACACCAAGAGGCCCTTTGGGCATGGCCCTTCGACACACAACCTGCACTGCCAAGGCAGCACTGGCTTTTAAAGTCCTGCAGCTGGGAAGGTGCAACTCCCTACCTCCTTGGTTACTCCAAGGGAGGTGGGGGAATTTCCACACCAGTTGCTTCAACCCATGATGGCAACAAGGAGAGAGGGGGATGGTTTTCAGAAAAGAGGTGAGCAGACAGCCACCCCCAGCAGCAGCAACAGAGATGGTGGTGGTGGTGGAAACGCTGCCAAAGCTACACAGCTGGGAAGCTGCAACTCTCTGGGAGTGGGCCGATATGAGCATATTACCCTGAGTCTTTGCATGCTTCATTAGTTGCCTATAGTCTCCTGGGCCCGATTCAAGGTGCTGGTGTTAACCTATAAAGCCCCAAATGGTCTAGATACCACTTATCTGAGGGATCGCCTCATGCCTCGGGTCTTGGCTGGGGGCGCCCTCCTGGAGGTCCCATATTATAGTATATTATATTATATTTATTTAAAATGTTTTTAACCCGCCCATCCTGTCACAGGCAGCTCTGGGCGGTGCACAATATAAAACATTAACAATAAAAACAACTTTCAAAATAGAGAACAAGGGAGGTATAAAAGATCCCCAACCACCCTCCACCCTAACTTATTCCCCTCACCCTACCCATCCTCCCCCACAAAAGCCAGACAAAACAGCCATGTCTTGCAGCAGCATTGGAACGAGGGGAGATCCGGGGCCAAATGGGCCTCCACTGGCAGGGAGTTCCACAGCCCTGGGGCGGCCACTGAGAAGGTCCTCTCCATTGTGGCCCCCCGGCAGACTCAGGGGACCTCCAGGAGAGCACCCCCCGATGACCACAGGGGCTGATCCAGGACCCTGGGGGTGAGACGGTCCTGCAAATAGGTTGGGACGAGACCGTTTAGGGCTTTATAGGTAAGCACCAACACCTTGAATCAGGCCCGGAAGCATACAGGCAGCCAGTGCAGAGACTGAAGAACCGGTGTAATATGTTCCTGGCAGCCCAATTCCACCAGGAGATGGGTCGCCGCGTTCTGCACCAGCTGCAGTCTCCATATCATCACCAAAAGTAGCCCCACGTAGAGCACGTTACAGTAGTCAAGCCTGGAGTTGATGAAGGCATGGTTGATGGTGGTCAGGTCAGAGTCCGAAACATACGGCTGAAGCCGACGCACCACATGTAATTGGCAGAAGGCACTCCTTGACACAGCCTCCACCTGAGCATCCAAGTGGAGTTGCGAGTCAAGGAACACCCCCAGACTCCGTACCTGGGGAACCAGTGGAGGGCAGACCCCATCAATGATGGGGTCTGTTACCCTCACTGCCTTACCCACCAACATCACCTCCATCTTTTTGGGATTCAGCTTTAGTCGGTTTGCCCCCATCCAGTCCCCCACAGCTTCAAGGCACCCATTAAGCACTGAGACTGCCAGGCCTGGGTCTGATGAAAAAGAGAGGTAGAGTTTGGTGTCATCAGCCTATTGATGACACTGCACGCCAAACCGCCTGACCACCTCACCAAGTTGTTGCATATACACCCTGAACAGGAGAGGAGACAAAACAGAACCCAGCGGGACTTCACACAAGAGGTCTCGGTGTGATGAAAAATAATTACAGAGTACCACTCGTGGAGTTCTTCCGGCCAGGAAGGAGTGGAACCAGTCAAGAACCGTACTGACCACCCCTGCATTGTCCCGCAGGCGCGTCACCAACATCTCATGATCAACGGTATCAAACGCCGACGAAAGATCTAATAGAATCAGCAGGGCCAAACGGCCCTGATCTAATTCTTAGCAAAGATCGTCAACCAACACCACAAGCGTAATCTTGAGGACAGCCGTCCAGATCAGAGGGTATATTCCCCAAATCTTCCCAGAACTGCTCCGGTTTCATCTGTCTATGGGGGCGGACCATTCAAATAGGTTCCACGCCCCTCCGGGGGTAAACATGAGCCAGGAGAGGGGCCTGCAGGAGGTAATGGTCTGTCCATGACAAGGGCACAGCTGATATCTCCTCCACCAACGGACCCTGCCACCCCAAGGTCAGTGCAAAACAGAAGGTCTAAGATATGTTCCCCCTGGTGTGTCGGGTCACTGATTCTCTGGGACAGGCCCATGGTTGTCATGGCGGCCATGAACTCATGCTCCGCACCCGCAAGATCGGCGTCGATGTGGATGTTGAAGTCCCCCAAGACTATCGTCTTTGGGGATCGCAACACCACTCCCGACACCAGATTCACTAGAGCATGCAGGGAGGCCGCCAACACCATACAGGTGGGTTCACGGTATACAAGCAGCACTCCCAAACTGTCCCCTGGCACACTGAACACCAGATGGAGACCCTCAACCCCCATTATGGGTTGCACCAGATACCTCAGAACAGCCCAACCCTCCCTAAAAATCATGGCTACACTGCCCTCCCATCCCTCTGACCACGTTTGATGCTGCACGGAATACCTGGCTGGAACAAGGTCAGCCAAAATAGGCCCCGACTCCATGTCCAGCTAGGTTTCCATGGTGCACACGAGGTTGGCCTCATGGTCCAAGATCAATTCCTGGAGTGGTGTTGCTTTATTTGCTACCGACCTCACATTCACCAGCATCAATACATGGTCAGGGGCCCTCTGATTCAGAACCACCTGGCCTATTGCTAGTGGGGTGGTGCGGGGAACAGATATCAAACACCTGTCCTGCCGCACAGCTTGAGCATCCCCCCCATATGAACAATACCTACCACATCCCATCATGACCCAAATAACTGTGTCCCCTCCCCCACCTGGCCCCAACCCTGGCTCCCCTCTGACTGTCCTGTCTCAATCGAGGGGAGGATCCCCACCCACCCTCCCACCCATTCCCAAATTGGACCCTCATCCCCTCCGTAATCCAAATCCCCTCTATATTCCCACTGCCTCTACCAACCCCACTATAAAATAGATAAAGGAAGAACCACCACCACCACCAATACATCCCCCCTTTAAACACGTATCCCCCAATACAGACCCTCCCCACAATTTACTGCCAACAGATGGGACCCCACACCCTAGCGCACTCAGGTCCCCACCAAGGGCCACACCCACAAGCCCTCTGAAGGCATGCCACTAAGGAACCCCTACTGGGGCCGACGCCTCACCCCCAGAAGCTGCAGGGAAGATGGTAGTCCTGCCCCCTCTCCCTCTGCCACTGGGAGGGGGTGGACTCCCTGAAGCCTGGCTCCCAGCCCCACAGTGGGTGATCCACCATGAGGAGGGCATTCTTGGTGGCCGCTCTTGCTGTGGAACCTCCTTCCAGTGGAGATCTGTCTCTGCCTGGATTTGCTCACCTTCTGGTGGCAGTGTAAGACCTGGTCGTTCTGCCAGGCATTTGGAGTAGAAGACAGGTAGGGTGGGTTGGGATTAGGGATGGGCGAACGTGGTTCAGATGTTCGGAGTTCGGACCGAACTCTGTCTGTTCGGACGTCTGAACCGAAACGTCCGAAGTGAACTCTCGAATGACCGAACAGTTTATCGTGTTCGGATGAGTTCGGATGAGTCCAGGGGCAGGAAAAACATCTTTTCAGGGCCCAAAATTAGGTTTTGTTTTTGGTTTCGTTTTGGTTTCAGATTTGATAGCGCTATTTTTGACTGTTCAGCCAAGTTCGGCCAACCCAAACTCGGCTGAACCGAACCATCGAACCCGAACTTGGGTTTCGAACCGAACGACTGAACATCTGAACATCCGAACCGCATTCTGTTCGCCCATCCCTAATTGGGATGGGTGAAGGAAGAGGGGGGGTTATTGGGTTTTTATGTTTATGTTTTTATATATTTTTCTGGTTGTAAGCCACCCTGAGTTGCCTGAGGCAAGAGGGTGCGTAATAGCAAATATTTATATAAATAAATAAATATGTTGCGTCCAGAAAATGCTCAGGTTCTGATCACTGATGAACCTCCCTGGAAAGGAGTTCCCAAGGTGGTGAGCAGCCACCAAAAATACCTCTCTACACACACTTTTTATATGGATTTGGTGCATTGATGGAACTTTAAAGAAGTTGTTCCTGGTGACCTTAAGGAGCCACCCATTTGAAGTGCTCCCCACTCCACCTGAGTAGGCCCTCTACAGCAGTGCCACTGAGCAGCCATGGACCTCTCCACTCTCATCGGTTTGCTTGTTTAAAAACACCCTCTCTCTGTAATTATTTGTAAAAAATCATAGTTCTGAAAACTTTAAACTATTTTAGCATTATCATTGGGTATTTTCAGATGTTATGAGATCACAGTCAACCACGGTCAATCCCCTGTGGTGGCGGATGATCGCGTAATGTCTGGTTGCTCACCGCCAGATGTTCACCACGGTGAACCACCGGCGGTGAGCAAAATAACCACACTTTTGAGGATGGTCCAGGCACCATCTCTGAAAGCGTGGTTATTTGAACCACAGCCCGGAATCGGCACCCGATAACGTCTGTTACCGCCCCCGATTCTGGGCCGTGGTCCAGACCCTGGGTCGGAATCGGGCTCAGCAGCTGGATTAGCTGCTGCGCCCTCCCGTCTCCAGGAGGGTGGGTGGCCGGGGGAGCGTGGGGGTGGGTGGGGCTGTGCGGCCGCACATTGCGCAGCGCAGCCCTGTTCCCCCCAGATTCCCCACCGGAATCAGTCGGCACGTCTGTTGGACATGACTATTTGATTCCGGTGCGGAATCAAACAGTGATTCCATGACGGGGCCAATAGGCACCCCGTCATGTCTGAAATCACCCATTATTGGCACCACATTTTTTTTTTATCCTTCCCTTTTTCTCCATTTCAGAGTTGGATCCTATTATTTGTTTTGTGTCTCCACTTCTGAGAATTGGAGTTTCTCTCTTTTTTTGTACAAAGCCTTGAACACTACTAAAACAGAAATGTGCAAGACAATATTAATAATATCAATATGGATTTATAAACAGTATGATGTATACATTACATTGCATGAGGCATTGGTAAACCCTACAGTTCATCTCTTGCCTCTGAGATTTCCATAAGCACTCATACTTCTAAAAGAAGGAATAGGTATTATTAATCAAATAGTAGGTCCATTTATATTATTCTGAGCTAATAAGCTTCTATGGCCCACTTATCAGACAGCAACTGGGAACAAAAGCTTGGAAACATCAGCTTTTTCTCTGTCATTAAGACTTATCATCTACACATTAATTTCAATGGATATTTTAGCAGTCTAATTTTTAAAATTCTCAATACATTTGCTTTCATATTCTGTGTCATGAACCTATGATGGCTTCACGTGGAAGATGCCAGCTCTGTTAAGGTGGGTCTCATTTATATTAGGGATGTGCACGGGGGCGAGGGGAGAAGGTGATTTTTTTTTTTTGTCTTTTGTCTTTTTTTTTTTTGTCTTCCATAGAAATTTAGTGCAGATAATGAATGGAACACACGTTACACATTAAAAATGATAAAGAATACATAATGAATGGTATATATCCTGTAAATAAATGTTTTTAAATACAGAGCTTTTCACTAAATCAGCAGTTTCCTATGACTGACAACTCTACATTTGCATTCTCTGTGCTGTGTAATAAAATGTCTGTATGGTAACTGGTGGCTATCTTTGTGCTAGAAGCTGGACTATGATGCTAGAGCCATCCCCCATCTCTGGAAATAAGAACAGAGGGAGCTGTCGCTCTTCTAGAAGTGAGCATGGGGTTGAAAGGAAAGAAGGAGAGAAAGTGATCCCTGTTCTCTCTTTAGTCTGACCTCAGGGCAAAAATGTTCACAACTTGGAATGACTTCCTTGAATTTCTGTTTTCCCTCTTCCTGTCACTGGAGCAGAGGGAGGAGACAGTGGCCCCGATCCCATGGTCTGCAGATCCTGCACACAGCTGTGCATGTGCACAGCCGTTCAAAACCCACATACATCTCCATTACTGGCACATTATGCTGTGTGTATACTTTGCACATGGGGATTCTCAGGCTATGGAATTGTGGTCAATAAGGGAAAGGGACACAGGGCTTTCGCTGGCTCTGCTACCCCCAGAGACCCCCAGGCATGACACACAGCCTCACTGGCTGGCTCCATGGGATAGGAGCTGCTGCCTTGACCACCACCACTACTTCCATGGTCCTCTGGATCAGGGGCGGCTGGTGGCTTTTTAGTTTGGAGGGGCCGGCGAGCTGGTGGGCGGAGCCATGGCAATGGTAGGCGGAGCCAGGGCAACGGTAGGTGGAGCCAGGGCAATGGTAGGCGGAGCCAGGAGTTCCCAGGGTTAACATCAGATGGAAGAAAACCCAGTCTAAAATGCACTTCAAGCTTAAAAGGGAAACAGTGGCAAAACCCTGGCACAACCCAGGAGCTCCCAGGGTTAACATTGGATGGAA
>QEPC01000801.1:1480469-1515860 GCA_003113815.1 Sphenodon punctatus | reverse complement strand
GCCCCCTACAAACCCACCCCTTCCCCTCCGCAGCCACCCTCCCCCCTGGGGGGCAACACTCACCAGGCTGAGTCCGCTGTCTCTGGTGTCTCCGGCGCTGGCTCACCTGCCGCTCCGGATCATCCCAGGCAGGCGGAGAGGGGAGGGTTTTTTTCTTTTAAATTGCCCACGTGTCCCCAGTGAGCCAGGAGGACGCACGGGCAATTAAAAAAAACAAAACAAAAAACAGCACTTAGTTCCCCGTGCTGCTGCTTCCCCCTGCGCTGCTGGGGGGGTGGGGGTGGGGAGCGGCAAGGCTGCAGCATGCTCTAAGACTTCAAGGCTTGAAGAGCATGCTGCAGCCTTACCGCTCCCCTCCAGCAGCGCAGGGAAGCGGCAGCGCGGGGAACTATGGCGCATGGGTTTTGAGCAGGGAGGAGCGCGCGCATGCGCGCTGCTCCCTACCCAGTCCCCACCAAGCTATAGTATCTTGCCAGGGCTGTCAGCCCGACCGCCCTGGCGAGATCTTCCATTGCGCCCATTGAGCGCAATGGAAGGCTCAGCCCCTCCCTCCACAGCACGTCCCATACGTGCTGTGGACAGAGGAGCTCAGCCGCCCCAATCGCGTTTACCTATAGGAAAACGCTTTGGGCGGCTGAGCTGCTGAACCTTTTTGTCCCTTCGGGGACCCACTCCCTCTCCCAGTGGAGTGGGTGGGTCCCTGAAGGGAGAACAGGTTGAGTGACAGCTACAGCAGCCTCTGCAGCAGCTCAGAGGCTGCTGTAGCTGTCAGAAACGGCAGCGCGGTTTTTTGTTTTTTTTAAAACAAAAACTAAAGCCGCAGTGGTCCCCCTGCAGGGCTTTGGGGGGTAACGCCCATAACTCCCTGCAGGAGGAGCCACGCCTGCCCTGGATAAAAAACATTAATACAAAATTTTCCCCCTTGCACATTCCTTACAGGGAGGCTGCTGTCTTAACAATCTGAGGAAAGTTAGGTTAGACACTACAGGGAAGGCACAGAAAAAATGGGAGAACTACCAAGACTCTCTTTCCTGAGGTGTGGCCAGTTCTGATCAGGCTGCTTGAGTGATTACATGAGAGAGCAGGGAGCTGGCAATTAAAGTTCTCCGTCCATGATGCAGAAATCTAGCAAAGTCCCATTGTAGATGTAAATAGTAAATACATGGCTCAGTTAGGAATTGCACATGGTTTTCTTTGCAATATGGAATTTGACCAGGCCATTAAACTTCCTATTGCAGGATGTGATCTTTTTGTTATGTATTTATAACACCTATGGGGCCATGGTGCTGTTGAATTTATTCATTAATGATCGGAAAAGGGCGTTAAGAGTGAGGTGATCAAATTTGCAGATGACACCAAGTTATTCAAGGTTGTTAAAACACGAGCAGACTGTGAAGAACTGCAACAGGACCTTACGAGACTGGGTGACTGGGCATCTAAATGGCAGATGAGATTTAATGTGGACAAGTGCAAAGTGATGCACGTAGGGAAAAATAATCCAGACCATGCGTACACAATGCTGGGTACTAAACTAAGAGTTACCACTCAGGAAAAGGATCTGGGAGTAGCTGTGGACAATACACTGAAATCCTCAGCCCAGTGTGCAGAAGCAGTCAAAAAAGCAAACAAAATGTAAGGAGTTATTAGCAAAGCAATAGAGAATAAAACTGAGGGTGTCATATTGCCTCTATACAAATCAATGGTGCGACTGCCCCTGGAATATTGTGTGCAGTTCTGGTCACCCCATCTCAAAAAGACACAGCTGAACTAGAAAAGGTACAGAGAAGGGCAATGAGAATTATATGTATGGATTGGCTTCCATACAAAGAGAGGCTTAACAAGCTGGGTCTCTTCAGCTTAGAGAAGAGAAGACTGAGAGGGGACATGAAAGCAGTTTATAAAATCTTGAGTGGTTTGGAATGAGTACATAGGGAACGGTTATTCATCCTCTCAAATAGTACTAGAACTAGAGGACACTCCATGAAACTAGCTGCTGGCAGATTTAAAACAAATAAAATGACGTGAGCTCATGGGCAGTGAAGATCATTTCTTATTATCAGTGAATACATGTATCTAGCAGATTAACCCCACAACATTGGCAATGTAAATATCATGATGTTAATGAACCAATATTCTAAAAAAGAAGTCTGAAGTATGAGCTTATATGATATATAGGACAGCGAGGCATCAAATGAGGTAAAGTGCTTTTTGTTTGAATTTTTTTCCCAATCAGAACAGATTTTTTCAGGCAGCAATAGCTGCCTGAAACTTAAATGCACAACCACTCTCCATTATAAACAGGGGACTGCTGAACCCCCGATTTTGAGGAAACCACTTGAGCTACGTTGCTGAAAATTTATCCATGACTATAAGTTGTGAGGACCATCATATGCACAAAGGTTGAAGAAGATCCATCAGAAAAATAAAATGTTATGCTCAAAATGCACAGCATCCTCACAATTTTGATTCATTAATATCGCCTCCCCCTGGATAAACTGAGTCCCCAAACCTCACAGGATTGATGCATGAGATCAATAACAACAGCTTCTGAAATATGCTACTTATTGGTGCAGCCAAAACCGAAATATAATGCGCACTTAAGCTCCTCTCCCCTGTTAGAGAGCCGGGGAAGCGGAACTCTGTAAACACTGACTATTGTAGTCTCCCCCTGGCTTGTGCACTGTGCTGGAAGGCTAGCATACCTGCCCCCCCACCCACAGCGGCCCTGCCCTCACTCACCTTGCCCCCCTCAGGCAAAACAAGTCAGCACAGATTTCTGGGGCCGGAGCCGACACAGTTACAACTCGCGGCTAGCTGGGGCCCCGCAGTTGCATGGCTGGGAGGCAGGCTGCAGCTAGCTTCTCCCCCAATAAGTTGTTCTGCCTCCCCTTCCTGACTCCTGTCTCCATCCCTCACCTTCCTCTTCCTCCTAGTAGTGTTCCAGCAGCAGCAGCGGGACACGGGATCGGGCTGGGAGATAAGGCTGTTTGTTTACAAACAGCTCCTCCCCACTGCTGATCAGAAGGTTGTTGCCTTGTAAAGAAGGTTCTTCGAAATGGCTTCCAACATTCTCACAACTGGGTTGTGTACGCTCATCCTATCCAAATAATAGACTGCATGATGGTCTCGAGCTCCTCTAGTATAAAAAGCACTCTGCAGAATGGGGGTGCAGACCTCCAACCTGTGACAGTTGGCACCCAACGAGAAGGGTCAAGCTCAGTTTGTGGACCAATGTGTAGAAAGTAGAGGAGCATAGCCAGGTGACTGGAATCCTCTGAGGGGAGTAAATCCCATACCTGCAGAGACTGAAAGCTCCAGGAGTCGGGAACTCAGCTCTGAGAGGGTGGAATAAGCAGATCCTTGAACAGAGTGCACTGAGTTTGTTGTTTTAGTTTTAATTTCGGGTCAGGGACAGTAACAAAATAGGGCTCCCAAAGCACTTTCATCACCTGAGAAGGTCAGAGCTGAGCAGGGAAGTCTGAAAGAGAGGTCTCGAAGCAGAAGGGAAAACTAAACAACAACTGAAGCAGCTGATACAAGAATTTGAAATGAGCATGAATGGAATGGATGGGAACAGAGTGGGGGCAGCAAATCCCCCTCCAAACCCCTCTCCATCTGACCAGCAACCAGCAGATGGAGATGTGCTGCCAAACGTGCCTCAAAACCCCCTTCCAACTGACCGGCAACTAGGGGGACAAGATTCAAACCCTGAACTCGAGATTGTCAGACTGAGAATGGAACATGAGCTCAGACTGGAGAAAATGAAACAGGAAGAGAGAGAGAGAGACAGACAGGAGAACGAAAAACAAAGATGAGCGATAGTGAAGGTAGATTAATGACCCCTGCTTAAGTATCTTTCATGGTCCCTTTGTCTCAGGTTTCCTGCCTTGGAGAAAAATGTGAGACCTGTCACGTAGGCAACCCAAGCAAACATGAAGGTTGATTTGCATGTCTGGCCAGGGTTCCCAAATACACATTCTTTTTATCTCTGCATTTCCTGGAGCTTGGTCACGTGTCACAGTCCTGATTTGTGTTTTACAGTTCTCAATTGTAACATTACATACATGTGGAAGCTTTTGCTTTACATATTTACCAGACTTGTAGTCTACATGTAGGCCCGTGTTACACGTGTGTGACCCTATGTTCCTCCATGACAGACAGTTCCTTTCAACCCTTTCTAGAAATATAAGAAAAAATTTTCATGAGGGCTGGGTGTTATGAGAATGTTCGGTGCCATCTCAAAGAACATTGTTTACAAGGTAGCAGCCTTCTGTTCTTCTTTGAGTGACTTCTCACGTTATTTTTACATGGCTCTGCCGGCTGGGGGGGTCTCTGGGCGCGCCAGTGCATGGACGGGGCATGCACACGGCTGTATACGCATTCCCACTCACCTCCCACTCATCCGCACCCACGAAGTAACCACCGTTTCCCCCGGTTGCTCTGTGCATGGGGACGAGTGGGGGGGTGAGTGGGGATGCGTGCATGCACCCCCACTCACCATGGATGCATGCACCGCATCATTCACATGGGCCTCTCCCACCCAGGAACACACACATTTCTGCATGTTCATGGGTGGGGGAGCCCTGTGTGAACAACACAATGTGCACGCCCTGTCTCTTATACACATCTAGATGTGTATAAATTGTCTGTGCTGCAGGGTCCTGTTTGCTGAAAACTGCATCCCTTGGTCTGTAGCCCTGACAAAGGGAGATGGGTGTTCAGCAGGGATGGACCTGTCTAGAGCTAGTGATTGTACAATGCCAGGGATATATATGAATGACAGGGGACAGTTTTCTGTAATGAGGATGCTGGGAGGAGGAAGAAGAGGGGAGGAGGAAGAAGAAGAGGGGTAGGGGGCCCCCAAACCCATTTCTTGTCCCTGGGCCCACTCCAACCTAGCTACACCCCTGAGTATTAGGTAATGTGCCTGAACAGATGGGGCGCTCCCGGTGGCTCAGTGCCAAGGAGTGGCAGACTCCTGCAACCAGCTGCACAGGGGAGCAAGATCCTGCCCTCCTGAACCCTGACCTGCCCCCCCAACATCCCGAGCCCCGACCTAACTAAACTTTCACATTTCCCCATTATTAAACTTAATTTATTATCATAATTCAACAAGGAATAATTTTTTCAGAGTGCATTGTCTGTTATTTACATGTATAGAAATTGTATACATGTATACAAGTTAAGAATGTGAGTGTAGGCAACATTATACAATTCATTCTACTGAATGAAGTTTTGTAGAAACAGATTTAATGCACTCTGAAAAAATTATTCCTTGTCGAATTATGATAACAAATTAATAAATTATGATGGGGCTGATGCTAAATGGAAAAATGTGAAAGTTTAGTTATTGATTAAAATGAATAAAAGTATGTATGGTAAGGAATTAAGTACATATATTACATGTATGTTGATGTCCTAAAATATTAAATATTGCTCAAATTCTGAAATAATTTCTATGTTTTTTGGCGTTTATGTTTTGTTGCAATGTATGGAGTGGAAGGTTTTTGAATTGTAATTGTACTGAGTTTGTGGTTTTTTTTGTATTTTAAGAAAACTCTTGTGCATTTAAGGTTTTTTTAAACTGTTAAGTTTTTTGTTTTGGTTAATTGATCTTCAATCTGATGATAATTACAGGTATTAGAATATAGAATCATACTGTAGTCAAAATATAGCACCACTGTAATATGCTTTCCTCTATTTTGAAGTGGTACCATACTTCTTTAGATGGAGGCAACTGCATTAGAGTTGAAATGAGTACCTGAAAAAACAGGTATATGCAATGAATTTCTGGTACCCGAATCAACCTGACAATATCAGGTACTGATTGGTACCCGATTGTGACCCGATTTGGGTACCCGATGTCCGATAATGTTGATTTCCAGTACCTATTATTCAACTTCTGTGTGACTTCTGATGACTATTTTTTATTTTTTATACCAGAAAGTCAATTTCTGGTACTGATTTTGTTTTTATTTCTGTGCCAAATTTTTTTGTTTTGTTTTCTGACTTGATATACTGATCAGTAATCAGAAAATTGAAAAATTGGTACCAAAATTTATTGATTTTTTTGGTATTTGGGTACCCAGTCAGTACCTAGGTAACTCACCGAGTACCTGATGTTGTACACAAAAATATATCACCCATGGGTACTAAATTTAGTACTCATTTCAGCTCTGACTGCAATCTTTCTATACTATTCCTTTTATAGTATATTTTTATTGACTCTGAGGGTGTCAGAAGCATTACGTATGTGTAGAAGTCCCATCCTGCCAAATTGTTGGTCTCTCCTGAACTGAACAGGAGTTGATGATTTTTAGTAGCTGGCAGGACTGGTGCTAATAGTGGTTGTACGGACTTAGGAATACTACACCAAACTGGAATTTCGAACATCAGACATTGACCATTTTCACCGTGGTGCCTCCGCAGTCTGTGGGTGATGGGTGGAGGTGACAGTGGGTAGGTGGTGCATGGGTGGCCCATTCCACAGACACCCACCCACCTCCACGCATGGAGCATCTGCCATTGGCACCCGTTATTCCATCCGTGGGCAATGGGTAGAGGTGGATGGAGTGTGGGAGCATGCATGCACACCCACCCACCTGCCGCGGCATTCCCACAGACACCCCCCACTGCCTCCTCAGCTGTACACGTGGGCGAAGGGTGTTTGTGTTTGTCCATTCAAAAAGGGTCATTATTGTATTTTTAGCCTTCCTGGTAGGAACTAAATGCTGGGTGACTGATGAACTAAGCTGCACTAATTAAAATTTGACAAATGGAGAAGGCACAAAGAAATTCAAGTCAATATATTTTTGTGTCTCTACAAAGTACAGTACCTTTTCTAAAAAGTGATCTGAAACTTGAATGGATACTTTTAAAGTATGACCAATAAAACTTCACTTACACCACATTAGTTCTTTTCAATTGCAATAGCAGAAAGGGAAGGGGAAAAGTCCCCTGATTTGCTAGCTTTCTAAATGAAGTCATTCATCTGCAACAGCTGCCTACAGTATAAATCAAAAATATTATTTATATCTATTAACCTGGAGACCCCACCAACTTTAGAAGTGTATGTATCAGGGATAGAGATGATTCCTACAGAAGATTTCATCCCATTGGAATGGTCTATGTTTAGCATAGGTTAACAAGGTTTCAGTTTTTCTTGATGAGAGAATATATATCAAGTGGACAATATATATATATATATATTGTCCACTGCTGCCAGAGCTAAGTCATTCAGAATCTTGGATGAAAGTCAATTCTAGCCTTTGAGAGATTTGTTTTTCAAGGTACTTTTTTTCTTGAGTCATAAAAGTGTCAATTGAATTGCAACAATTTCCCCTTTCTAAGACATATGCAACAATTTCAGCTAATAAATAATGCTTATGCTTACCACTGGCTGCCGGTGGTGAACATCTTCAGATTTATTAATGTTTACAAAGGATTGAATAAATGTTTTCAGATATTCCTGGAAATGAGGCTTTCTTTTTAAAAAATGAAAATAAAAAAATCCAGCACATTGTAACATTTCCAAGACTAAACAGAGGTTTATGCTGTATAGTAGAACCCTTGAGGACCATTCTAACACTAAAATACTACGATTCTGTAATTTTGTGTTTAAGGTTTTACTGTATTTTTGTTCAGACAAAGAATCATAGAACTGTAGAGTTGGAATGGAAAGCCAAAGTCACTTAATCTAACCCCCTGCTCTGCGGCAGGATACCCTATGTAGGGGTATGCAATTGGTATTCATTTTTTAAATTAATAAAATGAATGAAACCCTGATCGTTTTAGTAATTAAAATAGGAAAACGATAGCCCAGGTTAACGCAGGGTATCGATAGGCCAGGGGAACGTACAAAAATGAAGAAATAAGAGTCAGATTTTGTCATAAAAAGAAAAAATATCTGCCCATGTACAAAATTGGCCACCAGAGATGTTTTGTCCATGTGCGCTCTTTCCCAAAATGGTGCTGGCAGTATCGGCACCATTTTGGAAAAGGGAAGCCTGTCTGCACATGCGATGTGGCCATTTTGTGCATGCACAGACTGGCTGCCCTTTTTTAAAATGGGGCCAATGCTGCTGGCATCGTTTTGGAAAAGGACTGTGCATGTGCAGAGTGGTCCGGCAGCCATTTTTCATATGCAGTGATTTTTTTATTTTTTTTAAAAAAGTTTAAATTATTTTAAATAAAAATAAACAAACAAACATAAAACACAATGAAAAAACAAAAAAATGAAAGTTTTTGTTTACACCCCTCCCCCCGAAAAAAGAGGTTTTTTTTAAAAAATGAAAAGAGAACCAAAAATGAAAACGAGCAAGGTGCCTGCTGCACACCCCTAATCCTATGCCTAGTTCTTTTCTTGAAAATCTCCAGGGACACTGATTCCACAACCTCTCTAGGTAGTTTGTTCCACTGATCAAATATTATTATTATTATTATTATTATTATTATAAGCATTTATATAGCACCAGCGATGTACCTGGCGCTTTACAAAGAATAAGATAGACACGGTCCCTGCCGGAGAGCTTACATTCTAAACTATTCTAACAGATAGGATGTTCCCCCTGCCAATATTTAACCTACATTTACTTTCCTGCAATTTAGAACCATTGCTTTTTCCCTGTTTACTGTGGCAACGGAGAACAAAATTTCACAATTTTTTTTTTTATTGCATCCTTTAAAATATTTGAAAATTGTCAACATAGACCTACTAAATGTTCTCCTCCCTAGGCTAATCGTGCCCAGAGACATTAGCTTTTCCTCATATGACTAGTATTCTAGACCCTTGATCATCTTTGTTGCTTCTTCTGAATCCTTTTATGGAGGATGTTGGCAAACTGGAAATGTGGAACTCAAAACTGAACACAGTACTCCCAACAGAAGTCTGACGACCAGTGCTGAGTAAAGTAATGCTATAACTTACTGAGTCTAGAATATGGAGCTTTTATTTATATAACCCAAGATGGCATTGGCCTTTTTTGCAATGGCATCACGCTGTTGATTCATATTCAGTTTATGATCCACTGCAATCTCTAAATCCAAGTATTGTGAGAATCACCTTGTTATTGGGAAACAGTCAGGAAATCAATCCTGGTTTTTGATATGGTGAAATTTTTTGCAAGCAGCAAATTAGTTGCTTGTTTCATCCCCAAAACACACATTTTATTCCTGGAACATTTATCTATGGTTAGTGAATACCCTTCAGAGGCAAGACACAGTGTCATTCCTCTGTAGGGTATTCACCAACTACAGATAGGTGGGAGTTTTGTTATTAACTTCAATGGGTAGAGGACTTGTCCCCTGACTGTTGTTTGAAGTAACATCCTGCTGATGTTTGGAAAAAACAAATATCCAACAACAAAACAAGGATTTAAAGGCATTGTTTAGCTCTGCATCAAATGGTAAAAGAGAGAAAAATAATTTACTTATTATTTATTTATTTATTGCATTTTTACCCCGCCCCTCTCGTCCATGGCGACTTGGGGTGGCTAACAACATTATATAAACAATAAACAATAAAACAATAATATCATAAATATAAAAATATAAATCTAAAAGTACATAAAACCCATAAATACATAACAGAGCATCATTCTGATCTGCATAAAAGCAACACCCACCCACTCCCACCTAACCCCTTCCACCTTCCCCCCACATGGGCACACGCGAAAGGCCTGATGGAAGAGCCAGGTTTTACAATTTTGACGGAATCCAGGCTGAGACTAATCTCTACTGGGAGGGCATTGCACAACAATGGCATGACTGCCGAGAAGCCCGCTCGTCTGTCCAGACCCATCGAAATGGCAGGATGTCCAGGAGAGTGCTACCGGATGACCATAGGGGTCACCCAGAGGGTGAGGTGATCTTTCAGGTAAGCAGGGCCCAGGCCGTGTAGGGCTTTAAAGGTCAAAAACAGCACCTTGAATCGGGCCCGGAAGAAAATAGGCAGTCTGCACTGGCTCCACACACAAGATAGAGGCTCTGTATACTGAAGTTTGGAGCATTGGTTAAATGTGCTCCCTGCGACCTGTCCCAGTCAAAAGGCAGGTTGCTGCATTTTCCACCAGCTGCAGCTTCCGGACTGTCACCATGTGCAGCCTAACACAGAGCACATTGCAATAGTCCAGCCTCGAGGTGACGAATGCATGGATGACAGTGGCAAGATCGGAGTCTGAGGCCACTTTTATATGAGCAGCCTGATACAGCATGTTCTTCAACGCACTTCCTGAAAGCCCTGTGGGGTGCATTTAGACCCACCGGAAGTAACCAGCCACCATAGGAATCGTCTTGTGCGGTTGTTTTAAAGATACATTTTGGAAGCATTGATATCGTGGTTTCCAAAATGTGCCTTCAAAAAGACCATGTGAGTGGTGATTCCTATGGCTGCTGGCTACTTCTAGTGTGTCTAAACGCACCCCATGGGGCTTTTCAGGAAGCGTGTTGAAGAATGTGCTGCATCCGGCTGCTCGTATAATAAAAGCAGCCTGAGACATATGGATGGAGATTCCTCACCAGATGTAATTGTTGAAAAGCACTCCTGGCCACACCCAACACCTGAGAATACAGGCATAGCTGAGAATCCAGGGGCACCCCCAGGCTTTGTACAGATGGAACCAATGAAGGGTGGATGCCCCTAATAACAGGAGTAACCCCCTTTCCCAGATCACCAATCCTGCCCACCAGCATCTCCTTTGTCTTTTCAGGATTGATCTTCAATCGGCTCAACCTCATCCAGTCCCACACAGCAGTCATAGCAACAAGCTGCAGGGACTGGGTCGGTTGCAAAAGAAAGATACAGCTTGGTGTCATCAGCATATTGATGACAATGAATCCTCCAGCTGCATACAACCTCTCCCAGCGGCTTCATGTACACATTGGACAAGAGAGGGGGCAGAATAGAACCCCGCGTAACCCCACATGGGAGGCCCCCAGGGGATGACACACAGTCCCCTAGTATCAACCGCTGAGATATATCCGTTAGGAAAGAACGGAACCATCTCAAGATGGTTCCGTCAAACCCGGCCAGGTCCTGCAGGCGATTCACCAACATCTCATGGTTCATGGTATCAAAAGCTGCTGATAGATCTAACAGAACCAGCAGGGTCATATGACCTCTATCCAGCTCCACCAGGAGGTCCTCGACCGAAGCCGCAAGCGTTGTCTCTGTGCCATAACCCTGGCGAAAGCCTGACTGTGTGGGATCAAGACAACCAATGCTATCCAAATGTACCTGCAGATGTCAGGCCACCACCCATTCAATAACCTTCCCTAAAAAGGGAAGGGTTAGAGACAGGCTGATAACTCACTGGGGCACCAATGTCAAGCAATAGTTTCTTGAGGAGAGGCTGGACCACAGTCTCCTTGGCAATCCGCTACCCTCCCCTCCTGAAAGGAGGCGTTGATTACCACTGCCAGCACCGGTCCCAACGTCTGCCTGGTGACCTTCACCAATCATGACAGGCATGGATCTAATTAACAAGTTGTGGCTCAAACAGACCCCAGCACATATGCTGCCTAGGTAGGTGTCACCGATTGAAATTCATCCCACAAATCCTGATCAGTCAGGGCATTCCTAACCTCTGGCTCTGGCAGTGTTTCAGAAATGGAGGACTTGAAGTCATGCTCAATGCAAGTGATTTTATCTGCAAAGTATGTTAAAAACATCACAGTGGCTTTGGACAAGTCCGGTTCCAGGCGGAGACAGGCTGGGCTGATCAGACCCCTCACCACCCTGAACAGCTCTGATGGACGTGACTGAGCTGACTATGAGGGGAGTAAAGAACCGCATCTTTGCTGCCCACACAACCACAGCATAGCTCTTTAAAAATGCTCTATGCTGCAACCGATCATCTTGAGTGCAAATGCGGTGCCACCATCGCTCTAACCACCTCCCCTTGTGCTTCAACTGCCCCAGGTCCTCTGTAAACCATGGGGAGCTGCAGTGATGAAACGCCGGGAGTGCATGCCTAGGAGCCACCCGATCAATTGCCCCTGCCATCCAATTGTTCCAAAAGGCCACAAGGTCATTGATGGAGCGATGGTCGAGGTCAACAGGTATCTCTCCCAGAGCATTCCAGAACCCCTTCTGTTCCATTAGTCTCTGGGGGCAGACCATACTAACCAGTCCCACACCCTTATTGTCAGGCATGCATGCCAGGATGGAAGCTCGCAGGAGGTGATGGTCAAACCATGGCAAGAATGAGCACACCACACCCTCAATCATCTACCCCCTCACCTCAAGGTCAGTGCAGAATATCCAGTTGAGAGTATGCCCCCAGAATGGATCTGGCCTCGGCATTGATATTGAAGTCCCCCAAAACAATAAATTTAGGAGACTCAAGACTATGTCTGAGACCAGAACAGCTACAGCAGTCAAGGACGCTGCCATGCAGTGGGGTGCATGGTACACAAGCAGAATTCCCAACCTGTCCCTGACTGGACCCCCGGTCCATTTATGGCCAAATCAAACACAAGATGGAGGCCCTCTATACTGGACTCATTCGGCCTGCACTGAAAACCTCAGAATGACCAAATAATCCCTAAAAATAATGGCTATGCCCCTTCCTCCCCCCCACCCCCGACCATCCAGCCTGGGTTGCTGCTGGACTGAATACCCAGTCAGATAGGGAACAGCTATGGACCAAACTGAAACAGACCCCGATAGATGGGCGGTTGCTCTTCTTAATTATAAAATTGCATAATAACAACACTCTACGGGTTAGAGCTGGCAAAGGTTGCCCTCTAACTAAACCTATCAATTTGGACAAAGGGGTCCGACAAGGTTGTCTTCTAGCTCCAGCCCTTTTCAATTTCTATCTAAACGATATGGTCCCATTTCTTGATAAAGCAGAGCTACATGCCCCCAAATTAGGTTCTAGGAGGCTGGCTTTGCTATTATATGCAGACGATGCGGTGCTTTTGTCCATGACACAGATTGGACTGAGGAGAGGTATGCAGCGACTTGCCCTTTACTGCAAGAAGGAAAGGTTACTTATCAACTATGAGAAGACAAAGGTTTTGGTGGGGGGAGCCTCGCGACAGGTGCATCGATGGTTTATTGAGGAAAGGGCAATTGAACAGGTTAAGGTATTTAAATATTTGGGAATCATATTTGATGCGGCTGGGAGTTGGAAGCCTCATTATAAGGCAGTATTACAACAAGCTAGAAGCACTACCAAGGCGCTGATAAAATTTTACTATACTCGAGGTGGGAAACTAATTGTCCCAGCCCTGCGCCTCTTCAAGGCTAAAGTAATCCCGCAATTATTGTATGCGTTCCCGGTATGGGGTAGTGAGATGACCAATAGACTTGAGCTACCACAGAATATTTTTCTGCGCACTATTTTGGGCTTGCCCCTGTGTGCTCCAAGGGCGATCTTGAGAGCAGAGATGGACATGCGAACAATAGAGTCCCAGGCGACAATGATATTATTTAAATTTTGGCTTAAAATAGTGATTCTCCCTTCTAATCCCGACTCGCTTATGCAATTTACCTTAGGAGAAAAAGTAATGGATATATGGTTGTACCCTATTGAGAAAGCCTTTGCAAGACTAGGTATGGCAAAAGACCGTATAAGGTCTTCGACGTTCGGCCAAGCAGTAGCCGAAATAAGGCAGAGGATATTGGACCAAGAGGCCCAAACGGAACTAGCAACTATACGTGTACAGGGGATAGCTCCTGAGTATTCTTGCTTTAGGGCCAATGGGCCTAGGCCGAAATACCTAGACTGGCCACAATCACACCATAGGCGTGTGCTAACGCTCTTTAGAAGTAATCTATTCCCAACAGCGTTAGTAGAGGGGAGATATGCAAAAATACCAAAAAATCTTAGACTGTGCCAGAAATGTGACAAGGCACTGGTGGATTCAGTGCAACATTTATTGCTGCACTGTTCGAGGTATGATAATATGAGAAGGACAATACTGGGCAAATATTTGGAAACCTTGCCCACCTTTGCAGGAGATGACCTGAGATTGCGCCTCCTACTAAAAGGGGATGACTCTAGCTGCTCTAGGGCAGTGGCAGCGTTTGGAGCCAAGATCTTGGGTGAAATGGCCTGATGGTTTGTGGGAGCTAACTGGGGGATAAGCTGCAGTAAGGTATGCCTTGGGGAAAAGCCAGGTATTAGCAGTAATAGAGACCTGTGAGCTTCTGAAGATGGGATTAGAGAGGGAAAGGCCCAAACGGGGGTTAAGCAGACTTGACATTGAATTGGGAAAGGTAAAGAAGTACCACTTCACTTCCCCAATGAACTAATGCTATTAATGCTACTAAAGGGGCTGTAGTAGGCAGGCAGTTTATTGAGGCAACTAAAAATAAAAATAAAAAATCGATGGCTATTTAGTGCGAAGAGACAAACATATAAGCAAGCAACTAGAAGTGGCCTGAAGTACTTGTGTTTGGCTCAAGAGTAGCTCCCTCATATATGATTGCGCACCCTCCTGGATGATGATAGCTGGGAGAACTGTAGTATATATATTGAAATAGTATGCTTGTAACAAACTGAGAGAGGGGCCCAAAACAAGTATGGTTATTGTGCCTCATGTGAATAGTTGAACCGAAGGGTGTTTTAAGTTCCAAGGCTGCATACCAGAGGCAAAATGTAAATAGTGGAACGCTAGGATGAGGCAGAAGTAAATGCTGTAAATTAACAAACTAGTAAAAAGCTTTGGAATATCACCAGGGAGGAGGGATGAATTACCCCCTGGGAAAGATAATGCCTCGACATCTTGAGGTGTTCTTTGCAAATTAATAACTCAGTAAAATGCTTCGGAATATCGTTAGGGAGGAGGGATGAATTATTCCCTGGGAAAGATAATCTCCCTATAGTATAAGTGTCTCTTGTATAACTGCGAAGAACACACATATACATATCTTTATTTAGATGACAACTGCTAAAGCACTGAAAGTATAAACTATAAATTATAATTATATTCATCTTATTTTCAATCTAGACTATATAATTTTCGGCAATACCCTGCCTCACCCTATGTCGTTAAGCCTCTTAATGTATGTGTGCTTTGGTTTTTTGTATTATCTGAGTGATGTATTATGTATAAGTACTCCTGTGTTAAGGAGTTTTCTTTTATTCTTTTTTTACTGTGGGACATGGCGAAAGCTAGTTCCCACAATATTGTAATATTGTAATAAATTCAATTCAATACAATACCCAGTCAGAACAAGGTCAGCCATAATCGGCCCCGACAACTCATCCAGTCAGGTCTCCTTCACACACATGAGGTCGGCCACGCAATCCAAGATGGAATAATGGATGATGGAAGATTTATTGGTGACCGACCTCGCATTAAACAGCACCAGTGACTCCTGGTTATCTGAGACCAGGGGCGGGGGGGGGGCGACTGGGAAACTGGTACTAACCACCAGTCCCTCTGCTCACAATTACATCTCCTCCCCATTTGGGCCATAGTTTCCCATTCCCACAGTGACTCCAATCGCCATTGTCCACCTCCCCGGCAAACCACCATCAGTCCGGCTCCCGCTCCCCAGCAGGTTCCCCACTGGGTGGCATGGAGGAGAACATCCCCCATCATCCCCATCCCCTCTCCCACCAACCTGCCCCCCTCTCACTGGAGGAAATAACCAACCCTCTCCTACCCTGTACTTTCCCAATGTTTGGAGGCCGTGGAGGATTGGATGCGGCAGAGCAGACTGAAGCTTAATCCTGATAAGACGGAAGTGATGATGGTGGGTAGGGCGACAGAGGTATTAGCTCTCCTCATAGAGGGGGTCCATCCTCTGATAGCCCAGCAGTTTCAGAGTCTGAGGGTGCTATTGGATTCAGGCCTTCGCCTGAATCGACAGGTGGAGGCGGTGGCTAAAGCTGCTTTCCGCCAGTTGTATCTGGTGCGGAGGCTGCGTCCATACATCTCCAGGCCTGACCCGGCCACCCTCACTCATGCCTTCATCACCTCAAGGCTGAACTACTGCATCGCGCTCTACGTGGGGCTTCCCTTGGTGCTGGTTCGGAGGCTGCAGCTAGTGGAGAATGCAGCTGCTCATCTCCTTACAGAGACAGGACGACGGGAGCATATTACCCCCATGCTCCGTGCTCTGCACTGCCTGTTGATAGCGTACCGAGCCAGATTCAAGGTGTTGGCTCTGGCCTATAAAGCTCTACACGGTCTGGGCCCCTCATATCTCAGGGACCGCCTCGCCCTCCGCATCTCAGAGTGACCCCTTCAGTCCACTGGGGGTGCCTTTCTGGACGTCCCCCGTGTAAGCCATGCTGCGACTTTGGAACTCCCTCACGGAGGAAGCCCACCTGGCCCCAAGTCTGCTGGCTTTCTGCCGAGCTTGCAAAACCTGGCTGTTCGCCCAGACCTTTGGAGGGGAGGGTGGGGTAGCTGGGGGGAGATATTTTAAATTTTGCTTAAGTTCTTTTTATGTTTTTTATTGAATTTTAATATTGTATATTATTATTTTTTTGCTAAGCCACCCCAAAATGCCGTAGGCATGAGGGGGCAGCTAAAAAATGTAAATAAATAAATAAATAAATAAATAATCACAACCCCTCTCAACCCCAAAAAACAACCCCCATCCCCCCTCTCACCGGGGGATAACCACCCAAGGGGCTACCCAGCCGCTCTCACTGGCTGGGAGAGCCTCTCCACCCCCTGCACTCACTGGGGAGAACCCTCCCTCCCCAACCCTCCATCGTAAAAATACACAACCCAAACAAGCCCACCCCAAAACACATAAAACCAACCCCACCCTATCCCACGAACCAATCCACCCACCCAGTAACCAACCCCCTAACCAATACATCACAAAACCCACAACACAATAAAAAAATAACCAAAAATCCTCCCCCAGGACATGTGACCTGCAGCACTGATAAACACCACACCATCGAAATGTCCCTCAAGCTCCTTCCCACGCGTGGGGTGGGGTGGGGGTGGGGATTCCCCAGCCCTGCCTCCTCTCCCTCTTCAGCAAGTGGGTGGGAAGGGTAGTAGCAGTTCCAGGGCATTTCAGGTTTGCAACACTGTGGAGTAAATGATGGGGCCCCTGCCCCAGTGTGCTATGTAACCTAGAAATACGCTGAATTTTGCCAGTGTCAGTTTCCTTTCATTACAGGAAGAGTAACCACTCAAAAAGATTTTATTTCTTGGAAAAATGTAAAAGCCTTAGGCCAAGCAGCATTGGCTTATCCTTATTCCTCAATCTTATTCCTCGATATAATACCTTTTGGGAAATCTCATTTTTAAAAAGATTTTTGTTATTCTTGTAATTGAGGTCACAGAAAACCTGAGTCCAGTTCATGAACGTGTCCGGCTATAGCTATGCATCAAGGTAACTAACTTTATTCCCAACAGCATCACCAGCTGTTTCGTGGAACAAGCAGCAGATTATTTTTACAGCTTCTAGGTTCTCACTATGGGCAAGCTGAAGGTGAAAGAATTTTATGAGAACATATAAACCATGTACATTATTTCACATCTTGTTTTGTGATGCTCAGTGAAAGTACTAAAAAAACCCAGCCACCTTCATAAAGGATCTGATAAATTGTAACTTGCTGTTTCTATGCTCGTCCCTATTCTTTTAAGTAATAATACAAAAATAAAAAAAATAAACCCTGCAGTCTGATTATCTCGAGTAGCAACACAAGGTAATTGGCCATTGGAGATTATCATCAGCCTACACCTGAGTTTGCAACATTTCACTTCTGTAGAGAAATAAAAATTTAGCAACCAGCAGGAAAATGCTATAGATGACTCATGATACAAGTTGCTTGGAAAGAGTCTTGGAATAAGCATTTAAAACTTACAAGGGGTTGATCTATTTACTGTGTACTTCCACTATTATTTCAGCTGATTACTGCAATTATTCAGAGAAAGCAAATTCAATAGCTGTATTCTATAAATACGATCATGCTAGGCTTTTTTTGCTCATAATTTATCCTTGTTTCTGGACTTGCAGGGTAGAGATGAATTCATTAAGTATTGGCATTCAGGCTTATTCATATCTTTTAAATTGGTTGTATCACATTATAAAACTAAACCATTCATTATCACAAACCTGGAAATCAATTTAAAAATTAGGAGTGTGCTATACAGTTCAGCTAAACCTGAGGTACATGAAGTATCAAATGGTAGCCTAAGGTACATGGAGTACATAATGGTACATGAAGACTGGTGGCACAAACAATTACCCATATTTTTTTAGAACCGTCAAAATTTACACTGCTGACACTGGGGAAACTGGGGAGGGGTAGAAGAATAAAAGCCATCATACTAGCATAATTTAGCTGGAGAATGCCTCCACCCTTGAGCGAATTTCTAATGCCATGGACCCATCGTGTGTAAATGTATATATAATTTTACACTAATATGTATGATACTAATTAGAGCTGAAATGAGTAACCACTACTATCCGGTATCTGTCTGGATATCACGGTATCCAATATCCAGTTGGATACTAGTTGTATCCAATTTAGTATGTGACAGATTTCCAGTTAACTGGATTACTGTGCTGAAATATCATTTACTGTCTACCATTTACCGCATTACTTTTTTTTTTTTACCCTCTCCCTCTGTCTGGACTCATCTGGTAATGTGGTAAGGGTAATGCTGTAAAAATGACAATTTAATAATATTTGGTATTCTGGTTTGGAGGTTAACCTTTGCGGTCAACAGATCCATTACCAGATAACTACCAAACTATCTGAAATAATGGATACTAGTATCCACAGATAGATTGTTTTTTTTAAAAAACTATCCATTTCAGGTCTAGTCCTACTATATTCTCTGGGATCTTTGCCACTGACTTCAACAGGAGCAGAATGGAACCTAAATATGAGTTTTTATTGTTTCCATGGTTATCATGGATTACACTATTTTTGTGAAATTTACCCAACATTGTCAAATATATAGTTTTCAGTGAGAACCACATTTCTGAAAGAACTGGGTAAATATATACCTTTTAGTATTTTAAAATACAGCAAACATTCACACTTTTGACTCACTACTTGTCACATGACATCCTGATTAGGTGGCTTCCTATAAATAATTGAAGGCATTGTATAGAGATTTTCATCGAAATGTCTTCAATCAGAACAATACCAGCTGCAACAAAGACTAGATGCATTTCTGCTTACTTTTTTGGTTAATTTTTCACCTTGTTTTTTAAAAAACAAACAAACCGTGACTTCAGCATATGAACACACTCTGGAATTTGAAATCTACTGCAAGTATGGTGTTGTATTTTAGGTCATTTGTTGAATAATAAGGAAAAAAATGTAGACATGATGCTGGATGCAATAAGGATGGGAGGGCGGGCTCAGAGGAGCACCCCTCCCCCCGTAGATGGGGTCCATGAAGAAACCTGAAATGACATGAGTGAGGGAAGCACTCACAAAATACGGACCCATGCAACCTCAAATATCGGGAGACCTAACCAATAGCATGCTAGTGGTGATTCAGAAGGCTTCTCCCCCCAAACACATGAGACACATTAATAAACTAGGAATAACAACATATATATAACGTATGCACTTGCAATGCAGGGAACGTCAGTGCCCAAAGGAGATGTTATGTTTAGTCGAACATCAAAAATTAATGATGGTAACATTTTCCTTTTTCTAAGGAGTGAGCCAGTGTGTTTCTGTCAAACATTTCTATGTTAGAAGGGGGCCCACATGACCATTTCACACAAGGGCCCAGGTTTCTGGAATATGTCTCTGTGTTTTTTTGTAAATATCTCTTTTTAGGTCTTATTGTACTATGAAATAAGCAATTTTTGTTTTGTGGAAAAATATTGTCTTATCTATGGATATTTTCAGAAGTTATGAGATCACGGTCAACCACAGACAATCCCCTGTGGTGGTGGATGGTCCTGTAATGTCTGGTTGCTTGCCGCCAGATGTTCACCACAGTGAACCACCGGTGGTGAGCAAAATAATCATTTTCAAGGGTGGTCCGGGCACCATCTCTGAAAGCCTGGTTAATTGAACCACGGCCCGGAATCGGCGGACAGTAGCATCTGTTACCGTCACTGATTCCGGATCGTGGCCCAGACCCCGGGACAGAATCGGGTGCAGCGGTCGGATTGGCCGCTGCACCCGCCCATCTCCAGGAGGGCAGGCTGCTTGAAGAACGTGGGGGGGCGGGTCTGTGCAGCCACACATTGCGCCACGCAGCCCCGCCCCCTCCCCAGATTCCCCGCTGGAATCAGCCAGCTCGTCTGTTGATGGGCCGTTTTGATTCCGGCGCGGGAATCAAAAAGTGATTCTGTGACGGGGCCAATAGGCTTCCTGTCACGTCTGAAATCACCCTATATTGCACATGACATGTTTGTTGCTGAACAAATATGTTATATCTATTGGACAACTGTCGGGGGCTCAGCGTCCTATTACTGGAATCAGGTCAGAAACCAAAAGGTCAGAGGTCAAGAACAAAGGCTAGATTCAGAATCCAGAGCCAATAATCAGATAACCCAGCCAGGAGTATGAGTCCAGTAGGTTGGGGCTAATACATATTAAGTGTCACATAAGACTAGAGTTTGGGAGATGCTGGGGCTCGTTGCTGTGGGCAATAAGCCACGCTAGGATCCAGGAGTTGGTAGTAGTGGGGCTGAAGTCAGGTAGCCAGGTAATCAGGCACACTGGGTTGAAGCAGGATTGGAAGCAGGGGAGAGTAAGGCTGGAAACAACTTTGGAAGCAGGGCTGGCAGTGCATATAGGGTTGTCTTATACTCAGGGTAACCACTGTGTTGCATGAACATTTCCCACTCAGAGGCCAGGGCTGCAGGTTTGTAGCAGTGTAGCAAAGATTGCAGACAGTTCCACCGGTGGCACCGAGCCTGAGCATCTGCTGGAGGTCCATTGGCTTAGATTGTAGACTCCAGTATTTGAAGATCAAACAATATAACTTCTATTTCAACTTGGATTCACATTCCTGACTTGAGCTCACCTTGCTTTCACATACTTCTGTCTCCATCTCATCAAAACCAAAGCACTGTCTGACATGGAAAAAAATATAAAGTAAGTAAAACTATCAAGCTTTATTTTTCTAATTCCATACTAAATTGTATCTCACAGGGCACAATCCTTTGCCATTTAAGTCAGTGAACGTTTTGTCATTTACTTGAATGTCAGTTGCTACCTTCTTCCAATATTTTTAAAAATTATTATTATTATTATTTATTATAAGCTTGTATATAGTGCCAGCGATGTACCTGGTGCTTTACCGAGAATAAGATAGACACAGTCCCTGCCCGAGAGCTTACAATCTTCCGACCAATTTTCTGTTACCATTTAAATAGAAATCTTTGCCTTTTCCATGAATGAAAAAAAGCCAGGCTAAATAGACTATTTCCTGTTTTGTGAAAAATTCTGAGACTCTGATTAACTGCAATGAATTTTCAGCTTCTGCTGTAGTCAGAAGCTTTAAATTGGTTGTGAAAAGACGGGCAGGGAATTGTGGCAATTCTGCCTGTTGCATTGGAGGCAGGCAGCCTCCAGCACTGGGTCCAGCCTAGTGCATAGAGTACCCAGCCCCACTGGTTGGCTACATGTAAGTTGAACCCTGCACCA
Organism: Sphenodon punctatus; assembly: GCA_003113815.1. Classification (NCBI taxonomy): domain Eukaryota; kingdom Metazoa; phylum Chordata; class Lepidosauria; order Sphenodontia; family Sphenodontidae; genus Sphenodon; species Sphenodon punctatus. The sequence continues at coordinate 1,494,303 of QEPC01000801.1, read as the reverse complement.
GGGTGAAACCACAAGTGACAGTCGGGCCACCATGTCCTGGGCTGACTTGGGACAAGCAGCCCGGGATAACAGGGTGTGTGCTGGCCGAAGTGCACAACACATGTGCCTGGTTGGGTGATGGATGCACAGCCTGGGGGCGGGGAGAACAGAGAACATGTGGCCGGCTGTCCCTGCCCCTGCACTGTGCTCAGTGCCCCACCCCCACCATAACAGGCATGCATGGTGGCTAGCGACGGCCAGCCATGGCTTCCTGTCATGGTGGAGGCAGCCCAGGCTGGCAGACCGGCCCAGAAAGATTAAATTCTTTCTTGAAAAACATAGAGAGTTTGTCCTTATTGGTTATCATATTCATGACACTGCTACCTTCCTGATGCACCACAGACGTGACCATCCATTGCATGGTAATTTAATTTATTTTAAATGATGATTACATATTCTTAGTAGATTCCTTATTAATTCCTTTTAAAGACAGAAGGACCTATACGATATCCCACGGCAGGATGGGAGCTGTAAGAGGGTGGAGTGTGTTGGAACCCAAACTACTTTCAAAGCCTGTCCCTCTTGCTACCTACTCTCCCTTTAGTGTGCCCTATTTCCTCTCTTCTGAGCCAGGGAACATTTTGTGGCATAATGATAGAGCACCCAGATGCTGTATACCATGAGTTTCCATACCTAGCTCTATTGCAGCAATGCAGAATTATTATTATTATTATTTATTTTATTAGCATTTCTATAGCACCAGAGATGTCACATAGTATTTGACGTTCCAAAATGCTGTTGGACAAAATACCCCCTTTAGAAAGAAATACTAAATGCCCCAGTGCTCATGGCTTCAAGATGTAAGTGTCCTTATGCTCTCTTGCAACCCATGTGGCTAGATTAGCAATATTTTCACAATCAATGCATATGGTGGACAGTATACATGGCATAAACATCCTCATTTTGCAGAGTTTGTTTACATTGTTCCCTCATATCTTAAGGAACCTTCCTTCCCCCATTGCCTTTACCATTATTATTAGCCGCCCTGAGTCTTTGGGAAGGGTGGCATAGAAATTTGATTAAATAAAATAAATAAAATAATGATTGACAGTAGACCTTTGTTCCCCCACTCCTTTGGTTCATTGCTCAGGGTTGCACTGAGAAGCAGGCTCCATGTTTTTGTCATAGTGTGGGTGAAATGGGGCATTAGTGTATTGACTGGGAATCCATTTAAAGGAGTACTAGAATTGTGATGGGCACTTAATCAATAGACTTAGACCCAAAGTATATATGCTGTTAATCAAAGGAATTGGGTAAAGCAAGAACTCTTTCCCAGTGCAAGGTTGATCATCAATCAAACAAATAAAATTGAGTGTTATTATTAATCATTCTTGTAGTTGAATGAATGATATAATGTAGGAAGGGCAGGATTCAGAAGACTTGTGATTATTTAATTAATTAATTAATTAATTAATAAATAAATAACAAGAATACTTCTATACCGCCCCCTCCTGCCAGATGCTGCCAGATGGCAGCTCAGGGCAGTGTACAACATTATATATATATATATATATATATATATATATATATATATATATATATATATAAAACATAAAAATACAAAATAAATATCATATTAAAAAGTACATTAAAACCACCACAAAAGAGACCTGAAGAAAAAAAACACCATCCCCTTAAAATTAAACCAAACCCCACACCCACTGCCCGTCCCCCTTGCCAAACGCCCAGTGAACCAAAGGCCCAGATTACACAGGCTAATGTATGGGGAAACTATTTTTTGAGACTTGGAACTGATAGCTTTGTTTTAACTCCCAATTTCTTACTGATTTCCAGCTCATTTATACATGGTCTCAGATAGTCAAATAAAACTTGGCTTCCTCTAGAACTGAAGACTTCCTTCAGGCTCAAATTGTGAAAGGGAAGAAAATCTGACCTCTGACCCACAGCTAGAAGCAATTTATTTATTTATTTATAAACTTACTACCCCGCCGTCTCTTGCCTCTGGCAATTTGAAGCAGCTTACAATAAAAATATAAAATGCAAAATACATAAAATACATCAAAACAAGATTTAAATAGGGACCTAAAACAGTGTAGGAAAAACCCAATTAAATAGGAAAAGAATCAGCTCAGGAACCTCCTAGGCCACCATTTCCCAATACACAATTTCTCCCTCCAGTGCCCTAGATCAGGGGTGGGCAAAGTTTCCTTATACCGAGAGTTGCATCAATTTACCACAATGGGGCCAAAGAGCTGCATATGGCTGTACAGGCACAGTTTGCTCACTTCTGCCCTAGAAGACAGAGCTGTTGTAACAGAAGGATCTTGCTCTGAGGTGCATACTTCAGGATCCAGCCCACACTGCTATAAACCTAGGGCTAAAACGAGATCTTGCAAAAGTGAGAAATTCCAGTTCCTTGGGATGAACTGTGAACCCTGGACTGCCCAATGATATCTCACAACATTCTCAGAGAGATATCAAAACAAACAATTTCTGAATTTGCATGTATACGTGGACTTTATAGAATTCTCATTCATTTTTGATACAGTGGATAGGGAGAGGTTGTGGCAAAAATTGTATCTTTTAGGAATTGACCCTTATCTTTTAAAGCTCCTTATGATATATCATACAGACACTTGGGTGTCTGTTCGTTATGGAAGCAGAGGGGAAATTTCCTGCTGTTTCCCTACCAATAGAGGAGTATGACAGGGGTGCATCCTTGCCTGCTCCTTATTTAATAATTACATCAATGATATAACTGAAGCTGTAGATAAGTGTGAATTTCACACACACACACCCCTCACATTGTGGCCACTCATGTAGGGATTCTGTTCTATGCAGACGATGCCCTTTTACTATCTGCAACTTCAGTGGGTTTACAAAGGGCGATTACGCAGTTCAGTGAGAAATGCCAAGAGTATAGTCTGAGCGTGAATTCTACTAAATCTAAAATTATTAGATGGAACAGATGGAAAAGAACATACTCTTTGTCAGTCACCCAGTTTAAACTGGAGGTTGTTCACAGTTTTAAATATCTGGGAGTAGTCACCTCTTCAAATGACCTTTGAAAGAGGCATAGATCTGTGATAAAACTACAAGTGACCCGGTCCTTTGTTGCAATTCAGAGATTCCATGCTAAACATGGCAGGAGATACGTACTTGCTGTACTTAAAGCATTCAAGGCAAAGGTGATCCCACAGTTAGTTTATGCAGCTGAGGTTTGGGGGTATTCAGCAGGAAATGAGGTAGAAGTCCCACAAAATAGATTTCTGAGGCTTTTTCTAGGTCTGCTCCAATCCACGCCTGCTCCCCTTCTCAGGGTTGAAACTGCAACGAGCCCTGTACAATTCCTGATTACTAAGGTCTTTTTTACACGGACGGCGCAGTAGTGCCGATGGGTGGAGATGGGTGTGGATGGGTGGGTGAGCACACCCAGAGAACACCCAGCGGCGCCAAGCAGGGAGGTGGAGGTGGTGGCTAAAGCTGCCTTTCACCAGCTGTATCTGGTACGGGGCCTTCGACCTTACCTCTCCGGGCCCGATCTGGCCACACTTGTCCATGCCTTCATCACCTTGAGGCTAGCCTACTGCAACACGCTCTACGTGGGGCTTCCCTTGTTTCTGGTTCGGAGGCTGCAGCTAGTGCAGAATGCGGCAGCCTGTCTCCTGACGGGGATGGGACAGCATTAGCACATAACACCGAGCCAGATTCAAGGTGTTAGTATTGATTTACAAAGCCCTGCACGGCCTGGGCCCCTCATACCTCGGGGACCACCTAGCCCTCCGCACCTCAGAGCGATCCCTTCTGTCCACTGGGGGCGCCTTCCTGGAGGTCCCCTGTGTAAGATGGGGGTCCACAGTGGAGAGGGTGTTCTCCCTCCTGGAGGAGGCTCACTTGGCCCCAGGCCTTTTGGCCTTTCGACGTATCTGTAAGACTTGGCTGTTCGCCCAGGCCTTCGGTGGGGGTGGGGTTAATTTTTGTGAGGGGTGTTTTAAATTTGTTTTAATTATGATGATGTAGATTTTTTATGTTTACAAATTGTTTTATATTATGTTGGAAGTCGCCCCGAGATGCCGTAGGCATGGGAGGGCGGCATATAAATATAATGAAATAAAATAAATAAATGAGGCCCACCTCCTGTCCCCTCTTCCCAAGGTCCAGAAGATCTGACCGCCCCAATTCATAGTCCCCCTGGNGTAGGCATGGGGGGCAGCATATAAATACAACGAAATAAATAAATAAATAAATAAAAATAAATAAATATGGGGGCAGGAGGGCAGCCAAGGGGAAGGGGCACCCATTCGCCACAGCAGCAAAAGAAGCAAGGCAGGACAGACCATCACAGAACAGCATTTTATTGGTGCCAGTGGAATGGGGTCCCCCAAGCACAGAGAGGCAGAGCAGTGGGGCACAGGTGGACCTACAGCCGGGCAAGAGAAGCACAACAGGAAGGCACAGGAGCACCGGCTCAGAGCAGGCACAGGCACCAGGGAAGCCCCAGCGGGAAGGAGCAGCAGTCACCCAGAGGGGGCATGGGGTCCACGGAACCAGCCGGCAGCCAGCAGCGATGCAGATGGCAGCACACAGCCCGATCGGAGGCACAGTGGGGGGCAAGCAATGCACCGTCCAGGTCACCGGGGTGGCTGCGAGCGGGTGGCGGTGAGGGGCTGCTCACGGGTGGTCCGGTGAGCGCTCTCGTGGTGGCGACTCCGGTGCTATACCCTCCCACGCAAACAGGCCCCTTCAGAAGCCTCAGGAGTGCATATGAGCATCCACAAAGAAGCAGGGAAGGAGGAGGTCATCTCCAGTGGCTGCAGCCCGCACATCTGGAAGGTCCCTCACCGATCGAAGGGCGGTGAGCTCCGCAGCGGAGGGGTCCCCGGTCTGGAGCGGGCCACCAACCTCGGGGGACAGCAAGCCCCTGGGCCCACAGGAGGATCCCCACGTCCGAGGGTGCGCGCGGGATGCTGTGGGTATGCAGGAGGCTGCCGGTGTACAGGACAGCAACAGGGGGACCCCCAGACAGCAAGGCGAGGCCAAACCTGGGTAGCTCCATCAGTAGGCGAGCCGCCATTAACTCCACAGTGGTCCAACAATGGCGGGAGGGTGCCCCCAAGGAGGCTGGCACAGAGGGGTGAAGCCAAGCTCAAGGGAATGGCCCCAGAATGCTGGGGCACTGACCGGGTGACTCATCGTCCACATGTACTGCGACAGGAGCCGGAAGTCATCCTTAATCAACAGGGGGTTGACCACCAATAGCAACACATTGGGGCTCAGCCAGAGGGCCACCAACAGCATGTCCACACAGGGAGACCAGCCCTCCTGTACACCCCTGGCTGAGGGCCCCGCAGAATGACCAGCCATGGCAGGAGTGGGGCCCACTCCGGCAAAGGAACAGGTGGGAGACAGAGGACTGCAGCAACTGGGACGAGCACAGAACAAGTGGTTACCATTGCCCACAGGTGGCCTTGCATGCCAGAGATAGCCCGGCTTGCTGGGGACGGGAACCCGCAACCCACACACAGGACAGAAGGGATCCAGCACAGGTGCTGAGAGATGAAGGATGCCACGTCCGGGCACTGCACCAGGCCAAGGAGCCAAGCCAGGCATTGTATCCACAGCATGCACAGCTGCAGCATGCAAAGGCAGACCTTGGCTGGGGGGACTATAGTGCAGGTGTGGAGGCAGGGGTACCCTGGGGTGTGCGTGTTCCCATCCCCCCCTGGCAGGCATGCAGCCGGCACACTCGCGGGGATGCTCAGCCAGACCCGGCACCCAGTGGCAGCCCCAGCACACCCCCAGTGCAGCATCAATTAGTGCCCTGCCCCCACCGGCCAACACAGTACATAAAGGACCCGCTGCAGGTGGTCGGCCGTGGGGCAGAGGGGCTGTAGCACGGGGTTGAGCAGCACCCAGAGAACGGTGACCCCGAGCTGGGTGGACACAGAAGAGCTCCCGCAATACCTGGGGAGAGTGGGCCATGGGCACAGGCCATACAGCGGAGTGCGCTGTGGCGAGAGCACGTGCCAGCGGAGGGTGCCTCTGAGTGGGGAGCTGCAGAACCATGCTGCTGGGGGACGAGGACCCACAGCCCAGGGACATGTTGTTTCACCTCCTGGGTGCAGCCCTCCTGCTGCTGCGCACGCTGCTACAGCAGATAGCACAGCTCCACCTGCCAGGTCAACGGTCTGTCCTCCTGGGGGCATGGCGGTGGAGGGCAGCAAACCTCAGGAGCGTGGTGATCATGCGATGCGCGAGGTGGGTGGCAGTTTGACGCCACACCCTGTTGGGCTCCGCGGTGTCCCAGCAAGGTGCCTGGTCTGTGAACGGGAGGTTGAACAGAATGTTAGTGCTTCCGGCCTGTGTGCCCCACTGGCCACTACCACTTGACCCAGGGTGCCTGGTGGGGTGACCCTCATAGTGTGGCAGCTCCCCTCTGCCCTCCCCTGTGGGGTCCCCCTGCCCTGCTCTCTCGTGGGATGGCCCCCTGGCAGCTGATCACTGTGGGAGGGGCCCATGATGGTCAGGTGTGCTGTGGGAGCCACTGTGGGCCCAAAAGCCCCTTCCACCTGCCCCCCACACCCCGCCCCTGTTGGGCCCTGCTGGGTGTGGTTGCATGCCCCCTGGTTCCCCCCCTGTACCTCCACCCCCCTCCGCACCTGGTCCCCCTGTGGCCCCCTGGCAGGTGTGCCCCACCGTGGAGGGTCACCCACCTGGTGGTGGTGGAGCTGACGGGCCCTCCTCCTCCCCCTCCTCCTCCTCCTCCTCATCCTCATGCACTTCCAGGATGCCTTGTGCTGCAATGGGAAGGGGTACACCGTAAGTGTTTGTTGGCCCCCGGCCCCGGCCGCTGTGCCTCCGTCTGGGCCGTTCCCCACCCCCACCCCCCGGCCCTGCTGGGGCGATCATACCTGGATCCAGTTCCTCCACTTCCACTTGCTCTGTGCGCGCCCCCTGTCCCTGTGGCCGGTAGGCCTTTGGGTGTTAGGTGCACGTGCTGAGTGTGATGGTCTGGCGCTTGGATCCCTGGGGCACCTCCTCCCCCTATGGGATGGGGCTGTCCCCTCCCACTTCCTGACTGGCCTTGCTGGGGGCACCTCCCCCCCTGCTCTGTGGGGTCTGTCACGGGGGGTTGTGTGATAGTCCTGCATCTGCCCCTGGCGAAGGTGCTGCTGTGTGTGCAGGAGACCACGATGTCCCCGTTCATGCAGAGGAACTTGTCCAGCTCATCCTGGAACTCGGCAGTGCACATGGCCCTGCCGGACTTGAGATTGTTGTCCTTGATATGTTTATATCTGGACCTCAAGTCCTTTGCCTGCTGCATGCACTGGCTGACATTCCTATTGTACCCCTGCCGCAGCATCTCCTGGGCGATGGCTTCATAGACCTGTCTGGTCTTGTAGCTGTGCACCAGGTCATGCTGGACCCTTTTGCATCCTGACATGTGTATGAAGTCCCTGACCTCCTGCCTTGACCAGAGCTCCCCCTTTTGGGACCTGCGTGTGGGGGGCCGACCGACTTGGCGGCATGAGGCTTGCCCTGTGGCTGTGGTAGTCATGGAGATGGTTGTGTCCCATTGGGGGTAGTGCATTAGGGGTTACTCTGGGTCCTGCTGGCCCCCTCTGTGCCCCCCAAGGGCCCTGACCCCCCCCTCCCCCCTGCTCACCTGGCTGTCTGGGGGGCCCTCCTTGGCTGTTGTCCTGGTGGTGCAGTGCTTTGTTGTCTGGGAGCTGTACTGCGGGGATGGGGAATTGGGTTATGAGGCTGCCACCTGCCCTGTGTTCCCTGGCCCATGGTGCCGGGCCTGGGGTGCGGCCCTCCCATCCCTGTGGGGTGGTGGTGGTTTCCTCGTGTTCACCTCACTCTCGCTGCTGCTCCTTGGGCCGTGCCTCTGGGATGTTCTGGGCTGGGGGTCCTTGACCAGGGGGACCATCAGTGTGGTCCCTCTGCCATGTGCTGGGACACGTGCGCTGTGTTACAGCCTGGCGTGTTCACCCCCCTTTCCCCCCCACTGGGGGGGTGCCCCCCATCATGCCTCCCAGCCCAGGTGCCCCGTCCCCCCTCGTGCCTCCCATCCTGCCCCCCATTGTGCCTTCTGACTGGGGCGCCCCCCCCTCACCGCCTTGCCAGGGCTCTCCCGCCTGGGCGCTCCTGGGCCCCCGTGCTCACCCAGCCCCTTCCCGCGCATGGGGCATCATCAGCTCCCTTTGCCTTTTCATTGGCCTTCCTGGTCGCCATCGTGGGAGCCTGTGCGCATGTGTTGTGGTTCCACCTTCCTTTATGGACTCTTGGCCAGACTTCCGGCTTACCCCCCTGTGGGCATGTCTGCATAGCATCACGTGCGTTCTCACTGGTGCCGGTGCTGTGGGGCTCTGCCGGTCCGGTCTGTGCGGGTGTGGGCGTTTTCGCTTTTACATGGACGCTCGGGTGTTGGACACCCATCTCCACCCATCTCCACCCACGGAGGGCTCCGGCTCCCTCGTGGCTGCTCCGTGGGTGTTGGCGGGTGGGTTGGGCATGCACCCCCACCCACTCATGGACATTTACACAAATGCTCTCCCACTGATCCGATGGTTGCTTCCGGGTGTTTGTGGGTGTTTGGCGTCCGTGTAAAAGTGGCCTTAGAAAATGATCCAGTATTGGTTTAAGATGTTGTATGATCCTCACCATCTAACAAAAATGTGTTACCTGGAAGATCTTATGCGGAGCACCTCTCATCACTCTAGCTGGCTGAAAGCTATTATAGTGACATTGAATTTATCTGGTTTTTCCATGTGGGTAAAAAAAGACATGAGGTTCTTTACTTTGCAGGAGAAGACAGCTGTATGCCAGCGCCTCGATGATGTAAGATTACAGTAGGAATGGGCTGCAATTCATGTTAGTTCTATCTCCCCAATGTATGTGCATTGGAAACCTGATAGGGGTTTAGCCAAGTATCTTACACTGGATTTGCACCCAGATTTTACATCATGAGCATATATAGGTTTCAGTGGTCAGAGCTGCTAGCATTTGATTTGCAGAGACCCTGGAACCTTAGAGGTCACATGTTGTTAATATATATACTTCAATGAACAAGGCAATATGGCATCTATAGGAGCTAAATGTTGCCAGTATGAGCTAAGTGTTGGAACATGTACTCTGCTAACTCTGAACTTAATTATGATGTTAAGATAGCCTTTGAAGGGTATAGTATTTATTTTCAGGGGCCAAACATTAGCCCAAACGGCCAGTAAGGGCTGGCCCTTTAAATGACCGTGGCCGGCGGCAGATCTCTCTGCAGCGGTGATTTAAATATGCTGCCTGAAACTGGCTGGAGAGAGCGGCAGTTGGGGGGCCGCTTAGAAGAAAGGAGCTGGACCCGGAAGTGGGTCGGCATCACGGAGCACAGAAGCCCGAGGGCTGGCAGAGGCAACAGAAGGCTGGGGCCAGCAAGGAGGCTTGGGAAGGGGCAAGAGAGAGAAGAGTGTGAGTAGCAGCTGTGCCAGGTACACTGCTGGCGCTATATAAATGTTTGTTAATAATAATAATAATAATAGCAGCTGGGCTGCAAGAACAAAGACTGTGTTGCCGCTAGAGCGGAGCAGGGTGCAGGGAGTCCGCAGCTGTGGCCCACTTAGGGGCAAGGACTCGGGACTGTGAGTGCCTGGAAGGGCTAGGGAGGATGTGGGGATGCCTGCTAGACCCCTCAGAGGAGGGAGTCCGAGACGAGGGCTAGAAGAGGCTGAAGATTGACAGCTGAGGCTGTGGGACTGAACTGAATGACAACTGAGGCTGTGTGAGGAGTCTGGAAAAGGACTCGGATCCCTGCAAAGCTCAGTGGGGTGGATCAAAAAGCAAGAGCCCTGCAAGGCTCAGTATTGAGGTGAAGAGTAAAATAAAAGGGTTTATATAAAGAAGTTAAGATGTGGTCCCCACCTGAGGGTTCTGGGGAGCCGGGTCATCCCAGAGATGGCAGGGGTTGTTCAGGGCAATAGCCGGCTGGAAGGCAGCAGAGGCATGGGTCTATGCATTAAACGGACAGCTGCTTTGCTTCAGGCCTGTGCCCCAGGTTTTACAGCCCTCTCTGCCAGTGGCGCTCCAAAATGTTCCAGAACACCACAGGGGCGGCTGCCCTAAAGCAGGCTCCGTCTGTATATCTAGTGGGGCCACACTGAGATGGGCCACCAGGGGGTGAAGCATGTTAGTGTGGCCAGGACCACGGCAGTCCATCCATTTGAAAACACCCAGAGTGCTCTGACTCCAACTCCTGCTGTTCTTGCCTTCCTAACGAACTTCAATCTCAGCCTTGTAGAGCCACTCCTACTAGCTAGCAGTTTTCTTCCCTGTTCCAGCTGTGAAGTAGTAGTAACCACTCCAAATAGCTTATTAGCTGCGTTAACAAGCCATCCAAATGGTCAGACCATGCAAGGGCTGACTCACTCCAGTCTCTACTCGGGTTCTGGTCTTTCAAACTCCTAAGGGAGTCTCAGTGTCAAACCATGAGAGGTAGTCTGGCAACCGTATCTGCAACAGGGAGGATGGAAAATAGGAATGGTTGAGTCATCCGGAGTTCAGGTTGCTACAAACTAGAGAGAGTAGGGCAGGGGGAACCTTTTCCATCCTGTGGGCCACTCTGAAAATTAGTACAAGCTCGATAGACTAGAGGATGGGGGTGCTTAAGGGGTGTGTTCAGAATGGGGAAAGGAAGAAGGGCCCAGATCATGGATCTTGCCAGGATCTATTCCCTATCCTTGAGTGTATAACTATATACTTTTGACTCTGTCTTTTGTTTACTCCATGCAATGGAATAAAAGAAAAGTTTATTTAATCCCAACTATACTATAATTTCATTTGAATGCTTAGCTGGCTTCTAACAAAAACGAAAAGGTCAAAAATGATCTCTGTCTAATTCTCAGGGAGTAAAACACAGCATACTTATGTTTAAACCACACTGTGAACACTTTGAAAAATAACTCACGAAACACATCTATTAGTCACTTCAGACTTATGTAAATCCTTTCTTACAATTCCCAGATTTTATCAGCAGGGAGTATAAAACCTGGCATTTGAAACAAGCTATTATAATGAACGATTCAGAAAACTCAACTATTCAACACAGGCTAAAGGTGAGGTTCTATTCCATATTTCCTTTTCCATGTAAGGCTAGAACTTCATAATTAGTGACCTTATTTAAACTTTACTGTACTGGATAACATGTAGAATAATTAATGACTTATCTTTGGCTGCCAGTTAAAATTGATTTCATTTCTCTATATTACCACCTCGCTAGTTAATTGCTCCAACCAAAGTAAAATGTCATCTTGGGCCCGATCGTGAAAACACGTACACACCCAAAGACAGTGATTTGATTTCAGAAACCCATACCTGTTTTAATATAGGCATCCTATGCTATCCTAAAAGAGTTGGTGCCATATTTGAGTTTTCGTTCATTAGCACTGCACCCTGGAATTATGCAGCATTTTTCAGACTCACAATGGAATATCTTTTGGACAATGGAAATAAACTAGACTTTAGAAGGCTGAAGAACACAAAATGAAGGGGCGTAGCTATCCTAGGCACAGGAGAGACATTTGTCCTGGGGCCCAAGCTGGAGGGAGGGCCCCATAGGGGTCATGTTGGTGGAGGCACAAATCCTGTCCTGTTGTGGCATAGCCGGGAGGACAGTGAGTGGAAGCGGAAGCACCTGCAGCGTGCGATGCATGTGCCCCACGTCCCCCAACGGGCAGCTCAAGATGGATACGCACCAGCTTGTGCCAGTGCCACAAGGCAGGCAGTGCAGGCACAGGAAGCAGAGGGAGGGAGAAATGCCATGGTGTCAGGAATGGGGTGGGACAGGGGAGAGGATGGTGATGGGGAGGGCAAGTCCATTTCTTGCGCATGGGCCCATTCCAACCTAGCTACCCCCTGATCAAAATGAGAGAGAAGGGCCATAAATAGCAATAACATTCTTTCCTAAAGCGATCAATTAGAACTTTTGAGTGAGAAAGTGCCGGTGTTCTAGCATTTTAGACTATACCCTCAAGCCGTATCTGAACTAAGTCTTAATAGTTCCTCACTGACCAGGCCCACACTGGCAACACAAACATGTGGGAAGTAGACTTGATTTCATTTGTGTGTGTGTGTGTATGTGTCATCCACAGAAGTGTTTGCCAAATTCAAATCAGTTACACCTGTGCAATGACACTGGAACTGATGGCATTTCATTGGAGACCTATATGATCTGAAGATAATTGTGTTGTTCTGGCTACAGCTTTTCCCCCAGGAGGTACATGTGGTTTCTTCAGCCTTCGCACATACACAGTTCTGGTTCTCTAACAAACCAGTGGAATTGCAATACTAGTGAAAATGAATTTCTACCCTCCTGGCTCCCCTGTTTTTACTCATGCTGTCATTGATATTTTTCTTTCTTTCTCTGAATGAGCGGAGCCCTGGTTTTCTTTGTTGGCCAATAATCTGCACTTTGTAGGTCTGGGGAGTTAATATTCATACTTAGGAAAGATCTATTCCATCTGGATTGAGTTTGACCAAAATTAGGTGATGTACTGGATCTGTTTAAAAGAATAGCAATGATGAACTATACCATCTTATTTATGTTTGGAGTCTAAAATAAATATTCTCTTATTTTCTTGGTCCATTTGTTATATTTTTTCCATTTACTGTTGCAGCTGATATATTTATGATGCAATATATAAAATGTGTACTGCTGTTTTAATGATGCAAGAGATGTATTGCTTAACGAGACCATTCACATCCTCTACACGTATTATTCCGCACTTTGGTTTTCAGGGCATGAGCAATGCAACATTAATATGGTTTCTCTGCATTTTATTTTTTTGTCGTAATGAGTTGACATTCCAAAGACTATAGCTTACAGAGAATCACGTCTTCATAGTACATAATGATTAAGGGTTCAGGGACTCCTAATTGTCAGTATGTGGAATTCACTGCTGCAGAAGATCGGGGGTGGGGGGGGGTGGGGTGGAGGGGCAGGGAGGAGAGATTTCTGTCAGATCATGTGAAATATGGATAACTTTGTGTGGGAAAAAAAACAACATGCAGGCAGCACACCGGCAGCTACGTAGTCTGGGGAGGGGGGCCACTCCGTCCGGGTCAGGTCACTGAACAGATGTGCACCAGACTGGGCAGACTGGCGAGCCCTCCTCCATCCCAACCTCAGCAGGGGAATAGAACAAACATGAGGATGGCCCGTCCTGTCTATCCCCCACCTCACCCCAGCACTGCCCCCCCACTACAATGGGCAGCCATGTTGGTCAATCCTGGGAAGCCATGGCAGCCCCCAATCTCTGGCAGGGGATGATGACTAAAACAGATGTGCTGACCTGCTATGGCCTATGTTGACCTGCCTGGGCAGCCCTTGGTCCCATCTGTGGGCCTGGAATCATCTGGTGGATCACATTCAGGCACCTACCTGGGTCGGGGCAGCAGCAGGCCCACATCTCATGGCCCACAAACAGATGTGCCAGTGAGTCTCTGGTCCAGGTGGGCCATAGCAGTCCACAATGGACCACTGTTGCATCTGTTTTTACTCTTTGTTCTTAATTCAATAGGAACATTTGCAGCTATATCGGATAAGGCAAAGGCAAACAAATATTATGCTGCCAGTCATAAATTAACATGCACAAGCATTGCAGCGAAATTTTTTGTTCACTTGTACTAGTGGTGGGACCCTGGGCCCATTACCGGCTACCGGATTTACCGGTTACCGGTTCTACGAAAACCGGATTCCCGGATTAAATCCGGTATGCCGGTACCGGATTTATTTCATTGGTTTCAATGGGGCGCTGTGTCCCCATTGAAACCAATGAAATAAATT
>QEPC01000801.1:1461985-1477886 GCA_003113815.1 Sphenodon punctatus | reverse complement strand
CGGCTGTGGAACTCCCTTCCGGAGGAAGCTCGCCTGGCCCCAAGCCTTTTGACATTTCGGCGGAACTGTAAGACCTGGCTGTTTGCCCAGGCCTTTGGGAGGGAGGGTGGGGGGGTGATTTTAATCCCCCGCCCATTTATTTATTTATTACTGTCCTTTAGCCTTGTTTTATTGATGTATTTTATATTTATGTTTTAATTGATTTTAACTGTTTTTATTATTGCTGTTAGCCACCCCGAGCTGCATTGCAGGAGGGGGCGGGATACAAATCTATAAAATAAATAAATAAATATAAATCTTCCAGGGATTTGTGCCTCAGATTCCCTCAGACAGACTCAGAGTTCCCCAGAGTTCATAACTCTCCAACATGCCCCTGTTTCTTACAAGACTTTGCCTGGCAGTAGACTTCAGAGTAAAACAGGTCAATTAAATATAAATCCTACTCTCAGTTCCAGGGCTCTCCTGCCAGGGACCTTTTCTGGCCTGGAGACACAACTTCTCACTTCCAACTAGGGTGTCCAGATATGCACATTTTTGAGGACACCTATGAGAAATACAGGTTTCAGGGTTGCAGTGGCTCCAATGCAGTCCTGCAACCTGTATTTCCCATAAGTGCTCTCTAAAATTTGCATATCTGGACACCTTACTTCCAACCCAAGTAACTAGCTTTTCTGACAGTCCCCTTTACATTCAGTTCAGGTTTTTTAAAATTCTCCCCTGTGGTCAGCTGACTCCCCCCCCCCAGCTGACAAATTCCCACAGACTCCTAGCCTTATTCTAGCTTTATTGTCAGTATGAATCTGTATTAGTAAGGCTAGTAGGTCTTTGTTTATACCCAACTGGTGCAATTTGCACCATAGTTTCCCTCTCAAAACTGAATCAAATACCTTTTTCACGTCGATAAATGCTAAGAACAACCTCCCGGACGTTATTTTTGTATATTTGGCTATAACGTAAGGGAGTATAAAACAATTATCCATCATAGAACAATTTCTGTTTTGGATCCCAGACAGGAATCAGGCCGGCCGGCCTTTAGACGTGCTGGCCTGATTCCGCTCGGGGATCGGAGAGGGGGTGTTGCTGTGCGGTGTGACGTGTGGCCATACAGCCCCACCCCCATGCTCCCCTGGCCGCCCACCCGCCCTCCTGGAGATGGGCGGGTGCAGCGGCCAATCTACCCGCTACGCCCTATCCCAGATCATGGCCAGGACCACGCTCTGGACTTGGCGGAGGTTACAGACGTTACTCTCTGCCGTTTCCTGACTGTGGTCCAGCTAACCACCATTCCGGAGGGGAAGCCGGCCTCCCCTCTGGAATGGTGGTTTTGGGGATTCCTGCCGGAGGTTCACTGGGGTGAACATCTGGCGGGAACCCCTTTAGACATTACGGGCCCTCCTCCACCACAGGGGATTGACTGTGGTAAAAGGGAGGCCCGTAACATCTAAAATCACCCTGGGGTTGCCCTTCTTGAATATCGGGACAGTAGTACTTATACCCCATCCCCAAGGGACCCTCTTTGCTTTATTTATCTGGGTAAAATAATTAGCCAGCAAAGGTGACCACCAGACCCTGTTAGCCTGTAAAATTTCAGGAATTATATAATCATAGCCAGGTGCTTTGTTACACTTTAAGGATTTAATTGTTTCAATAACCTCAGCCCCACTCACATATGGGTTGAAGTCCCACACTCTATTCAACTGTGTTGGATTCAACTATTCAACTGTGTTGGATCGATTGGGGTAACCATTTCAGCTTTCTCCTCAGTATCATTATAGTTATAAAGTTTGTCAAAAAAAGCAGTCCAGATTTCCTCCTCTATCGGGGGTGCTGATTTCCTTCAGTTAGGATTTAATTAATAATTAACTATGGACCAGAATTGTCTTGAATCTTTCATAATTGCAGCGGTCTGTGACTTAGCCCCTATCAAAGCTATATAATGGGACTTTGGGGTTTTAATTAAGATCTTATATTTGCACCTTTCAGCCAAGTACTCATTCCTAGAGACAACTGAGTATACTTTTAGCAAGATCCCCTTGGCTCAAGTAAGATTGCCCTTTGCTAACCTACACTCCTTGTCATACCACCTGCTAACTTGAAGACTTGCGTGACCAACTACGTGAGACAAAATATTGGTGCCTAATATAGTTGTGATTGTATCAAGGTACCTAATTAAGAGGTCTATATCTTCCTCTCCTCCTACCAAAATATGGTCTCTTAAAGCAAGAAATTCTTGGCCCCGTAACAGTTCCAAGGTCTCAGCAATGTGGGAAGTAGTCCATCTGATACGAGTCCTGAATGTGCTTCCCTTCACTGTTCTCATTTGGTTCATATTCTGAACAGTTGTCTTGGGTAGCTTGATATCAACACTTAAGACCATATGATCACTTTCTGGTCGCACCACTATCCTCAATCTTTCAAACTTTCCCCAGTATTGTATAGGCACTGCTATGTAATCAATCACACTTCTCCCTGTGGAGTTAATAAAGGTGAAGTCGCCTTCCGGATCTCCTATCCCACTGCCATTAAGCACAGCCATGTCACATGATTGCAGCATTTTTATCGTAAGGACCCCAGACTCAGTGTGTGGGAGTGGATGCCGAGATGAAATTGGAATGGATTGTGAAATTCTAAATAGAGAGGGCTTGCTGGCACCTGAATAAGTGGGAAGATGCAATATAGCATTTTATTAAATGAACACATTTTGCAGCAGTTTGATTTTATTTTAATACTTTAGGATTCATGTCAAATTGCCACCCAAAGTAGGGTTGCCACCTATGCACATTTGTAAGGAACACTTACGGAAAATGCATGTTGTATGACCTGCATTGTTGCCTTCGGCGCCAATGCAAGCCCTGCAACATGTATTTTTCATAAGTGTTCCATAAAAGTTTGCATGGGTGCCAACCCTAACCCAAAGTAACAAACCTAATCAAACCCAAAGATTAACAACAGTGTATGTGAGTGAGAGTGTGCACTGGAAAGCAAGAAAAGAAACAGAAACAGAAGATACCAACATTTGACTTTCAATTGAAGAAAACAATTGAAGAATGGAAGAAAACAACAACAAAACTTTGACAAAATATATCCCTGGAGGTTATGAAGCGGGTTTTTGCTGACAAATTTGAGTATCGCAGCACTTGAACTGTGTCTTTAAATCCCTACATTTGCAGTCTGTGTCCCAGCTCTCCCCTGAAATCACAGGTCTTGAGATACCCCAGTAATTCATATGGCATAAGAGATAGATAAGACGAGAAATGATTGTGCAGCTGCAAAATCAGTTTGAGCATACCAATGCAACAATGTTTCTTTGCTCAGAACTTGTTTTAAACAAGGAGTTTGTTTTTTCTGTTGAGTGGAAGAATAAGGAAAACATGAAGTAATCTTGAAAGATCCATCACAAATACCAGATTCAACAAATTTCATATATTCCTATCCATTTAAATGAAACAGATACTAAGCTATTTTTATTATTAAATATTAGAATCAGCAATGTACCTATCTGGTGCTGAACATTTGTAATTTGAGACAGGTCCCTACCCTATATTGTAAACTCTGAGATAGGGCTGCACCAAATAGTAAAAAAAAAAATCATGAGTACTTCTGAGTTCCCGAGGATCAGCTCTGAGTGTTCAGTCGTTCCTTGGTAACTTGACCGAATACTCATTACTTGCTAAAATAAATAAATGGAGTACCAAGTATTTTCCAAGTACCGAGTTCCCTTAGATAGCCCCATATGTTGCAGCAAAAGCCCCATATGTTGCCCATCTGAGGATTTACCCAAGTACCAAGTACTGGAACAAGTACCGGGCAGATTCTTCAGTAACTTGGTAAAACTGAGTCAAATACTGAGATACTTGGTAAAAACCAAGTAATTTCAAATACCGAGTTTCAGGACTAGTCTGAGGGGATTAAAATATAGGATGAACAAGGGAAGGGAGAGAAGGGGAAGGGGCACATAGAGAGAGACAGGGATACGTTCATGGAGCTGAGAAGTTGCAGGTGTATGTGTTTGTTTAACTACAAGGAGAGGAGGGGATCCAGGAGGATGACCTAGTATAAGAAGCATAAATGAATAATATAGGGTGGATGAGGAGCTAGGGAAGCCTGACAGAAGTGGCAGGTTTTTAAGAAGGAGGGAGCGGAGCATGGGAGAAAGGGCAAAAATGTTTTGTGAGCAGGAGATTCTGAGATGGGTGAAGATGGCGGCAGAGAAGGAGTGAAGTTGGTGGGTGGTGGGATCATAGAGGGAAATAAGGAGAGAAAGATAGGGAGGAACAAGACCATGCAGAGACCTGAAGGTGAGGACCTTATGCTTGACATGAAGGCAGAGAGCTAGTCACTTCTATTTACAAAAGCAAATATTTTTTGTATACATTGTTTTAGAGTATTTCGTAAGTTCAGTAACTTTAATGTTTTGTTTACTTCTTTCAGTACTTTCTTCACGTTGGGATTACTAATACACAACAGGGCCGTTGCACTGTTACCATTTGCTGGAATGAATATCAGAATAATTTTCACAAATACAAAATGGTGCATGCATTCTAGCCCTACTCAGTACCATGTTTTCAGTGCAGTAGTTCCTAAACTTCTTGGGAATCTATTTTGAGACTGAAATATAGGCTGTTTTTACATGGACAGCCCCCCGCTGCCACTCAGTGTTTGGGCGGGTGTGCAGTGGGGAAGTCCATGTACCTGGCCGGTGGTGGGTGAGGGGATGGGTGTGAGGTGCGTATGCGCCTGTGTAAACACTATGGGCGGTGGGTGTTTGTGCATGTGCGCTCCTGGCGCAACCCACCTCCACCAACCACACACCCACCTCCATCCACGGAGCCCTCTGGTAAAACAGAGGAGACTCCATGGGTGGAGATGGGTGGAGGTGGGTGTGTGTCCATGTAAACAGACACCCCCCCACCTCCACCCACCACGCCAAAACACCTCCACCCACCCNCTGCCACTCAGTGTTTGGGCGGGTGTGCAGTGGGGAAGTCCATGTACCTGGCCGGTGGTGGGTGAGGGGATGGGTGTGAGGTGCGTATGCGCCTGGGTGGAGATGGGTGGAGGTGGGTGTGTGTCCATGTAAACAGACACCCCCCCACCTCCACCCACCACGCCAAAACACCTCCACCCACCCACCCCATCTGTGTATTAATGGCCATAATCTTGTGACCCCAGGCAAGAAGTATATCTGATATCATCCAGACTTGTGACTGTATCCACAGATGGCAAAACCACACTTGGGGGTCATGACCCACAGTTCAAGAACCTCCCTTTTACTGTACGGTGTTGAGGATTTTTTGCTTTATCCTTCAGTTTCACCGCCATGAGTCCTATAAAACAAGCTTAGCATAAGTATTGATGGAGAAACAACACTAAAAGGAGAGGAGAATTGAAGGAAAAATAATAATATTCCCTTGCAACAACACAGAAGTACCATGTTTAAATGGCAGTTACATTCCCTATTATAGTAAGTGTAATTACACTATAAGTTATGCTGCAATTGCAATATAGTTACACTGTGACCATGCTTTTCATATCTCTGCCAATTTATATATCTTGAAGGTCAACTACACTACTGAGCTGTTAATTACATCCATTTAGTTTCATAATTAATACATTACCCTATAGTTATTCTAAATTTGCACTTGTTGAGACATTCATTTTACAATCCCATATAATCCAGTGTGAAGTGTACAGCGCTGATGTAACCAAGACAATATTCAGCTGCTAGGAAAATTAGAACAGAAGAGTCACTAACTGACACACAACATATGTCAAAGAGCTGCTTAAATAGCAGTATTTTATGTGTTCAGTTATGTAATGCAAAGATTAAACCCTTTCACAAGACAGACAGCAAAGTGTGTGCACTTGTTCTTCCGTTTTATTCTCAGGGAGGAATTGTGACGAATGTTTGTTGTGACTCCTTATGAATTCTACAATATATATAGCTGTAATTCCACAGCTTGGTGTATATTTATAAGTATCACTACACCCCTACAACAACACCCGTAAAACAGTCCACAACCCAGCTCTAGTCATTGGAAGAACAAAGCATCCATAAAAGCATAACTTTATCCAAAGCAAACCAGCTGAAATCACAGTCTGAAAGGGCCAAATTATTGCATACTGGAAAGGGGGGTAAAAAACAGATGTGGGGGTGTCTCGCTCAGGCCCGCTGTAGCCTGGGGTCACCAGCACGTCTGTTGTGGCATTGCCAGATATAGTCCCGCTTCTGCCTCGGGGTGGGTTGGTGACTAGCCTGGGCTGTGATCTCCAGAAAATCTCCAGCATCACAGCCTGGACTAGGGGCCACCCATACTGGCCAATGTAGGCCAACACGGGCGAGGACATCTTTGTGGCCCTGCCATACCCGTCCCGGGTTGGGGGCCATAGCTGCCATCACCGGCCTCCATGGTTGTCCATCATCATGGCTGTCCCATGTGGGCCACCCACCCACATTTATGTTGTGCTCCTGGATCTATCTGGACTGTGTGGGTGGTGGGATGGCTCTCCTGCTGCAGGCATGTGTGTTGGGTGCCCTGAGACAGCCTGGTCCAGTTGTCCATGATTTTCAGCCAGGGAGCCATCCTCCAGCCACATCTGATTTTACCCAGAATCAGCAAGTGCGTACTATGCTCTGTGTAGATTAATCATTTTTGCCTGAAGCTGTGGGAATATGGAAGAAAATTCCTGTATCTTTGTGGTCACACTGGGGCTAAGAGGGGAGCAGTGAGATAGCATATATTATGCAGATACCATACTTGGGTAAGAGAAATTGGCAGCATCCCTTCAAGGGGTTGGTACCTGTAGACATTTGAACGTACATCTTAATGTTTGAAACAGAAAGCTCCTTGGAGGTAACTTAGATGTCAGGGAGTCCAGGCTCAGCTGTCTCTTTATCAGGTGCTAGTGGCATTTCTCATTGTCAGAAACTCATTGAGGCTAAACATTTCTCCAATCAATTGAGACACACCACTAGTGTTTATCAGATCCCATATGGTTTAATGCGACACATGTTATATAACCTGCAAGCCGAGGGTATTTAATCTTATGTGTGACACATTAAAGGCAGCTGAAGGCTTTGTTTTGCCAAGTATAGTTAACCCTACTAAAATGTGAATTTCAGTCGGCTAGAGATGTCAGTTTACTGTACAAATAACTGTTAATAAAGAAACAGTTTCTGAAAATCATTACCATCATTTAACTGTTCAAAGGCCCACATGAAATAACTTATTTTTCCATCCAGTTACTCAGGGACTGAAATGACTTCAGCATAAAGACTAGCAATATGCTTAGCACCACTTTATAAAGCTGAATGCTGTGTTCAGTACCTGGCGGGACAAGCAGAACGATATTAGCGTCCCTGCCTTTCTGCCCTCTACCCTCATTTCCTCCTACATTCTCACCTGAGAACTTTGCTCCTGTTTCCTAAATTGTCTCTGCCCCCAACGCAGTTCCCCTGCATCTGCCACTCCCTCTCTAAGCACATATGCTATGCTCCCTCCCTCCCTCCAAACTTCAAATCCCTCTTAAAAACCTACCTCTTCTGTCAAGTTTTCCCTTCCGCCTCACCCCCATAGTTTGCTGACTGATGTTTCTCCCTAAATTACCATTTCCTTCAGGATGTCCTTCCTTCCCTTGTAACTAAGCTAAGCACCTGCAAATGTGAAAACTTTGGGAATATATCCCCACCCCCCCGGCCCTTTTCACACAAGACGCTCCCTCACATGGACACCTATCACTCACGTGGGGAAGCATCCTGTGTAAATGTGAGGTAGCATGGGTGCGTGCTCCTGCCACCCACACATCCCCACACACTGTGCATGGGGATGAGTGTGTGCCCCCCCACCCCCCCCACCGTGATGCACCCATGGACTGCCCCCTCAGCCACAGCCCATTTAAAAAGGGCCTATGTCCCCACCTTCTCCCCCTCTTGGTCCATCCTAGATTGTAAGGCCCTTGAGGAAGGGACCTGTTTCTAATCAAGATGTTTAGTGATAGATAGATAGATAGATAGATAGATAGATAGATAGATAGATAGAAAATAATTAAAGACAGAAATTAAAAACAATCAGGAACTTGTCTGCTTTCCTTAGCTCTCTTCTTCCAACTCTGTGATCTTTCTAGGAGAGGTCCCAGGTCCTTCTCCAGCTAGAAGAGAAGTTTCCTGGACCTTGTCCACCATGATATCCTTTCTTGTGATTTTACCATTTCCCTGAGCCCCACAAATTCTACGACTGGCCCTGGCTTTGGTTGTGCCATTCGGTCAGTTCTGTGAAGGAATCTTGAGAAACTGCTTGAGGAAGAGAGGTCTTTCTTAGTAGATTTAATGAGACTTGGTGTTTAAAGTCTGCCTCTCCTGGTGTCCTGTGGAGAGATTGCCCTTTGCAGTGTAAATGCATCAACCAACTTGTATGTCTTCAAGGCTAGACAGAGTTAACAAACAAGCCTGTCTCTTAAAGCAAGTGTGGGGAACCTTTTTCCTTCTACAGCCAACACTGAAAATTAGTGCAAGCTCCTTGGGCTGAATAGAATTTTGGGGCAGGGCAGGGGTGCTTAAGGGGAGTGCTCAGGATGGGGGAAGGAAGGGGAGGGTACATTTCATGGTACTATATGCTCTCATCTCTACTCACTTTGGTGGCTGAGGGTAGGGGCTGGATTCAGAAGCCAGATCGAGGGACTGGGAAGGAGCCAAATAAAAGTCAGCTGTGGGTCAGATTTGGCCCATGGACCAACGATTCTCCATCTCTGGCCATTTTTACATGGATGCCCTCCCCCCCCCCCCGCTGGGTGTGTGGGTGGGTGTTCGATGCGGGGGGCATCTGGGTAAATGTTGCGGTGGTGGGTGGGTGGATGAGTGTTTGTGAAAACAGCACGGGTGGTGGGTGGAGTGCGTGTGCACTCCCGACACACACCCAGTGGCACCCATCACCCACCCACAGAGCCATCTGGCAAACCGGAGGAGGCTCCGTGGGTGGAGGTGGGTGTGCGCCCGTGGAAACGAGTGCACCCACCGCAGCAGCACACCCATCCCCCCACCCACCGCTGCCTGTGTAAAAAGGGCCTAAGTCTTAAAAGGATACCATCTTTAACTGACAATAATTTTAGTTTCCTCATTAGTAAATGGGAATTACTTTGGGCTATTTGGTAAAACCTTTAATATGAAACTCCATTGAAATAATTTTTTAATGGTATGGGACCTGACACATCGGCTGTAATCATTTCTGGAAGACTTCCTTAATTTCACAGGGCTCTGCTGCACAGCTGTTGCAGAACAGCGTAGAGGACATTTCAAGTTTGGCTGTTGGATTGTTTTTCCTCTTGCTAATTCTATATAAATGTCCATCAAAATGGTTTTGCTCAAACCCTTTTCAGAACTCTGAATTGTCTATAAAAGCAGACTGCCCACAGGAACCCTACATGTAATGCACTAGGGACAGGAAAACTTCTAACTCAAGTGGCACAGAAATGAAAGGATTTTTTAAAAAGACTCATTCCAAGCCGGATGTTCAAGCAAGGGCAGCTGTCTCTGGGGAAGTAACTGGCAATCAAAGTAAAGAAACGGCACTACACGCCATAAAAGAGCTCGCATCCAGAGGGACTTCAAGGATTGCTATTATAGGTAATACAGCTTAACTTACTTTTTATTGCAGGAGTTTAAGCCAAAATAAAACTCAGCATTTTACTCTGCAATTTGTCTTGGGGTGGGGGGTAGCCTTTGTGTGTGTGACAGAAATCTTGACCTATTTTATAGGAACTGTAAATTCTTTTTCTTTATGTAGTTGGTCAGGATCTGTGGCCACAGGCCATGTTGCTTTAGGAAACTGGTAACAGGAGGTACTGGGGGGAAATGAGGGTCTTACAAATACCTCCTCCAGAGATTCAGCAACTTCTTTTCACTTGCTGAAGACAGAGATCTCTTTTGCCACTGATTTGGCCAGTATGGATACATTAGTTTCACTTCTGCCAAATTGGAGCTACAATTTATTTTATATTTATTTATTTTTACATTTTTTTACCCCGCTTTTCTCCAGAGACTTGGGGTGGCTCACAACATTGAAATTAAAAAATCAAAATATAAAATACAACAATACATTAAAATCCCTTAAGATCCTATCATTCCACCCACCCTACCCTTTGCCCCCACTGCCAACCACCAATCCTTCCCTAAACCCCTCTACCCAATCCTACTGAATCCTATTCCTGTCTTCCAAATGCCTGGCCAAATAAAAAGGTCTTACATCTCCTCTGGAAGACGAACAGGCTCGGGCTTAGGCAGACCTCTGAGGGGAGGGAGTTCCATAATTGTGGGGCAGCAACTGAAAATACACCACCCCCCCCCGTGCACCCTCAATGTAGCAACTTCACGGACAGTTGACACTCGCAAGAGGGTGCCCTCAGCCAACCTCAGAGGCTGTGACGGAACATAGGGGAAGAGGCGGTCTTTTAGATATCTGGGGCCCAGGTCGTTTAGGGCTTTATAGATTAAGAAAAAACACAAGAAAGGGGGGAAATTGTTGCACTGAAGGAAAACCAAGAAAAAGCAAAAGCTAGTGTTGCTCTAAAAACCTTTACTATAAGTATACAAAATATCAACAATATATAAAAATACACCAATAACAATCCAAATGGTATATACTGTAAAATACAATTACTAGTCCATACAACCATAACCCAACATGCTTCGGGTGTGCACCATTTGTCAGGGGTACAAGAAGGATTTGTAGTCCAACATTATTGTATATGGAAAAATATCTTTCACTTATATACACGTTGAATTGTTGATATTTTGTATACTTATAGTAAAGGTTTTTAGAGTAACACTAGCTTTCCCCCTTGCTTTATTGGTTAAGACCTGCACCTTGAGTTGTGCCCAGAAAGTTATTGGCAACCAGTACACACTCTGGAGCACTGATGTAGTGTGCTCCTGGCAACCCGTCCACGACAGAAGGAGAGCTTCCACATTCTACACCAACTGCAGCTTCCAAACAGTCTACAAGGGCAACCCCACGTAGAATGCATTGCAGTAGTCTAGTGAGGTTATGAAGGCATGGATGATGGTGGCCAGACCTGAATCTGATAAAAAAGGTTGCAGCCTTCTCACCAGATGAGGTTGGTAAAAAACGCTCCTGGCCACCGCCGCAACCTGACAATCCAGGTGCAGCAGTGGATCCAAGAGCACACAAGACTGCAAACCTAAGTGAACAAGGGAGGCTGGACACCATCAATGACAGGGGTTCCCACATCCCCCAGGTCACAAGATTGCGCAACCATCATCACCTCAGTCTTGTCTGGATTCAGCTTCAATCGGCTTGCCTGCATCCAGTCCCCAATGGCAGCCATGACTCAGGTAAGCACCGAGACTGCAGGACCTGGGTCAGATGAAAAGGAGAGCTTTTTGGTGTCATCCACATATTGATGGCTCTTCACTCCAAATCTCTGAACGATATTGCCCAGGGGTCTCAGATACACATTATACAGGAGTGGAGACAAGATGGTACCCTGCAGGACCCCCTGCAGGACCCCCCCCCAAGGGAGTTCCTGAGGGAATGACGAGCCACTGTCCATCCCCACCCTCTGGGTTCTCCCAGCTAGGAATGAGTGGAACCACTCAAGAGCAGTCAAATGCACCCCAGCCAGGTCCCACCTCTGTGTCAACAACACCCCATGGTCAATGGTATCAAAGGCTGTCAAAAGATCTCATAAAATCAGCAGGGTACAATGTCCCCTGTAGATTTCTAAGAGGAGATTAACAACCAAAGCTACAAGTGCAGTCTCAATGCCATGCCCAGTACTAAAACCTGACTGACATGGGTCCAGGAAATCGATAGCATCGAGATGTGTCTGGAGCTGCAAGGCGACCACCCGTTCAATAACCTTCCCTAAAATGGGGAGGTTAGGGACAGGGCGATAGCTGACAGGGGAGTCAGCATGAAGAGATGGTTTCTTGAGCAGGGGGTGGATGACCACAGTCTTGAGGCCATCAGGCATGCTGCCTTCCCTAAGGGAGGCATTGAAAACCCCAGCCAGCAATGCCCCCAATGTCTCCCGGCTGGCTTTCACCAGCCAGGATGGGCATGGGTCTAGTTCACAACTGGTCTCTTCCACCCCTCCAAGCACATCCTCCGCATCGGTGGATGAGATTAAATGAAGCTGATCTAAGTAAACAGAACAAGACCAGGCCTCCTCAACCCCAAACTCTGACTCTACACTCAGACTAGCAGCGCTGAAGTTGAGTCAAATGAGAGTGACTTTGTCTGCAAAGTAAGTGGCAAACTCATCACAGCAGGCAGCCAATAACTCTAACTCTGGGTGGAGACAGCCAGAATTTAATAAGCTATTCACCACCTGGAAAAGTTCTGCTGGATGATACTTTGCAGATGGTATGGTGGCAGCAAAAAAAAGCTTTCTTCACCACCACCACAGCCCCGACATAGGGTGATTTCAGACGTTACAGGCGGATGGTTCACCACAGTGGATTCCCGGTGGGGGTGAACCAAACAACCCCCCCCGGGGCAAATAAAAGCCCCAAACAGATGTGATGGGACCAGGACCACGGCTGCCAGATCACGGACTGGGGCAGCACAACAGACGTGATGCCAATTCCCAGCTGTGGTCAAAACACCCAAAATCCACCGGGCAGGGGCGGGACACAGACATGGCCGCCTGAGGGCAAATGAAGCCAAAAGGCACACCAGGGAAAGCCCTCATAAGGGAAACGGGAAGGGAGGGGGGAGAGGGAGAAGAGCTGGCCAGGTACCAGCCACAACAGCCACACACGCACACAACGGGGGCACGGGGGCATGGGGGCACGGGGGCACACACAGCACAAGCACACACCCGCCCACACCCACGCACCCCTCCATATATGCAAGCACGGAAGAAAGGAAAGGAAGGGAAGGGGGGGACACGGGTGCCCAGAAACCATGCAAAGCATACCGGGCACAGGGGGTGGGGGCACGGGACCGGGAAGAGGGGAGGAATGGGCACAGGGGCAAGGCAGGGCACCGCCAACAGGTACAACAAACCCCACAGCAGAACAGTCCCCGTGGGCACCCCCACAGAAAAACACACAGTCCTGGAATGGGGGGCCCCTGCAGCTTGGGAGCAAGGCACAGCAGGAGCCTGCAAGGCACAGCGAGCCGGCCGGGAAGGGTCCAGGAGGCACATGCAGACACCGCATCCCAGTGAGGGGCCAATGGACGGCAGGCAGGAGAGGCAGTCTAGCACAGCAGGTCCAAGGATGGGTGGCCCCCACCTTGTAGGAGGTCAGGAGGGGCAGTCCAGGGGCCCAGGAACCCCGGGGTCACACAAGCAACCAGGGGAGAGGGGTGCAGCCCAGAGGTGGGCCGGTTCCACAGCCGGGGCAGCAGCACTCCAGGAAGCAGGCATCACAGCAGCACAGCAGAGACATCAGGGAGGGGGCAGGCACTGGGGTCCGGCCCCCCGGGAAGGCCCGGAAGCCCACACGGGCCAGGACACAGGGGTGCAGGAAGGTACACAGGGGCTCACAGGCAGCCATTGGGGGCAGCTCGGGGCCCAGGCCCAGGGTGCCCGGCCCAATGAACCAGGTGGGGCCAATGGATCATGCCCCGGCAGTACCCCAACACGGACACGTGGTGGGCAATCAGGTAGTAAGCCTCAAAGGGGTCATGCACTGAGAGCCCCAACTGGACATCAGGATGGGACCAGACCCACGCCAGGGCCATCAGCTCCACTGCAGAAGGCTCCGTTACATAGCAGGCAGCAGCAGGGGGCCAATGAAGATGCCCCAACCCCAGAAGCCGGTGATACATCGCCACATGGGTGCGCTGGTACCCATGCGCCCCATGAACGCATCCAAAGTAGGACACAGCCAAGGCAGGTCCCCCCTCAGCAAGGCACAGCGAGTAGGCACCCAGGCTGCACACCCACAGCACACTCACGGTCTCAGCCCCGGACCAGGGCACATGTGAACACCTATTCTCCGGGACGTGCTCATCAGGGAAGCGGACCAGCCCCAGGGTCTCGGCATGCAGCCGGCAATCACGAGCGCTCACCTCATAGCCGAGGTAGCGGAGTCCAGAGCTCACGCTCGTGAAGGCGGACGAGCGGCTGTCTGGCCTGCCCAGGAGCAGCTGCATGGCAGGGCTACGTCACAGGTCGCATAGGGACATGGTCTCGGTGTAGGTCCAGGGATGGGGGGCCCCATGGGAGCTGGGAAGCGGGAGCCCCGTGGATGGACACGCAGCTATGGTCCAACCACCCGGGGAGATGAGCACCAAGCTCAGGGGGCCTCACACACCTTCCGGGGCCGAGGGACCTCCCACGGAGAGGGAAAGCGGCCATGGGCCGCAACATTGTAGCACAACAAAGCGAGGCGTGGGGTGCGGACCCAGCACAGCTGCACAACACAATAGCTCTCACATACCAACAAATCAGCCCTCCAAGGCCACGGAGCATCAAACATTTGGGGTGTGTGTGTGTTGATGTCTGCTTGCATCCAACTGCACAAGGAGCGTGCGGAGCTGTGCACCCATGCAGGGGGGGCAAGTGCTCACCCCAGGGCCCCTGCACCCCAATGGGTGCTGGCGCACCCGCCCAACCGAGTGGCTACATAACTGTTCTACACCCCCCTGGGGCCCCCACCACCAGGCGCCCCATCTCCTGGGATGGCCCCGTGCACACCCAGTCTGGGCCATTGAGCTCATTGAGCTCACCTCCCCCCACTGTCCAAGCTGGTAGACGTGTCCCGGACCACCTCCTGGTCCAGCTGGGGGGGGCCCGGTTGGGGGGAGAGGGGGGCCTGGACCCAGCCCCCCGTGGCAGCTGCACCCTCCTGGGGCCAGAGGGCACCGGGAGGTGAATGCGCAGCCCTGGAGGGCATGGGGGAGGCAGGGGGGCAGGCCAGGGAGCTGGGGTACTGAGGGGCCAGGCATGGGGACCTGGCCAGGCAGGGTGCCCGGGGATGTGTGCCTGACATGATGTAGGTGCACATGGTGCCAGCGTGCAGGAGCAAAGAGGTCCCAATATCATGGGACTGGTCCATCTTGTCTGAGTGCACCTGCAGCATGGCATCAATGTCCTGCCTCAGCCCCCCGAACAGCTCCACCTGCCTGCTGTGCTCCTGGCGCTCCCGCCTCCACTCCAGGCGCACCTCAGCCTGGAGCCTCCTGTCACACTCCTCTGCCCGCTCCAGGGACCGCTCAATGGCCGCCTGCATCCGGTCCATGGCCACGATCATCCTCTCCCCCTGTTCCACCGCTGTTTGGACGATCTCCTCCGCCTGCTCCTCCCTGCACCTGCAGACCTGTGCCTGGTGCTGCCTCATGCGCTCAGCTGGAGCCACGGGCCCAGGGGATGCTGGCTGCTGGGGTTGCCCTGTGGGTAGAGGAGGGTGTGCTATATCGTGGCATGGGTCCCTGGCCCCAGGCCAGGATAGGCCAGGGGCCCTGCAGTCCCCCAGGCATGTCGCCTGGCCCCTCCGCACCCACAGACCACTTCCCCCCTCCTCAGCATGACCGGTTAGCCCATATGTGACACCCGGTGGGCCCTCCATACCGGACCGCCTGCCTCACCTGCTCCCTCCGCCTGCTGGGCGAGCTCCTCGGTGGCTGCCTCTGAGGTCACCTGGGTGCTGTCCCAGGGTGGTCCATGGCCTGTGGGCAAGGGGGGGTTGTTTGTGTTGAGGGGTGCAGTTGGGCGACCTGGGGTAGGGCCCCCTCCTGCCATGTGGGGGGGGGCCTGGCCCTGGTCTGTGGCTGGCCCTGGCCCTTCCATTCCCCCCCTGTACATTGCCCCCGTGGGCACGAGCCCTCGCCCCTGTGGGGTGGTTACTTACCCTCTGCCTCAGGCACAGAGTCATCCAAGGCTGGGCCCTCAGTGTGGGAGCACTCCCCCATGGACCCCCAGCTGTGTGTGCTGC
>QEPC01000801.1:1446689-1460759 GCA_003113815.1 Sphenodon punctatus | reverse complement strand
CCGGTGTGCTCCGGGGGGTCACCCACCTGGGCCATTTTCCATGGCGGGCGCCAAACAGACGTTCAGGGCTCTTTGGCCCCACCGCGGGATTGAGCGTGGTTCACTGTGGTTGAGCGTGATCTCATAACATCTGAAAATACCCATAGTCTTTCAAAATAGTCTATGCTGTAGTTGGTTGGTTTTGGCACGAGTTGAGTGCCACCTGTTCTCTTAACTGCCTGCCCTCTCCCTTTAGCAGCCTTCTGTCCTCCGTATACAATGGAGGCTTGTGCTGCCACCATGCGCAGATGCCTAGGTGCCACCATGTCAGTAGCCCGGGTCAGAATGTCATCCCATAAATGTATTCATTTAGGCACTTTATACCCCACCTCTCCTGCCAAAGCAGCTTGGGGTGGCTAACAAATTTTAAATATAAAAACACAATAATAAATATAAATATTTTTAATCCACAAGGAGGACATAAAAAATAATAATACAAAAAATACATCAAAAACTCCACCACCCTAACCCTCAAACCCATCACCCATATCCCCTGCTGAAAGTCTGGTGGAACAGCCAGATCTTGCATTGTTGTCAAAAGGAGGAGAGGCTCATGGCCACCCGGGTCTCTGCCACAAGAGAGTTCCACAGCCCTCTCCATAATCGCTCCATAGTCGCCCCCTGAGATACCCGCTGGACTTTGAGAAAGGTGCCCCTGGACGACCTCAGGAGTTGATCCAGAGTGCGTGGTGTGAGGAGGTCCCGCAGGCAGGTAGGTCGTAGGCCACATAGGGCTTTATAGGTAAATACCAACACCTTGAATCAGACCCGGAAGATTATAGGCAGTCAGTGAAAAGAACAGAGCATTGGTGTAATGTGCTCCCATCAGCCCATCCCTGTAAGGAGACGACCTGCTGCATTCTGCTTTTTTCATTAATTCAGCTCATTTTGCCCCAGTGTGCACTAGCTAGCTGATAGAGTCACATGGGTGTGAAACCTCCCCAGGCAAAAGTGGAATCAGCCTCTTACTATATGAACGTTAAAGGAACTTGAGCTCTGATAATTTTAATGATTATGCTAGAAGACTCCAAGAAGTATGTTTAACATTTTATTTTATTTTTAAAAATAGACTAAAGGAGTTAGTCCTTCTGCTTTTTCAAGGAATGTGGAGCTTCATGCCGCTTTTACATAAATGGCCAGGGAAGCATGTTCTTCATTGCGCCACTGGGAAAAGCCAGGGAAGCGCATTGTTCAATGCGCCACTGGGAAAAGCCACGCAGGGTGCATTTACATGCACTAGAAATGGCTGCCCGCCATAGAAATCGGCGACACACACAGCATTCCGGAAACCCCGATAACGAGGTTTCCAGAACGCGTCTTCAAAGAGGTCATGCGAGGCCGCACATGCCACCGATTCCTATGGCGGGCAGCCAGTTCTGGTGCGTATAAATGCGCCCCGCGTGGGTTTTCCCAGAGGCACATTTAACAATGTGCTTCCCTGGCCACTCATGTAAAAGCGGCCTTACTTTCATCTATCAGTTAACTGAAATTAATATTCTACTTTTTTTCTCATTAGAGAGGAACAGATGCATATGCCAACTCCGTATATAAATAGAAGGACAAATGTGACCTTTGGAAAATGTAAATTTGGTCTTCTTTTTATAAAAATGAACACTAGTCTATAGACTGCTATATGTCCTAAACAAAAGTGTATGCTAAGCATTAAAGCCTACAAGCTCTGTCAACTAAAAGACCTAACAATGGCTGTACTAGGTCAGATCAATGGTCCATCTACCCCAACATCCTGTCTCTCTGACATGGCCAGCTTCAATTACTCCAAAGGTCATAATAGAGTGGTCCATTTCCTTCTATTCACTCCAGCCCTTCCCCACCCCCCCAACAAAAAGGTAACTTATTTCATCATCTTGAGATCAGGTGGCATGGCTTCTGTGATTTCGTACTAAAGTGAAGAGGTTCAAACCTTGGAATGGAGTCACAAAATAGGCAGGGTGTTTCTGTAGCAGTATAGGGTACAGTCACACAAGCTGAGAAGACCTGATCTCCTGCACGCCCTGTGGCAGGCAATTGTAGCCACCACACATTGGGGACAGTGTGGAGAGCAGGGCAGATGCTCTCCCCAGGGAAGAGCATCCCCTCTCCCCAGGAAAACCAGGTGGGCTGGCCACTAGTGGAGGTCCTGTCATGCCCCGGGGTGTGCCGAGGTGCTGGTCATACATGCAGGTGCTCAGCCCTACCTCCACCCAACCTCTCCCAGCCCACCAAATATTCCGCCCCCGGCTGTGATGTCGCCATGTGTGACTGGTTACATCGCTGGGCTGGGCTGCCAGTGCATTGAATATTCACTGCACTGTGCAATAAAGATACCCTTCCCGATGTGAGCTAATGCTGTCATGGGACAAAGCGCTGGTATTGTAGGGGTCCTAGTATAAAATAAATTGGAGGAAACACAAGTTAGTTTGGCCAGTGGATTCTTGCGTATACGGATACACTAGTCATCGAAGCAAGTGGGGTAGAGGCCATGGCAGCAAGAATTTCTAGCAGCATCCATAAAGAGGCTCCAATACAGCTTTATGATTTGGATGGGATAATGAAAACTCCTCCAATTCCACCCTCGTGCAACACCAATGATGAATAATTCCTATGTGTATTCAAATTATGAGCAGGGTGAAGACTGCTCATTTCTCTATGCGGCAAACTCAGCTAATGTTGCATTTTAGTCAAGTGTCTTGCATCTTCTGCTTGAATTCCCCTCTGCCTGGCTTGGACTTCATTGGAGAATAATCTCACACAGTGTCAAGATCACCTCCTTGCTTTTCCCTGTACACAGAGAAAAGACTTTTTTAAAAATGCAAAAAAAACCCTCATCCCTAAAGGGTGCAAATAAAACTATTTGTGTGCAGTGCAAATATAGCTTAACTGATGGTGGGGATGGGCAAATAATAGAAAAAGTTATTTGGTGATGTGGTCTCTTATGAAAAGGAACTCAACCATTAAATTGCTTGCAAAGAAAATGCTAATCGTTGATGGAGTCCTTGTAGAAGCAGTGGCCAAATGTCACAGGGGTTGGGTGATTCCAAGAATTTTATGCATGTTCTGATATGCTGGATTCGCCTTGGTAACAAAATCAATGTTTCACAAATGAGGAAATAATATTTCATCTGTTGTCAAAGAGACAGTTTTTCAGTGTCTCAAGTAGAAGTAAGGAATGGATAGGAATGCTACAGCAAAGAAGAAAGCATTTTTGTGGCTATTGCACCAGAGATATGTGTTAACCTGGTAAGCATACTTGGCTCTGATTATTCATAGGTCTCAAAGCACTTGACATGTAAGGTGAATTTATTAGGGCCCATTTTCTAGAAGAAGGAACTAAGATCACAGGCAGAAGTGACTTGTCGTAAGGATTACACCAAACCAGTATCAGAACCAATTAGAGAGTACATGTGTTCTGACTGCAAGTCCAGTGTTCTGTGCAATCTGATTCATTGCCTTGCCTTCATTAATATGATAGGAAACTAGAGTCATCATCAGAGAGACACTGGAAATGCTGAGAAAGCAAATGCTCTGTTGGTGGGTACTTTCCCAAAGTTCTCAGCACTGATAGACAGGGGGTAATATAGACACAGTGGGGTCTCCGTTGGGTCGGTCCTTCATCCTGTTGCTGTGGGACTGCAATCTCTATGGACTCCAATGTGCAACATCAAAAGGGACTTGCAACAGGTTGGAAGAGTAGATGCAAATCAAACCTCCTTGTGTGGGAGATGCTTCCACATCCCAAAGTGCAGCTCCACAGATTATGGGGAGGATTGCATCGGTCTAGTTCCACAGAATGTTCCATTATAAAGCCCATTTAATTGAGTTAGCACAGAAAAGAGAATTAGGTCTAGAAAGTAGAGAAATATGAACATGCTTTGGTATGAAAAAAGAATGAAAATTATTTTCATTCTTCTTTATTATTATTATTATTATATTATTATTTTATTTTTTGTTATTATAAACATTTATATAGCACCAGCCATGTGCCTGGCACTGTACAGAACATAGAAATAGATGCAGTCCCTGCCTATGGCTTGCAATCTAAAAGACAAGGAGGGGGAGACAGGGAGAGGGGACAGTGGGAGAGACAGGGGAGAAGACAAACAAAACATTCAGGTGGATGTGAAGTCTCAGGTGCGTGTGCTTGGCTTGGTTACAATCAGGTTGGTTGCAGCAGTCTGCAGAGGAGGGCAGACAGTAAGTATAGGGGGAACGACTAGCAGGCATTGGGAAAGGCGGCGAAGAAAAAGTGGGTCTTGAGGAGGGATTTGAAGGAACGGAGGGAGGGGGCAAGGCGGATGTGGGTAGGGAGGGAGTTCCAGGCATGGGGGGCAGCGAGGGAGAAGGGTCGAAGGCGGTTAGGTGAGCAGGAGAAATGAGGGAGAGTGAGGGAGGGGACAGAGGAAGAGCGGAGAGCGTGTGCAGGAGTGCGTAGGGAGATTAGGTCCGAGAGGTAAGGGGGAGCTTGGTTGTGGAGTGTTTTGAACGTGAATACCAGGAGTTTAAACAGGATACGTTCAGGAAGGGGGAGCCAGTGAAGAGAGAAGAGGAGAGGCTGCACATGGTCGAAGCGACGGGCAGAGTGAATGACCTTGGCAGCGGAGTTTTGGATTGCGATAAGGGGGGACAGGTGAGAGCGAGGGAGGCCAGCAAGGAGGAGGTTGCAGTAATCGAGGCGAGAGATAACCATGGCATGAACAAGGGTTTTGGCCGAGGAGGTAGAGAGAAAGGGGCGGATCCAAGCAATATTATGGAGGGTGAATCGGCAGGATTTGGCAACAGAGTCAATGTAAGGTTTAAAAGAGAGGTGCATGTCAAAGATGAAGCCCAAGCTACGGGCTTGGAGAACAGGATGGATGGTGACTCCATCGATACAGATGGACAGGTTAGAGGGAGAGGAAGAGGAGGGAGGAAAAACGAGGAGTTCAGTCTTGGCCATGTTAAGCTTGAGTTGATGTTGGGACATCGAGACGGAGATATCAGAGAGGCAGTTGACGAGGCGTGAGTGGACAGAAGAGGAGAGAGAGGGGGTAGAAAGGAGTTGGGTGTCATCAGTGTAGAGATGATATTGGAATCCGTGGGAGGCAATAAGTTTGCCAAGGGACAGGCTGTAAATAGAGAAGAGGAGAGGGCCGAGGACAGAGCCTTGGGGTACCCCAACCGAAAGGGGGAGGAACTTAAATGTACTTAAATTTGTACTTATTTTGTACTTAAATATTAGAAAACTGAATACCCTTTAATTGTTATATTTATATAGTGCCACCGCTGTCCATGCCTTCATAACCTCACAGCTAGACTACTGCAATGTGCTTTACTTGGGGTTGCCCTTGATGACTGATCAGAAGCTAGCAACAATGCGGAACACAAGTCGCAAGCAGAACTTGACAATCCAGTCAGCCTTTCCTTGCAGAGATAAAACAGGTTATAGCTTGAGTATTAAATACTAACACCTGAAGAGACCTCTGTCTGAATTACTGCAAGAATGGTGGTGCTGAAATTTGTAAGGAGAGTGGATATTGGATTAGAAGAACCTGCAATAAACATTATAATCGGGTTAAATTTAAAAATGGTGTTCACTTTTAAACATTTCCTTTGTCAAAAGCAGTATTCCCTCCTCCTTTGACTCATTTGGGCCAACAAAACAGTAGTGTATTATTAAAATGGAGAATAAATTCAATGGGGATGAAACACATGGAATTTAGTCTTTCTTTAAGTGCAAAATTGAACACAACTTTAATTACAGAGCCACTCACGCATCAAAGTAATAAACTTCCTTTCCCACCTCTTCCATGATCCATAAAAGACTTTATCCATTGTACATAATATACAGATTAACCTCGAGCTGCTCAAAGTCATTTCTCTGCATGTGAATTGAAGGAACAATTTCTGTTCAGCCAGAATATACAGTAGCATACACATCCCAAGCCTGAATTTAAAAGAAAGCCTTTTATGTTAGGTCATACAAGGAAAATGGGTCTTTGTTTCAAAGTACAAAAACAAGGTGTTTGATTACAGGTTACAGCAAAGAATTCGTTTTCAATAATACACCCCTTTCAGCTTCTGTAGGAATTAAGTTTGATCAAAGGTAAATTGTGCTGTATGTAGTGTTTTGTTTACAGGCATCCAATAGCATCCTGAATACTTCAGTGATGCTCTCTTTTCTACCTATTTGTATGTACCTCAGGTGTGTCACTGTACTCAAGCTATTTTAAAAAGGCAGCACAGAATGCTGAAATATTGAAAAGCCCACAGATTAATACAAAGAGGGAAGAAAGCAAGTTCAGGTACACTTTGCAAATGAGTAGTTACAACAGATGCAGATTCTATAGGCTATTTCATGATGAAAGGAAGGCCTCATATCTTTGTTTTAGCACTGGGGAGAACAGCTTTAGATGGATGAAACACACCAGGAGGCCATAGCTCATACATGTAAAATCCAGCAATATCTCAAGACAGTCCCTTGAAAGAACACTGTGAGAAACTGCAGTTGGCACATAAAACAGGTGATCTTGCTTAAAAAAAGGGAAAGCAAAAAAGTAAAATAGAAGACTTTCTTGACTGTTGCTAATTAAGGATGCAGCTAAGTTTTCAAGTCTGTCGATGCTGTCCTTGGAGCCTGATTCTTGCACCTCTTCTTCAATGTTAGAATTGTGTGGTATAGAGGAAGTACGACTCCTTATCCTATTGGATTCATCCTCCATTGGGGTCATGCTTGAGGAACAGGAAAGAAACTTGGCCAGCCATTCTCAGTGGGTGGATCTACACATTACTTATTTGATTTATTTACTTAAACTTATCACTCTTGCTGGATTCCCTTCACTCCTTTGGCTTTTGTGGCTCTGTCCATAACTGGTTCTCCTCCTACCTCTCTGACCGCTCCTTTAATGTGTCTCTCTCCAACTCCGCCTCCTCCTCCTTCCCCCTCTCAGTTGGTGTTCCTCAAGGCTCTGTTCTTGGCCCTCTCCTCTTCTCGATCTATACCTCATCCTTAGGCAAACTCATTGCCTCCCATGGCTTCCAATACCACCTCTATGCTGATGACACTCAACTCTATCTCTCTACTCCTTCTCTCTCTCCCTCTGTTCAAGCTCGTCTCATCAACTGTCTCTCTGACATCTCTACCTGGATGTCTCAACGTCAACTCAAACTCAACATGGCTAAAACTGAACTCCTTATCTTCCCCCCTCATCCTTCCTCTCCTTCCTCACTGTCAATAACTATTGATGGAGTCACCATCCTGCCTGTCCCCCAAGCCCGTAGCCTAGGCTTCATCTTTGACTCAGCCCTTTCTTTTAAACCCTACATTGACTCTGTTGCTAAATCCTGTCGCTTCTCCCTCCATAACATTGCTAAGATTCGCCCTTTTCTCTCTGTCTCGTCTGCCAAAACTCTTGTTCATGCTCTGGTCATCTCTCGCCTCGATTACTGTAACCTCCTTCTCACTGGCCTTCCCCGGTCTCACCTTTCTCCCCTCATCTCTGTCCAAAACTCTGCTGCCAGGGTCATCTACCTCGCCAGTCGCTTCGACCATGTGCAGCCCCTCCTCTCTTCGCTTCACTGGCTTCCCCTTCCTGAACGAATCCTGCACAAGCTCCTAGTCTTCACCTATAAAGCTCTTCACAACCTTGCTCCCCCCTACCTCTCTGCACTTATCGCCCTCCATACTCCAGCCCGTGCACTTCGCTCCTCCTCTGTCCCTTCTCTCACCCTTCCACGCCTTCCCTGCTCCCCTAAGCGCCTTCGTCCCTTCTCACTTGCTGCCCCCCATGCCTGGAACTCCCTCCCTGTCCACATCCGCCTTGCCCCCTCCCTTCATACCTTCAAATCTCTCCTTAAAACTCACCTCTTTCGCTCTGCTCTGTCTGACTCTTTATCCTGCTGAGCCACTATTCCTATACCTACGATCGGTTTACCCTTATCCTTGCCACATGGACCTGCCTGCTGTCATTCTCATCGTAACCAAGCCAAGTACGTGCACTTGAGACCTCGCATCTTCATGAATGTTAGACCCCTTGTCTCTCCCTCTGTTCCCCTTCCTAAGTCTCTCCCCCAGCTCCTGTCTCTCAGATTGTAAGCCCTAGGGGCAGGGACCGTGTCTATTGTATTACTTTGTAAAGTGCCAGGTACACTGCTGGCGCTATATAAATGTTTGTTAATAATAATAATAATAATAATAATAATAATTCTCCTAAGACCCAGGATAGACCACAGCATAAAAACCCTTTAAAAAGCACAAAAATCTCCTAGAAACCCCCACCCCAATCTGCTAAACGCTTGGCCAAAAGGAAAAGTATTTGGAAAATGCTTAGGCTTTGATGAAGCTCCAAGACAAGGAAATTCCACAATACTGGGGCAGCAACTGAGAATGCCTCTCTGAACAATCTTGCCATATGACCCTGATAGGCAGGTGGCATCTGTGGGAGGGCACTCCTCATTGCCAGTGGGATTGTGATGGATTATAAGGGAGGATGTGTCTTTCAGATATGTAGGTCCAGGCTGTTTAGGGCTTTAAAGATTAATTGGTACCCATGGAGTATGACTTCATCCCATGACATCATCCCGAGGCAGATTCATCTGACAAAATGGTCAAACTTCCCCATGTTTATGCTGCCATCTTATTTGGATTGTGCCACCCTACTCTGACAATCAGGGGGAGCCCATCAGGCAGCAGCATAAATAGTGAACTATTGCCAACAGCTCCCAAACCCAAGAAGCTCTGGCTTGAAAGTGAAATTGACAAGTGACGTTGACATCCAAGCAGCTTGGGAGAGCAGGTAGGCTTCAAACACCCCCACCCCCCCAAAGAAATGACCCCTGGTGGTATGACTGAGCAATGTCGCACGGCAGGGTCCTGTCATGAAATAGCCATTAAATGTGCACCATGTTATTGGCGTCTCCACCAGTTTCCTCAGCAGTTCCCTAGATTTGTTCTGGGCAGCAAACCATGACAAACGCATATTTGCACCATGACAAAACCTGTGCTTGAAGTGACCAAACATAATTATCGTCCCCTGATAGGCAGCAGAAGCAGTGGCCAGAGTTACATGTAGATTTAGCAACCCCAAAGGCTAGTTAGGCCTCAAGCACCCAAAACCCCTAACTTGAGTCATGCATCATGCTATAGGGAAATGAGCCTGATACGAGAGACCATGACACGATAGTCTGCATGACAGGAGGCGGAAATCACTTTCTCAGGACTTTTGATACCAGCCTTTTTTTATCTCAGTTTTGAAGCACTGATGCACTTTGGGTACCATTTTTGATCCCAGAAAGCCAGAGCCCCAAGTCCTGTGTTGCCCAGCATTTAAAGGTGTCACAGAGCCAACCATTGAGTTTAAGCTTCAAAAATAACGAGATTAATAAGTGAGTTTTGTGAGTTTTATGATTTGTTTTAAAATTTGGGTTTTTTTAATTGTTCGATTTTTGTGTGTGTTGTTTGCTGCCCCGAGCTGCCTTTGGGCAGGAGGGGCGGGATATAAGTTTTAAATAAATAAATAAATAAAATTTAAAAAATTAAAAGTAGGTTCTTTTTATTTGTCTTTGGGTTCCCCCCCACATTACCTTAAGGGTACTCTGCAGTCATATTTGCTCATCCGCAAGAGCTGGAATTTTGGGATGAAATGCTGGACCTGGTGATGTCAGTGGGAGAACGACCACTGACTTCAGTGCAGCCAGGATTCTAGTGTTCTATTTTTTTTATTTATTTTTTAAATGAAGGTGGAGTCTCTTCTAGTCATTAAATGAAAGGCATTAAATGAAAGGACACGTATGTGAAGACTTCCGACCACTTTCACCAAATATCCAAATAGGGATTCAGGAGTATGCTGTCACGTTAGGCACTTTTACCTAGTTAGATCACATTAAATAAATGGAGTTTTTTCTTCAGACATCCAGTTTTCACACTTCTTTTATTGTGTCATTTTTAAAAGCAAAGCAATGGGAGCGGAAGAAATTCAGGGCAGGGTTAGACCAGCAATGAGAAACCTTCAGCCAGTGGGTCAATTCCAGCTCGCAGCTATTTTTTATTTGACCCCTTTCCAGTTCCTGGATCCATACCCTCAAGTACTGAACAAGAATGAGCTCAGAGGGAGTGGAGATGAGAGTGGGCAGTGCACTCAAGAATGGACAATGGATCCATAGTCATAGATCTGTGATAGGGACCCTTCTCTCCCTTCCTCTATCCTTGACCTACCCTTAAACACCCCCACACACCCCACCTTGTGGAACTTGGACTCATTTTTAAAGTGACCCCTGGGAGGGAAGAGGCTCCCCATGCCTTGGTTAGACATTTTCAGTTTGCATCGTTCAGATTGTCAGCGAATGTTTGTTATTGAATTCTTTTACATCAAAAGGCTTTCTCCGCCCCTCTTTCTTCTTCCCCAGAGGAGAGGGTACACGAGCGGAAGGAAAGTCATCACTTGAAACCCCCCAAAATTGTAACCATAATGTTAGCTTTTAAGAAGGTGAGGTTATTACTCTGTGGACGACTCCACTAGGATTAAACTGATCTGAAAGCATAAGCTCATTTCAGTTTTTCCATTTCACTGAGATGTGCTAAAGGGTCACTGTCAAGTCATTTAGACTCTCAAATTAACCTTATTTGAAAGTTCTGATGCAATAGAAAGATGAATTCCGTTTGTTTAATTTAAATGGATGATGAGTACAATGAAGACTAAAATGGGGGTGGGGGGAGACCCATAAAAGGATTTTAAAATGGCAGCAATTGGTGTAAATCTTATAATTCCATAACAACTCTGTGTGAAAAAAATTAGCATTAACCCTTTAAAAAAGACCAAATAAATCCTATCTCCTTAGAAGAGTACCCTGATAAGTCTTTTACACACTGGAGCAGGCAAGACAGTGATTTCTGCAAAGCTTATAATTATCACAGAAAAAGCTATTAGCCAATGACAGACATAAAACAATAATATTTGTAATGAGGATGTATTTTAAACACAATTAAAATCACAGAGTATAATAATAAAATAAGTACAAGCAGTGGCAATTACTAGTGCATATCATTAAACCATCTGGTGATTAATCTAGAGCAATACTGTGGCTTCTTTAATGAGTTCCAGTATTTCTTTTTGAAGATGTGTACAAAGAGTTGATGACTGGTCAAGCCAGTGATGATTCTATGCAACTGAATCGCTACTCTACCGTAATATCCTCTACAATGGTTTAGTGCTTTTAAGGCTCTTTGGCTTTAATTTTTTTTGCACCAGGGCAACAAATACATTATAACACTTTCAAAAGAATGTTCTGTTCTCATATGCAGAGCTGGCCCCAGGATTTGCGGGACCATGCGGGGCCATGTGCAAAGTCTTGGTGCGGGGCCTAATTTGCATAATTTAAATAATTTGCAGTGGCTGCCACCCCCAGATGCAGGGCCTCGGCTGGCGTGGGGCCATGTGTGACTGTACATGTTGCACATGCCTAGAGCTGGCGCTGCTCATATGGAGGGAGGGGGGAGGAACGTATAACTGCAAAGTTTGATTCTTCTGTTTGGAGCTTCAGTTGTTGTGTCTGTTTGAGCATCTGATCCTTTGTTTAATAAGAGATTCATATAGACAAATAATCTTAACAAATGCACATCTGGTTCAAAGTCTATTGAAGTCAACACCAATGGAAAGACTTCAAAGGACTTTGAATTAGAGCTTAAACAGCTAGTCCAGCTGTTATATGTATCATTCCATTTTAACACGGTCCACAAGAGATATTCAAACCTGATCATTTGAACGTCTGATCATTGCTACTTTTTCAGGAAATGTATTCGAATTTTATGTTGGCATCATCAGCATATAGTGTAAATTGTTCCTACAAGCTCATAATATTGAAAATCTTCAAAATATTGAAAAAATGCCTGCAACATTTTGGACATTCTGAAATTTTTCACTAAATTTTGAAATCCATGTGAAACAGTAAATAAATAAATAAAATATCTGAAGCATTTAACTTAATTTCCATTGAAGAGGGGAAGCTGCCAGCAGAAAAATGGTGGCAATTTTCACAGTGTCTAATTCTTGAAATAAACAGAGGCATGAACTTGAGACAGTGGTCCTGGGGGATTTCAACATCCATGCCAACACCGATCTTGGAGTGGTGGAATATTAGTTCATGGCTGCCATGGCAACCATGGGCCTGTCTCAGATAGTTGTTGACCCTACACATGTTGGCGGACATACCCTGGATATGATATTTTGCACCGGCCTTGAGGCAGGGGATCCATTAGTGGGGGAGGTTTTGGTGGTGCCCTTGTCATGGATGGATCACAATTTCCTCCAGGCTGATATCCTGATGCACATCAGTCCTCGGAGGGGTGCTGAGCCAGTTCGATTGGTTCGACCCCAGAGACTTATGGAACCAGAGATGTTTTGGAATGCTCTGGGGGAGGTTCCCTCTGATTTTGATGTCCGTCCACTCGATGACCTCGTGATCTTTTGGAATTCCATGTTGACAGAGGCCATCAACTGTACGGCTCCCAGACGTCTGCTCCAAAGTCACTGACAATGTAGGTCCCCATGGTACACAGAGGAGCTGCAGCGGATGAAGCGAGAAGGGTGGCAGTTAGAGTAACGGTGATGCCATTCTCATACTGAATTTGACCAATTGCAACATAGAGTCTGGTTACGTACCTATGCTGTAGCAGTGCAGGCAGCAAAGAAGGCTTTCTTTTCTGCCCTCATTGCATCCGCTAAGTCTCATCTAAGTTGTTGGTGACTCGGTTGCAGGACCGAGCCGGAGTGGGCGGGACTGTTCTTGAATGGTGTCGCGCTTTCCTGGCCAGGAGAACTCAGCGTGTGGTGCTGGGTGACTGTTCATCTTCTCCCTGGGGCCTCACGTGTGGAGTCCTGCAAGGTTCCATCTTATACCCTCTCTTGTTCAACATGTATATGCAGCTTTTGGAGGAGGTTGTCAGAGGGTTTGGTATAAGGTGTCATCAATATGCTGATGGCACTCAATTGTATCTCTCCTTTTCATTAGATCCAGGCCCAGTAGTCTCAGTACTTACCTGGTATTTGTCAGCTGTGGGGGACTGGATGAGGGCGAGTTGAATCCCGACAAGATGGAGGTCATGGTTGTGAGAAAAGCCGGGGGAGTGATGGCCCCCATCATCGATGGGGTCCGTCCTCCCCTGGTATCTCACATCCATAGTCTGGGGGTGCTCCTAGACCTGAAGCTTCACCTGGATGCCTAGGTGGCAGCTGTGGTGAAGGGCGCATTCTGCCAGTTACATCTGGTATGACGACTTAAGCTGTACGTCTCGGGACTCGGACCTTGTCACGGTCATCCATGCTTTTATTACCCCGAGACTGGACTTCTGTAACATGCTCTATGTGGGGCTACCCCTGGTGATGGCCAGGAGACTGCAGCTGGTGCAGAATGCAGCAGCTCGTCTCCTTAGGGGATTGGACTGGCGTGAGCACATTACTCCAGTGCTCCGCTCTCTGAAATGGCTGCTGATAATCTTCTGGGCCCAATTCAAGGTGTTGGTTTTAATCTTTAAAGACCTGAATGGTCTGGGTCCCACCTATCTGCAGGACCGCCTCATCCTCCGGGTCCTGTATCAGCCTCTGCAGCCGGCCGGGGGTGCCCTCCTTGAGGTCCCCCAGGTTTTCTGGGTGTCAACCATGAGGAGGGCATTCTCAGTGGCCGCTCCATGACTGTGGAGCTCCCTCCCATTGGAGGTCTGCCTGGCCTCAGACCTTCCTTCTTTCCGTAGACAGTGGGTATTTTCAGATGTTACGGGCGGACGGTTCACCACAGCGAACCCCCAGGGGGATGAATAGCACAATCGCGGCCCGGGGTGGAAAAACGACCCAAACAGACATGACGGGACTTGGACCACGGCCGGGAACCGGGCCGAACCATCATGGACCGGGGCAGCACAACAGACATGCAGCTGAACCCCCGCCAGGTGCAAAACTCCCAGAAGGCACCGGGCAGGGGTGGGACACAGACATGGCCACCTGAGGGCAAACAAAGCCACAAGGCACACAAGGGAATGCCCACACAAGGGAAACGGGAAGGGAGGGG